>JAOTQJ010000007.1:3266392-3371425 GCA_025642045.1 Solanum sejunctum
CATCTCCTTTTAGCTCATTATTACCATTTATCTCCCTATAAGCATGCCAAATATAGAAAGTTAATTATAATATGTATACAAGCGAATAGATACAGGTTGGTTCTACCAAGCCTTATCGGCATGGGTGCCAGTCCGTCCTAACGACAACTTGGGGCGTGACATGTTACTTTCCTTTCATTCTTTAGATCATGCCATAGAGCTAGGTGAATTATGTCTAACTCCTAATTTATTTTGTACAACGAGCAAGTATGCCATAAAACCAAGAAGAATAAAGGTAAAGGAAAGGCAGTAGAAGTGGTGTTGGTTCACCCAGTCATATGAGACAACAAAATGAGGCTCAAGATAAGTCTTTGTCATGGACATCTCCAACCCCTCTAGCTCCTGATGAACCCAGGAATAGTGAAATTCCCCTAGAACCACCTATCCATGCTACAGTACAGGATTTGAGAAATGCAATTCAACTATTGAATCGTAGGCTAAGGACAAAGACAGGAAGGTCTAGTTATGGGTGCAGGTGGTGCAAATCGGGCAACTTGCATGAGGATACGTGACTTCCTTAATTTGGACCCTCTATCCTTCACTAGGTCTGATCCTACTGAAGCTCCCCAAGACTTTATTGATCCGTTTCAGTACACTTTAGATGTTACGCATATGAGTGGTATAGAAGTTGTTGAGTTAGAGACATATAGGTTGAAGGGTATGGCTATATTGTGTTATGAAGCTTGGATGTAATCCAAAGATATAGATGTTCCCTAACCACTTAGAAGGAGTTCAAAGAGGCATTTTTGACCATTATTTGCCATTAGAGATCCGAGAGGCCTGTGCAGATCAGTTCTTGAATCTTTACTAGGGAAACATGAGCGTGAGGGAGTATAGCCTCTAATTTAATCCCTTATCTAGGTATGCTCCTAATGTAGTTGCTACTATGGCAGATAGAGTTCATCGATATATATATATAGATTGGACACATATCTGGTCAGAGACTATACTATTACTTGATTGAATAAATACATGGATATAGCGAGAAGGCAAGCGTTTGCACAGAAATTGGAGGATCAAAGGCAAAGGAGAATGACATAGGAGTTAGAAAGGACGCAGTCTAAGAGGACCAGATCTTTAAGGCAGTTTACACAGTCCTAAGGTGAGTTTAGGCCTCGATTTTCTAATAGACTACCTAGGCCATCATTCTCCTATTCTACAGCCAGTGCTCCACTACAACTTCAAGGGTCAAAAAGTAATTAGTTTGGTCAACGAGGTGAGGGACAAGGTACACGGACAACAGAAGGATCGGTAGTCCAGCCAATGACTCCTAGGCAACCTTGTAAAAAGTGTGGAAGAAGACATCCGGGTATATGTCATGTTGGGATAGATATTTGTTATTAGTGTGGTATACCATGGCACATGATGAGTGATTGCCCGAGGAGGCATATGGGTGATATAACATAATCTACTGGATCATTTATTGCATCATCATCGGTAGTTACTCCATTATGTAGGGGTCATCAAGCACCTATGGGTCATGGTAGAGGTGTTAGAGGAGCATCTTGCTTTAGCTGGGTCTAGAATCACACTTATGCTCTGGGGAGTCCACAAAATTTGGAAGCTTCACCTGAGGTGATCACAAGTACATTGTCCATATTCTTCCATAATGTATATGCATTAATTAACTCTTGTTCTACACTATCATACATTATTCCACTAGTTACTGGGAAGCTTAAGAGAACACCTAAATTATTGAGTAAACCATTTGAACTGTTTACACCAATCGGTGAATCTAATATGGCTAGGAGGATTTATTACGGTTGTGTAGTAATTGTTTGTGGATGTGACACATTTGCTAACCTTATTGAGTTAGAAATAGTGGAATTTGATATGATAATGGGTATGTATTGGTTATATTCTTGCTATGCCACCGTGGATTGCCAAACTAAGAAAGTGTACTTCTACTTTCCAAATGAGGCAGTTCTTGAATGGGAAGGCAATGTTGGGGCACCAAAGGGGAAGTTTATCTCTTATCTTAAGGCCAGAATGATGATATCTAAGGGGTATATATATACCATTAGTTAGAGTAAGGGATATGGAGGCAGAATCGCCAATTCTTCGATCAATCTCGATAGTGAATGAATTTGTTAATGTATTCACTGAAGAACTTCTAGGCTTACCTCATGAACGAAAAATAGATTTTGGTATTGACTTACTTCCAGGCACTCAACCTATTTCTATCTCTCCATATAGAATGGCCCTGGCAGAGTGGCATAAATTAAAAGAACAATTGAAAGACTAATTGGAGAAGGATTTTATAAGACCTAGTTTGTCTCCTTGGGGTGCACCAGTGTTATTTATACGCAAGAAGGATGGAAGATTGAGAATATATATCGACTATCGATAATTAAATAGGGTGAAAATTAAGAATAAATACCCCCTCCCTAGGATTAATGATTTATTTGATCAGTTATAGGGTGTCAAATGCTTTTCAAAAATTGATCTGATATCGGGGTATCACCAAGTGAGGGTGAAGGGGGAAGACATACCTAAGACTTCTTTAAGAACACGTTACAGTCACTTTGAATTTCTTGGTATGTTATTTGGGCTAATGAATGCACCAACAGTTTTTATGGATCTAATGAATAGGGTATTTAAGCCATTCTTGAATGTGTTCGTGATAGTATTTATAGATAACATTTTGGTATGCTCAAAGTCAGAAGAAGACCATGCAAATCACTTACTACAAGAGTTACTGGTTCTTCGGGATAGACAATTGTATGCTAAATTCTCAAAATATGAATTTTGGCTACAATTAGTGGCATTCTTGGGTCATATTGTATCTAAGGAGGGGATAAGAGTTGATTCACAAAAGATAGATGCTGTGAAAGATTGGCCAAGGCCAATGACACCCATAGAAGTTTGGAGTTTCCTAGGTTTGGCGAGTTATTACAGAAGATTTGTTGAATGTTTTTCTTCCATTTTTTCACCTCTAACAAAGTTGACACATAAGGCAACCAAGTTCTAATGGAATGATGCATGTGAAAGCAGCTTCCAAGAACTGAAAAATAAGCTAACTTCTGCACCTGTGCTAGTACTTCCAGAAGGCATCGAAATGTACGTAGTGTGTTATGATGCTTCAGGAATTATCTTAGGGTGTGTGCTGACACAGCATAGTAGGGTAATTGCTTATGCATCCAGACAACTACAACCATGTGCGAAGAATTACCCAACTCATGATCTTGAGCTAGCAGCGGTTGTATTTGCTTTGAAAATATGGAGCCACTACTTGTATGGGGTTCATGTTGATATATATATTTATCATAAGAGCCTATAATACATTTTTAAGCAGAAGGATCTAAATTTAAGATAGTGGAGATGGCTAGAACTAATAAAGGATTATGAAGTTGATATACTATACCATCCGAGGAAGGCAAATGTGATATTTGATACTTTGAGTCGTAAGGTAGTTATGACTACTGGCGATCAGGCCATGTTTAGTCAAGGGATGGCAAAGGATCTATATCAACTAACTAGTTTGGGAGTTCGCCTTCTTGAATCTCCAAAGGAAGGGATTATTGTACATAATGCAGGAACGTCTTCATTAGTAATAGGGGTGAAAGAAAAATAGTTTGAGGATCCTGTTCTACGATAGCTTAAGGAAAAGGTGAGTCAAGGTGTGATCAAGGGCTTTGACCTTACACAAAATAGAGTACTTTACTGCCAAAATAGATTATGTGTTCCTAATATTAATGGGTTAAAAAAGAGGATAATGGAAGAAGCCCACCATTCCCGATATTCCATCCATAAAGGATAGACTAAGATGTACCATGACCCGAAGGGAGTGTTTTGGTGGGGATGCATGAAATAGGACCATGAAAAATTTGTGGCTCAATGTCCAAATTGTCAATAAGTGAAGGTAGAATACCAAAAGCCAGGAGGTTATATGCAGTGTATAGAACTTCCAACCTGGAAGTGGGATATGATCAATATAGACTTTGTTATCGATTTGCCACGTTCATTTCAGAAATTTGACTCTATATGGGTAATAGTTGATAGAATCACAAAGTCAACACACTTTTTACCTGTCAGGAGTGATTATACAGCTAAAGAGTATGCCAAGCTCTACCTCAAGGAGATAGTCAGGCTACATGGAGTCCCAATCTCCATTACCGAGGAGCTCAATTCACTGCAAAGTTTAGGAAGTCTTTCTAAAGGTGTTTAGGGATACAAGTAAATTTGAGTACAGAATTCCACCCTCAAACTAATGGTCAAGCAGAATGTACCATTCAGACACTCAAAGATATGTTGCGAGATTATGAATTAGACTTTAAAGGTAGTTGGGTGGACCATTTGCCACTTATTGAGTTTGCCTATAATAATAGCTACCATTCAAGTATCAAGATGGCACCTTATGAAGCTTTGTATAGAAGGAAGTGTAGGTCGCCAATTGGATGGTTTGAAGTGGGTAAAACCACCTTGCTTGGGCCATATCTAGTACAACAAGCCATGGAAAAAGTTAAGGTAATTTAGCAGCAGCTAGAAATAGCCCAAAGTCGTCACAAATCATATGCAGATGCTAGGAGGAGAGGGCTGGAATTTTCAGTAGGAGATTGGATATTTTGAAAAGTGTCTCTAATAAAAGGGGTTATGAGGTTTGTTAAGAAAGGAAAACTAAGCCCCCGTTACATAGGGCCTTATAAAATTATTAAGAAGATCGGGCAGGTTGTATATGAGCTAGAGCTACCCCAAAAGCTTTCAATGGTTCATCTAGTTTTCCATGTATCTATGCTTCAGAAGTGCATAGGTGACCCATCCCGTATCACTCCTATTGAAGACGTGCAAGTTACAGAAGATGTCACTTATGAAGAGGAACCTGTTGCTATTCTGGATCGTCAAGTTAGGAAGCTGGGGAATAAAGAAATGGCTTCAATAAAGGTACTTTGGAGAAATCAGCAAGTAAAAGAGATAACCTGGGAGGCCGGGGATGCAACGAAGTCAAAATACCCTTACTTATTAGAAGCTAAAGAGGTTGCCCAACATGTGGAATTAGAACACTACTAGGTACATGTTATTGAATACTTAGTTTGTTGTCAAATGTTTTTCTAAATAAAGGTTTATACATAGTTGAGTTACCTAATTGTGCTAATATTCGAGGATGAATGTTCCTAAGGGGGGAGGATATAACACCCCACATTAAATATTTACTAATGTTGTGTGAATGAATCATGATATGGTTTGGTCAAATTAGCATCAATTCTTGAAAGTGCTTGAATCTCTTGTTAATAGGCGATATGAGTGTCTAACGCTTAAGAGGATCGAGTGTATATATGTTTTGTGTTAAATTAAGGATATCACAACCCTAAAGAAAGTAAAAGAATTAAGGTGTTTGTACAAATTAATAATCTAGTAGGTGAGTCACCTACTTGATTAGCTTAAATTTGCTAGCTCAACGGAGATGAGGCCCGACGTCAAATTTGTCCATGTTCAATTATGAATAAAATCCATTTTAAGGGTGTAATTTTAGTCCATGTTATAGAATCACAAAAGGACGTTATTTTCAGTCCAATAAGAATCTAAAAAGGTCCAAAGTGTAACACAAACCACTTGGCTATTTGGGCCAAAAACCAACTAAGCAGAAAGCTGGAAATTGGCAGCCAAAGTCCATCAGATTTGATGCCCATTTAGGCCCAATTTTGGGCAACTAACTGCTGAATTATCAACCTAATTATATGTGATATTAGTTGGTCAAGAGGTCAAAAGAAATTCGTCCAAGTAACTTTGTAAAACGTGGTCAAAACAACTCCCACAATCATTTTCCACTTGCAGCAAAAACAAAATCAGTTTTACTCTCTAAGTTTTCTCTCAATATTTCTTGACCTTGAGCAGCAGCCAAAAAGATCTTTTATGGTTCCTAAGGAGGATCTCAACTTTGAATATAAAGGTAAGTGATCATACTTGTGTTTTTAGTAAGATTTCTTCATGAAAATCAAGAAGTATATGATAGTATGTTATCGTGGAAATTCTAGACAGCATGTGTTCAGTAAATTACTGCACACTTGTCTTTTATTTTAGTGACTTCTATATGGTTTGTGGGTTGCATTATGAAGAGAATTTGATATTTTTAGCATGGTTTAAGTTATATATATTACACTAAGATTGCTGCCCTGATTTTAGTTTCATTTAAATAATGAGTTTTATTGTGCTATCTTAAGTGTAATATTGATTGCAATTTGTGGGCTGTTGGATGGAAGGATATTGGCTCACATCCTTCATGACTTCTTGGGTGATGTTCTAAGACTATGTTATCACTGTTTGTATGTATAAATGCTGCTGGAACAGTTTCGTTAGAGTTGGAATAGGTTTGGAATTGTCGACGTAGAAATGTAGCCAAGGGGGATAACGTTATGTTGTCCATTTATAGGTTGTGTAGAATTGTTATGTGTTATGCTTTGTGGGAAGTTGGAAGACTATTAAGGGTTTGAAATAAGTTGTATGTAACATGTACATAAGAATGGTTGCAAAAACATACGATTATAAATGACAAGATTGAAGGAATGCCTTTGAGGTGATAGTTATAAGCTTGTTGTCCGGATGTTAGTTTTTTATGATATTTGGCTGCTTTGAAGTGTTCTGGTACTGGTAATACCTGTCTTATTACCTAATATGTTATAGCTTAATATTTGAGGGAAAATCAGCCACTCTAAGATAGTAACGACATCATACAATGAGATATGTGAGGCTACTTGATTTCGTATCATTTGGCATGAAACATAGAGTCCTCCTTGGTGGATAAAGGTAGTTGCCAACTCCGACATAACTATTAACCAAGTCTCCATTTTTTTTCACATATTCATATGCTCCTATACATTATCACTTTCAAATCAGCATATACACATGCATACCAAGTTAAATGAGTTCTTGTTGCTAAATAAAGTTCTCGAGTTATTTCACCTCATACATGTTTCATTATATATGTAACATGATCTCTTAATTGTCATATTGTTTTGTATAATTATATATACATCATATGTTGTATATACAACCCTAAATCTCTAATGTTTTGACAACTAAAAGAATCATCCCAAATGTAATTGAAAGATAAAGTATTATTTTGATGGATGGTAGCTCAAGGGGTGGAAGAATCACCTAGCCAGGGACGATCCTATCGCAGGTGGTAGCCCGAGGGGTTAAGGAAGAACCTAGCTAGGGACAATTCTGATATAGTTTTACCACTGATCAGCTGGTCATTTTAATTACATGATGTGCACAGATTATACAGTAAATGTAAAGTAATATAAAGAACATAAAGTATAAGATTCCAAAGAATATCCAAAGGTGGTCTCTTATTCCACACCAGTGCATAGTTTCATTTGAAGTTGTTACTTTATATACAGTAATTCATGCCTTACATACTCAGTACATTATATCGTACTGACATTCTTTACGAGGGACTTGCATTTCATGTTGCAGGTACAGGTTCTAGTAGATCTCCCAATTAGAGTCCAGGACATCCAGTTGCTATTACCAAGCTTCAGGTTGTTTCAGAGCTTTATGTGTGTCTAAAGCTTATATGGTTTATTTATATAGTTAATAAATACAGGGCTTGTCCTAACCCTTATTAGATACTTTCTCTTATCTAGAGGCTTTGTAGACTATGTAAATTAAAGTGTGGTCATGTCTCGTACTTTCGACACCGTGGCCCCAACAACCTAGTCACATGAATTTCTTTTTTGCTTGTGTCACTATTTACTTGCATAAAGGCATGTTAATATAGAAATCCTTTATCAAATATATAGAAACTTCATAGATACAGGTTGGTTCTCCCGAGCCTTATCGGCAATGGGTGTCGGTCCGCCCTACTGGGACTTGGGGTATGACAAAGTCAATCTCCCTATCAGGAGGCACTCTAGGTAGATCCACAGTAAATACTTCAGGAAACTTATTCATAATTGGGACTGACTCTTGAGTTGGAGACTCAATATCATCAGACGTAACTTGTACAAGGTGATAGATATAACCTTTGTAAATTAGCTTTCCAGCCTTAAGGTAGGACATGAGTTTTCCCTTAGGTTCAAGAGAATTACTCATCCACTCTAAAATTGGTTCATTCATGAATTAGAACTTAATAGTTTGGGCTTTACAATCAATGGAGGCATAACAGGCATGAAGTCAATCCATTCCAAGGATCATATTAAAATCAATCATCTCTAACTCAATCAAATCAACAAGAGTATCCTTACGATGGATGGACACTACACAATCTCTATAGATTCTCTTAGCTAGAATAGACTCACCTACTAGAGTAAAAAGATCAAATGGTTCAAGAAGACTCCCGAGAGTTCTATAAAATCTACTAGCCACATAAGAAGTTACAAATGATAATGTGATGGTAGTGTCCATTAAAACATAACAATCAAGAGTAATGACTCGAATCATACCCATCACAATATCTAGGAAGTTCTCCTAATCTTAGCTACTATACATGGCATACAAATGGTTTGTAGCTCCATTTGTACCAAATGTAGCACCTTTTTTAGTTCCTCTAGCTAGTAAGTCTATATAGAAGATTGGACCTAGTTAGCCCACTTTGGACACTTTCTCTGAAAGTGACCCATTTGGCCACACTTGAAGCATGCATCACTTCTCTCACAGTATCTACCCAAATGTAATCTGCCACACTTACCACATGGTGGCTTACCTAGTAAACCTTGAGCCACACTAGCCTGTGACTAAGATCCCTAGGCTTCGAAATTCTGAGACCTCTGATTATTCCTAGTTCTGGCCACAGTTGCAGTAGCTGATGATGGTGTTGGCCTTAAAGGAAATCTATTACCATTCCCTATATTTCCAAACTCATGGAGGATGTCTTAGCTCTCTAATTTTTGAACTCTTCCGTATCATATTATCTTTCCTCATTAGCTTATTGTACATAAGTTATCAACCTTATGATATCCATATCGTTTACAAGCATAGCTCCCTTCCCATCCTTCTTTGGCCATTTGTTTAGCCCTTCAATATACAACCTCATTCTCCATCTTATATCAACAAACATGTGAGGAGCATAGAAGGATAACTAGGTGAACTTAAGACCATACTCTTGCACAGTTATAGAGCCTTATTTCAGATTCAAGAACTTTCATACATGAGCCTCCCTCTATTCTCTTAGAAAGAAATGCCCTAAGAAGGCTTCCTCGAACATTGTCACAAGTCACAATGAGACTTCCTCTCCTCTACCTTCTTCCATTGATCGAACCAAAACCTAGTCATATCTTTGGCATGGTATGTAGCCAATTCAACTCTATCAACATCAGCCACATGCATAACCTGAAACACCTTCAAAGTTCATTAACATAGTTCTTAGGATCCTCATTGGATGCAGAACCTGTGAACTTAGGTGGACTCGTACTTAATAATTCACAAACTCTAGATGTGTCATATGTATCCTATATACCCACACCTTGTCTCGCGGCAGTTGTTACGATAGCCTTGGCTAGAGTTTGGATAGCCTAGCAAAACTCAGTATTAGGAACTTTAGCCTGTAGGGTTACTCAGTAAGGATAGCTAGATCTACGGGTTCATCATGCCCCTACGCTCATGTGGGTTAACATTTTGTGTGAAAGGACACCCTTTTCCTCTAACAACTCTTCTTAGAGGCACAATCAAAACATTGTAACTCGTAGAGCATAGATTAGAAGAGAGTTTCATAAAGTTGTAACTCTATTCCACGAATCTAATCATGAAAGAAGTGTAATCATTCCTAATGTACTATAGCCTTCCTATTACGAATGTAGCGTGCTTCATACCAATAAAAGGACTTTACTAGGCATGGCTTCATAGACTCCTTAGAACACTAAAACATTGTGCTCTGATACAAAGTTTATCAAGCCCTGAGAAGGTACCCTAGACATTGCTGCCACTTAGAGACTATTGCTAGCTCCCAAGTGAACCACTTGGTCTCATCAAATTCATTCATTCAATAACTAATTAATCAGTGAAAGTCTAAAGATAATAAATGGACAATTCAAGTATCAAAAGCATATAAATAAAATAGGATAGTCTAAAAGAAGTTATCTCAACATAATCTCCAATCAACAACTCGTTTTTAGTCTATAAAGCCTCTATCACTACCAATCGGTGCCAATGACAGACCCATGGCTACCTCAACTCAAAAGTAAGGCTAGTCTAAAGTAGGATCCTAATAGCTAGACGAAAATAAAATAGTATCCTCTGAAGTAAGGGAGGCTCATCAACTCAGCTGGCTGCAATAGATCCTCAATGGTGCACCTATTGATGATCTCTAGTATGTCTCAATGTAGCTCAAAAAGACCCTATGATGTATTTTTTAATATCTCAAAATCTATGTAGAATTTTACAAATCTAACGGCATATTCTAGTTCAATAGACAAAATTGTGTGACAAAATGGTTATATATAAGGTATAGGTTGCCCGTATGAAAAAAAAAAATTTTTAGTAAAATTTTGCTAAACCGTAGTTATATGCGCCCAGGCAGCAAAGTGGACCTATCACGGCCTAGTTCAAAATTTTCCTTTTCACTTGGGGCTATTAGGTTTACCCAATCACCTATATGGATGGAAGACTCTCATTCCTTAGCCATTGTTCATACAAAAAGCTCTCAAGAATCACCCAAAATCATATCAAAAATATCATCACTTATCCCATTAATGTTCAAGAATCTCAAGACCTTGTTTTGGATTTCAAGAACCTAATTCAACCCTCAAGTTTTCCTCAAGTAATCCAAGATAAGGTTTATGGGTCTTCTTCCATGTGTTTTTTCACCCATGGAGCCCCAAAACTATTTTTTATCAAATTTTATGATTCTAATAACTTATTGCATTATAGGTATTTTCTATTATCACTCCATTACATGAAAAATATTAAAATTTGTCGATTCTTGATTTATTGAAGCATGGACTCCTACTAATGATTGTGATTATGATATTCTTATTACATTAATACTTTGTAAGCTATGGCCTCTTGAAAGACTTGAAAATATTATGAATTTCTAAATGGTTTTCCTGACTCTCAAATTGGGGTTTTGCAAGTATGTTGATGGGTTGTTTGAATGACTTCTTAAATGACTTTATTTTACCCCTCTCATGTTCCTTACTCATGAATTCCATGATTGTATGCTTAACTACATATACACATCATGTTTGGACTGTGTTATATGACAAATCTCTTATGTGATGAAGGATTTATGGTAAGATACGTGATTTATGAATATTGAAGGGAAATTAAGCATGCTATGAGTTCGTGACAATGTTATAAATGTTATGACTGATAGGAATCCCTTTACTAGATATTATTATGTGGTGATTTGATGAGCTAGTTTATGATATTCAAAGTTTTAAATATTGTGATACCATGAGATACTATGAAGTTGAGGATTATATGACATAAATTTCATGTTTCTGTGTCATGTTTTTTAGATGATATATATGTACAATTATGACGGGTTGTTTAAGAATGATTTATATTAATGATATTCACTATATGCCTAAAAGTATGATGTCTAAATAATGAAAAATGAAGGATTACGAAATATTCTATGTTTATTATTGACATATGAAAGGTTTCCTATGAATGAATGATGATGGTAAAGGATCTCCCATCTATTTAATTAAAGAATGTTGATGGTAGAGGATCTCCCATCTATTTAATGAATGAATGTATTATGGTAGGGGATATCCCATCTAAGAAAGGGTTAAGGAACTATCTTATGACTTTGACTTTATGATATCAATGGGTTGGAGATTTGAAAAGTTGCCCTACCACATGACTTGGAATGATTTTATGATATGATACTATAACCTATGATTTTCCTACTCTTGTTAAAGACTACATAGCACCGAGTAGACTAGAGACGATTACCCAAGCCGTAAAACTACATGCCACCATAGGTAAAGGGCTGGAGCCCAATCTCTAAGAGGAAGGTACCCTAAATATGAGGCTTTGAGACGAGTACCCGAGTTTGGGCTTGAGGCGAGTACCTGAGTCTCAAAACAAGAGGCGAGTACCCAATTCACATAAGCTTTAGTAGATCTACTTAGGCACTAGGAGGTTCACCTTGGCAAATGATTTCCGCCTTTCTTCCAATGTAGGAGAAACATCGGGACTCCATGGACTAGCTCATATGGTTTATATCGATTATGGTCTCTCTCACTATCCTTTATGAACAACCCAAAGCTCTATGATATATGTCACTCATGATCTATGATTTTCTTATATCTGCTCATGTTTCCTCATGTCCCCAAGATACTATCTTATGCTGATTTATGGTGGTCCCTTCTTATTATATCCAAATACACTTACTACTATTGATGGTGTATTGAATTCATAAAACCTATCGTTTTATAAACTCAAATGATTTTATCATATATGTTTAAGTTCTCCTCATGTTCCCAATAGGTCCCTTGATAATAAATTAATATGGTTGCTTTATGTTATGTCCAAAGGTGATTTAAAATTCATGTGATTCATTATTTCACAAGTTTAAATGGTATTTCTCCTAAAGGTACACGATGATGTCTATAGGTGTGTAAGGTGGTCTCCATTATGTTTGCCAATATTCCTTACATAAAAAAATAGTCTTGTATATAAAGTGATGAATTGTTCACCCAAGAATATTAATACTTTAATTATGTATGACATCGTGTATTTCTCACTAATTTAAGTTTATGTGACTCATCATGCATTCAAGTAAGGGTAAGTTCTTTATTTCTCATATGCATTATTCCATGTTCCATGGTTATAGTAAAATGTCTAAATGATCACCCATATGTATATTTCAAGTTTATATAATTTTCTTATTCTCGATTATATTTATCTATGTATCCTAGTATGTTCTTTCTAAAGTTGTCCTTTATGGTGAAATAATATTAGCTTCATTATGGCTTACTAATGCTTTGTAAATGTATCATTTTTATCACAAGTTTTATTATGGATCATTTTATTATTTATTTCTATGTCATGCATTATATACTGACATACCTATACATTACAAGTATTGATGCCTACTTGTATGCCTACAAGATTTAACCATATAGGGACCGGTGCTCCTCGATATCCTCCATATGTCTAGCTTGGATATATGAAGATTGTTATTGTCGTGAATTGATCTTTAGCATAATTATATGCCTAATTAGCCAATAATGCCCATAAATATAGTGAGTTTAGAGGACAAATTAATAGTCTAAGTCTTTGAGTGTAGTTTTCTCTTATTTTGCTAAAGGAGGGTTGAGTGCGCCTGTTGGTTGTGTTTTTATTCTGCAGGATTTTTCTTTGATTTGAAAGTTAGGAATTAAACTCGGACTCGACGAAAGAACACAACTTGGAACTCAAAAAATAAAAGTCAGTAAAAGTAGCCAAAAGACCAAAAGTCCACATGGCAAACTTCGAAGCAAGGTTGCAGAAGCTGAAAAATACAAAATGAGGTATGAAACTCAAGAAGGTACAAGGTCATTATGGACCTACATAAAAGTTTGCAGAAATGTCCAGTTAGTAATTTAAGTAAGAATACCAAAAAACATAGGGGTCTGCGTCGCGAACCTCATGACCCGATGCAAAAAATTCAAATTACAAAATCTTTATTATTTCTCTATCTTAGACTTTAGGTTTTATATTGGTTTTTATGCAAGGACTACTGTAGAGGTGATGGAGAACTCTTTTCAACAATTCTTTGGTTAGTTTAATCTTTAGATATTGGTTTTGGATGTTTTTCACTTCACTCATGATGCATTACACGTCTATGAGTGGCCAAGTCTCCATTTTCTAGGTTTGTAGCCATAGACTATGTGTAGTTCTTAACTTTTTAACATCTATGAATGGTTTATTTCGATCATTCTTATGTTATTTATATTTATACTTCATAGTTTGGTCAACTAGGGAGTAAATTTGTCGTTCACTTTGGATTCGAGAGATGTTGGAGTGGATAGAACAAAATAGCATAGGGAGCTTGTTCAATACTAGGAAACTAGGTTGATTCGTGTAAGGGAGACCTGTGACACCTACCCTTACACCTTGCGTGGTTCATATATGGGAAGATATCTTTAATGCATTTTTATTGGTCTATCTATCCCTACTCAATGATGCAGTTGGGCAATCAATAACGGTAGGCAAAAAGAGATGTGTAATCCTATTCAGGTAAATTATACCCCGTGAATCAATAATCGAGAAACTAGACATAGATATTGTTAGGACGAGACAAAGTCAAAAAGGTTACAACCCTGGAATTGCATCTCTAGTTGATATTTTGTGGTGAAAGTCATCTTAGTTTACTAGAAAGTTATTTCTTTTACATTTCATTTTTGCTACAACTAAAACTCTTTTCACTAAAATACAACGAATGTGATAATCAAGAGAAGCTACTAGATACATTCATATCCCTTAGGTTCAACAACCCGACTCTTTAATTAGGGCCAATATATTAGTTATGAGGCCGCGTGCACTTGCTATGCTGGAGAGCAACAAGTGTTTGGTGCCATTGTCGGGTATTTGAAATGAATTGGTTGATTATCGAAGTTATTTTTTTTTTGTGGTGATAGTTACATTTGATCTTAGCAGTGCTTGTGTGAAGGAAAGCCAGCTCTAAGCTGGAAGATTAATACTCTTCTTTTCGTCAATCAAAAAGGAGAGCAGGAGTTTTGTTTGAAACACCACCAATTGAATTGGTTGAGCTGGCGAATCAATAGGATATCAAGGTGGAGGTTGATCATGTTACAGAGAACATGGCAAACAATAACCCACCTATACCAGTAGCACCGACTGCTAATGCACCACTAGCACTGAGGCAGTAAGGGACGTAGAAATCTTAAGAACTACAAATGTCTCTAGCTATTTTGTCAAGCCTAAGCATAGTGGCCAGTGGGAGCTCAAACAGAACATGGTCCAGTTGCTACACTCTACTGGGCAGTTCACTAGGCTCCCTCACGAAGATCCGTAGGTCCGTCTTCAAAATTTTATTGAGATTGCTGATACTTTCATTCCCACGGGAGTGAACCAAGACTACATGAGGATGACATTGTTCCTATTTTTACTGTTGGGGAAAGCCTGGAGGTAGTTGCAAATTGAGCCACCAAACTCCATAGCATCCTGGGATAATTTGGCCTGAAAGTTTTTAACCAAATTTTTCTTATCTGGCAAGACAGCTAAGTTAAGCAGTGAGATCCTGAGCTTTAAGCAGAGGGGTTGGAGAGAATCTATATCAGGCATGGAACAGGTTCAATACTCTATTGATAAATTTCCCAAACCATTGCCAAGCTAATGAGGTATTGGTCCACACTTTCATTAAAAGGTTGGGACACAATACTAAGATTCTTCTTGATTCAACTGTAGGGGGTCAAGCGTTAAAGAAGACGTAAGATGAATTATATGCTCTTCTAAACAAAATTGCTCAGGCTAACCTAGAATGGAATAAAGGATCCAGTAGATCACCAGTGCAAAAGTAGGTTGGAGTCTTGGAAATTGATGCAATAACCAGCCTGCAAGCCCAAATATCAGTAATGTAGAACATGATGACCACGAACTTCAATAGCTTGGCGTTGGTTCTAAAACAGCAAGTTCTATTGGCAGCAAGTCAGGAACAAGCCCTTGTTAATATGGTACAGTACTAACAACTGGGTTGGTGTGATGTATGTGGGAGAGGAGATCACATGGCAAAAACTTGCGGATCTAATCTTGAGGCAGTTAACTTTGTGTTTAATGTTTACAGATGAGGCTATCAAGGATTCGAGAATACTTATAACCTGAATTGGAGAAACCACCCAAATTTCTCATGGGGTGGCAATCATCAAAATATTAGGCAACTGCAGTAATGACCACAGGATGGAAATGCATATCAGAATCAGCTATCTCAGCAGCATACAAGAAAGGCTAATCCGAACACCGTGATTGATAGTGAGGTCTTGAGGCAGATCTTGGCCAATCAGAACATACAAGAAAAGTAAATTTGGAGGAACAATTAGGATCTGTAGAACTTAGAGAAGCAGTTGGGATAGTTGGCCACTTCAATAAATTTTAGGCCTCAATAGGGCTTGCCAAGCAACACTAATCCTGACCAAAAACAAATGAATGCAGTCAGCACAAGGAGTGAAATGCCTTTACCAGAACTGATCCCCTAGAAGAAGAATGGGGAGGGGCAAAATGCTATAGAAGACAATAAGGCTGGAAATCCTAGCCCAACTACTAACGAGGCCACCCCTTAACTGAAACCTCCTCCTCTATTCCCATAGAAGCTCAAGAAGAACAAGGAGGATGATGTTTTAGAAATTCATCGAGCTGTTGAAATAGGTACATATTAAATTACCTTTGATAGATGTTTTGCAGAGGATCCCAAAATAAGATAAACATGTTAAGGACATTATTGCTATCAAGACAAAGTGGGTGGAGTATAAGACTGTGGCAGTAATAGAGGCCTACAGCTCCAAGATTGTCAATAGATCACACTTGCCAGCAAAACTAAAAGAACCGGGAAGCTTCACTATGCAAGTAACTATTGGGAGTCGTTCAATTGCTAGGGTCTTTTATTATGTTTGGGCTAGCATAAACCTTATGCCCACTTCTCTGTTCTTAAATCTAGGGGTTAGAAAGATGAAGCCCACAACTATCATGCTACAACTGGCAGATTTGTCATTGGCAAGGTCGGATGGAGTGATGAAAGATGTCTTAGTCTAAGTGAGGTTGTTCATCTTCTTTGTGGACTTCATCATACTAGATGTCGAGCTGGACCCTGAGGTTACATTTATACTAGGGTGCCCATTCCTAGCTACAGGAGGAGCATTAATCGATCTTGCAGTAGAGGGATTTACCATGCGAGCTCACAATAAGGTAGAAGTGTTTCATTTCTACAAGGCAATGAAGCTACCAGTGGTGTATGAGGATCTGGCCGCTATTATAGTAATAAACACTGTAGTTGCTGCAATCTAGGTCGAGATTAAAGATCCACTGGACAAGGTGTTGCTAAAATAAGGGCTAGTGGACGATGCTGAGGCCTGAGAAATTGAAAGCGTGTTAAATACTCACAATGTGAGTATGTTGAAAAAGATGAATGAACCATTAAACACATTGCTAGGACTACCACCCAAACCATCAGTAGATGAATCTCCTTAGTTGGAGTTGAACCAGCTAACCTCGCATCTCAGGTATGAGTTTCTTGGTGAAAATAATACAGTATATGTAATTTTGTCTGCTTCGTTGATTGTAGCCTAGGTGCAAACGACTATTGCGGTGTTGAAGAAATGAAAGAGAGCAATAAGGTGGCAGATGTTTGACATTTATAGAATTAGCACAGCCCTATGCATGCATAAAATATTCATGGAAGAGGGTCATAAGCCAGTGGCCCAACCGCAGAAAAGGTTGAACCCAATTATGAAGAAGGTAGTAAAGAAGGAGGTTATAAGTAGCTAGATGCAGGGATAATCTTCACCATATTAGGCAACAAATGGGTAAGCCATATATAATGTGTCTCCAAGAAGGGAGAGATGACGGTGGTCACCAATGAGAAAAATGATTTGATTCCAACTAGAACGGTGACGGGGTGGCAAATATGCATAGACTATAGAAAATTGAATGAGGCCACTAGGAAAGACCATTACCCCGTGCCTTTCATTAATCATATATTGGACAGACTAGCTGAGCAAGAGTACTATTACTTCCTAGATGGATATTCAGGATACAACTAGATAACTATTGCATCCTAAGACTAGGAAAAGACCACCTTTATATATCCATGTGGGACATATTCTTTCAAACGCATGCCCTTTGGTTTGTGCAATGCACCAACTACATTCCAAAGGTGAAGGATGGTTGTCTTTCATGAGATGGTAGAGAACTTTGTGGACATGTTCATGGATGACTTCTTTATCTTCGGTGATTCATTTGAGAGTTGCTAGCAAAATTTGGACAGAGTACTAATGAGATGCGAAGAGACTAACCTTATTCTTAACTAGGAGAAATGTCACTTCCTGGTTAAGGAGGGGATAGTCTTTGGCTACAAAGTGTCCAATATGGGATTGAAAGTAGACAGAGTGAAGATAGAGGTGATCGATAAGCTACCACCATTGGTTTTAGTCAAAGGAGTTTGGAGCTTTCTGGGAGATGCACGTTTCTACTGCTGGTTTATTAAAGACTTATCAAAGATTGCAAAGCTATTATGTGCCCTATTAGAGAAAGAGGTACTGGTCCATTTTGATGACACCTGTATACAAGCATTCGACATGCTGAAAAAGAATTTGGTGGAGGATTCGATCTTGGTAGAACCTGACTGGGTCTCCTGTTCGAGCTAATGTGTGATGCTAGTGACACAGCAATGGGAGCAGTACTAGGTCAGCATAGAGACAAGGTTTTTCACTCTATATAGTATGCCAGCAAGACCTTAGATGCAGCACAAAACAACTGTACTATTATTGAGAAGGAAATGTTGGTACTGGTATATGCATTAGATAAGCTCAAAGCCTACTTGGAGGGGAACCAAGTGGTGGTGTTCACAGACCACATGGCAGTAAAGTATTTATTTAATAAAAAAGATACCAAGCCATGCCTAATTAGATGGATCCTATTTCTTTAAGAGTTCAATATCAATACTAGGAACCACAAGGGATGAGAACCAAGTTGTGGATCATCTATCCCGTCTAGAAACTGATGCTCACATAGGTGAGCAACTATAAATTAGAAAAGCATTTCTTGATGAGCAAATATGAGCCATTGAGGTCGAATAATTACCATGGTATACGGATATTGTAAATTACTTGGTAAGTGGTATGTTCTCACCTGATGCAACATACCAGCAAAAGAAGAGGTTAGCCCACAAAGCAAGGAAATATTTTGGTATGTGAATCATACCTATTCAAACAAGGAGCTCACTATATGGTAAGGAGGTATGTTCTAGAGGTAGAGATGGAGTAGATTCTAGAAAGATGTCATGCCTATATTTATGGGGGCCATCATAGTGGCGACAGGACAACGCATAAGGTATTCCAATCTTGTTTCTTCTGGACCACCTTGTTCAAAGATATTATTCAATTCTATAAGGCTTATGATGCTTGCCAGAAGATAGGTGCTATCTCCTAGAGGCATGAGATGCCATTTAACAATATTTTGGAAGTGGAGATTTTTGATATTTTGGGTATTGATTTCATGAGGCCATTCCCACCATCATTTTGTTGCCATTATATTCTAGTACCTATGGATTACATCTTCAAATAGGTAGAAGCAGCAGCACTTCCAACCAATGATGCTAAGGTGGTAAGCAAGTTCCTTTGAAAGAACATTTTCACACAGTTTGGTACTTTAAGGGACATTATCAGTGATGGCAGTAGCCATTCTAAATAAAACTATGAAGAATTTTTTGTCATAATATAGGGTATGGCACAAGGTGGCCATAGCATACCAGCCAAAAACCAGCAGGCAGATTGAGGTATCCAACCGGGAGGTAAAGAAGATATTGCAAAAGATCGTGAATCTCACCCAAAAAGATTGGGCAGAAAAGTTAGATGAAGCATTGTGGACGTATCCTATTGCATACAAGACCCCAATCAGAACCTCCCCCTATGGGCTAATGTATGGTAAAGCCTGTCATTTCCTTGTGGAGCTTGAGTATCAGGTGTATTGGGCAATTAAAACGTTAAATCTTGACCTGAGCTCGCTGGAAGGAAGAACTTGAAAAATTGGAGGAGTTGGATGAGTTCCATGTCTAATCTTAGGAGATTGTTAATCTCTACAAGGAGTGGTCAAAGAGGTGGCATGACCAGCACATAATCAAGTGGGACTTCGAGTCGGCCCAACAGGTATTACTATTTAACTTATGTTTATTATTGTTTCCAGGAAAACTGAGGTCCAAGTAGAGTGGAACATACATGGTGATAGCGACCACACCCCATGGCATAGTGGATCTAAAGGACTTGACCACAAACTAAACAGTTTTAGTGAACAGTCAACGTGTCATCTACTATTATGGTGTGGAAGCGAATTTGAAAGTGGAGGCCAATAAGTTGGCCAAAGATGAGCATAGAATGCATCATGCCGCAATGTTAAATTAGGCGTTACATGGGAGGCAACCCATGGTGAGGTAATATAGTTGTATTATTTTCCTTTCTTACAAAAACAAAATCAGAAAATCAGGTCCCGTGCAAAATGTGTGAAAAATTTGCACAATGGAAAATCATTTTACAAGTGTATGCCTGTGTTCTTTTCGCGACGCATAGGGAGCACGTAGCTATTTTAAATTTCCTAAATATGGATATGGCCCCCACCCCTTTAAATACCCTCACCCATTATTTTTTCCATTTTTCATGTTTTCCCCAACCACAAACCCTTATTTTACCCCAAATTTTTAATCTTTTCTTTTTGTCTTCTTCCCTCTTTCCCTACACATTTGAACTCTCTCGCGTCGTGCATCAGTTGGGTCATCCCACCACTGTACAACCTTCACTTTCCTCTCTAGTATGCTCTCCTTACTTAATTTTTGCTTTGTTTCGAGATGACATAATGGAAGTTCTTCACTCTTCATGGGTAAATTCGAAGTGGGTTTTGTGATTTATATGTAACCTTGCTTGTGGGGTTGCATTAGTGGTAGATGTTGGGTATATATGCATGACTTTTTCATATGAATCATGTGGGAGAAAGCCTAGGTCAACATTACACCCAAAATTAGGAACAAGTTGGGGGTTATGAATTATCCTCCATGCTTAGTGTTCCAATTATTGTTCATATGTTGGTTTTTGCCAAATATTCAAGTTAAGGGTTGAATTCAAACTTTGTGATGATGGGTTGTTCTTGTAACTGTCTGAATAGGGTTGATGGGGGTTCTTTTACACACTTCATGTTGGGTTTGAAATAGATTTGTGTATTCATGTAACTGTTGCGAGTGTAGGGTTGAATCCTTGGGTCTGAAATGTATGGTGGATTTGATAGAATTGAGATGAATATACAATGCTACTTGAAACTTTCAAACATAAAAAAGGGACATGGAATCGTGAAATGATTTAGACCATAGGCCATGGGGAAGTTTGAGTATCCTTGCCATATGGGCATGAGTTTAAGTGTGGGGTAATGGGTTTTGAGTTAGGTACTGACTTTACACTTTTATTTTGCAGGTAATATGTCTTCAAGTGCACAATGAGGCAAGAAGTCTAGCAGGCAAAGGGCCACCAACCCAAGAAAACAGCCATGAGATATCCCAAAAGTGCCCAGGGACACTGAGAGGGGTCAGCAGCCTAAATATGGGGCGACGACTATGAACAGAGAGGGAAGGCGGTGGTATCAGTCTCATGATGAGACAAAGTACTACCCAATGTCCCTATTGATGTAGATTCCCTTTAGGACGAGTACCCCCAAACCCTGTACCACTGCAACCAATTAATTTGGGTATTCTTATTCTGGCCACCTATGCTATGTAATCTAAGCTTGGTTAGGGAATTCTATGCCAATATAAGCGAAGAGTTGAGGTCCCAATTGGTGATTGTTTGAGGATTAGAGTTTAAATTCTCACCGCTAGCTATCTACTATATCTTTGCCCCCCTAGAAGAGGTCCCCACCTTAGCTTTTCACTAGCGATACAATTGGCCTCCCTGCTAAGACATTAGGCACACTATTGCAGGATGGAGGTCCACGGCTAAGTGGGTCATACATGCAGAATGGGTTTATCACCACTCATTCTCATTCGGTCATATGTCTGAGGAAGCTCGGGTCATGGTTAAGATAGTGACAAACTCTTTCTTTTGGGGCAACACTTTGCAAATGTAATGAGACACAGAGTGTGCCTCACTTACGCAATCATGAGGGCTATGCAGCTAATTATGGAACAATATTTTATCTAGTAATAACGAAGGCGAAGACCCATAAGGGTCGCAGGTATGCTTTTGGGGGCCTCATAACTGCTTTGTGTAGTGATGTATGGGTCTCTGAGGAGGAGGCCAACTACTGCTCGATCATCCAGGCTCCCCCTATGTTGCTACCAACATTAAGGGGCTGACATGACCTGGGACCAGACCTGACTATGATAAAGAGGGCTTATCAAAATGAGTTTATTGTGGGTCGAATGTATGGAATAGAGATGCTGCAACACCAAAATGGTAGCCCTCCCTCCACCAGGGAAGAGTTATAGGAGGTTGAGGTTGAATATCTTCTCAATGACCATGCCAAATTCATGTTTCACATTGGACCCCGATTTGTTGAACCAGTGGAGGATGACATTCATACAAACCTAGGGGATATGCACAAGGTTGCGGATGATTATGAGGAGACAAGGATGACTTAGTTGATTAGCCATCAGTGTATGCAGGGAGTGAGCCCATCTTACCAAGCCCTGGTGATACTTGAGCACCACAGTGTCCACCTTGTAGGTTATGTATGGTTAGCACTGAGGGCAGTCCTAAGTTTAAGTGTGGGGTGAGAATTCCTTTGTTTTGTGATATTGCTTTTGTTATTCTATTAGTGGCATATATTAAGGTAATTTTTAATTCCACTTTATGTTTATGTATGGATATCTTAATGTAAGGTTGAACATCTCTTATTTTTATTGGGTCTATAAATAATGGTTGTCTACTACTTTGATGCATGCATGCTCTTCTATTAATATATTATGAATGCACTTAGTTATTAGTAGTTGTGTCTCTATTGATATTAGTTGTGTTAGTCATAGTTGAGTGATGGGGGACCAATGATGGATGGATGATGACATTCCTAAGGGCATTCGTCAAATTGAGTTCATATAGAGTGTGGTAGTGTGCGAACGAGCGTAGAAAGTGAACCTTTGAATACAGTAAAAGGTGGTTGCTTGAGCCTTGTGAATCACTATTATATGCATGCTTAATCAAATGAATTCTTGTGAATACCATAATAGGAACTCTAGTGCTAGCCTTGTGATGAGAATGTTCCAAGAGTGAGAAGGCTAATTGTGAGTCTCAGTTGTGATAGGTTAGAGAACTTGCCCGGTATGTAGAGTAGACTTGGGAGGAATCAGAACTAGAGCAGCGAATCTAGGCATTTCTTTGATAGATGAATATAACCCTAGTCAGCACTTGTTGAGCGTTGTCTATTCTTGACTAACCACAATTCAAGTCAATCCCTTTCTCTTGATAAAGTATCCATTTTTTTATCATAATTCCCTAGCTATTGAACATAGCGAATAAGAAAAAAGGGAACTTAAGTAGATACCCAAGAGTAAAAAATATAGTAAAGTCAGAAAAAAAGAGGAAATAAATAAGTTTAGTTAGAAAAGTGTCGACCAAAATAGCGTGGATTCACGTTACCTCTGCGTCCTGGAGCAATCGCGGATGCATACTAGTTTGGGCCCAAAATGTCCTAGTTATCAAATGCTGATCTACGATCCCTCCGTGTCGCGGATCCATCATGGATACATACTGGAACAAAAGAAAAAAATTATTTATTTTCTTTTCCTTTGCTTAGTCATTGTTTATTTAGGGTGTCCACGTGTTTATAAGGGGTTTATTTTATGATCAGATTAAATAGATAGAAGTACTCATAGCTTTAATTCAAGAAGGGTAACGAAGGGTTATGAGTCAAGGGGGCATGAGAAGAGATGAAGTGTATGCTACGAGCGCATGGGAATTGAACTGCATCAGCCATATCCATAAATGTATCCCACCTACCCTCATCCTATATTATAGCCAGATAAAAATCTACGTGATCCTCTAAAGAAAATTCTAACTAGGTCTCCGTTTACATTAAGGGCAAGCTTATGGAATCTTGAAGCAATTTGAGACATCTTTTCAAAAAGTGAGAGTTGTTTGTGTATCCATTCTTAATCTATTGACTAGATTAATAGTGGTGTGCATGGGTAATTCTTCTTGGTGAGGGCATATAATCAATGATGGTTAGGAACTAGATAAACTGTTAAATATTCTGCATGAGTTCACATGTATACATGAGCATGGAGTAATTGGTTTTCACCCAAGACACCAAAAGTTGTTCACCAAAGTTTATAGATTTTGATCGTATGATGTTTGTTGTACATCCTACTACGGGGAATATCATGCATGTGGAGTGGTTTTCCTGAGGACAGACAAAATACTAAGTGTGGGGTAGTGATCTTAGACGTAGTTATATACCTAATTAGCTAACACTGCCCATAAATATAGTGTGTCCAGAAGACAAATTAATAGAGTTTAAGTGTTTGAGTGTCATTTTCTCTTATTTTGTTAATGGAGGGCCGAGTGCACCTATTGGTTGTGTTTTTTTTGTAGGATTTTGATTTTATTAGAAAGTTCAGAGTTAAATCTAGACTCGAGGAAAGAACACAACTCGTAACTTGATGGATAAAAGTCAAAAAAAGCATCCACAAGACCAAAAATCCACATGGCAACCTTGGGAGCAAGGTTGCAGAAGCTGAAAAATACAAAAAGGGACGAAACTCAAAACGGTGCAAGGTTCATGTTGCATACCTATGTAAAAGTGTGTAGTATTGTCCAATCAGCAATTTAAGTGAAAATATAGAAAAACAAGGTGTTCACATTGTAGACTTGACGACCTAATATGGAAAAGTCAAATTACGGGATCTTTATTATTTCTCTATCTTAGACTTTAGGAATTAACATTGGTTTTTATGCAAGGACTACTATAGAGGCGATGAAGAACTCTTTTCCACCATACTTTGGTTAGTTTAATCTTTAGATTTTGATTTTGGATGTTTTCCACGTCATTGACGATGTATTACATGTCCATGAGTGGCTAAGTCTCCATATTCTAGGGTTGTAGCCATCGACTATGTGTAGTTCGTCACTTTTGACATCTATGACTGGTTTATTTTGATTATTTTTATGTTATTTATATCTATACTTCAGAGTCTAGCCAACTAGGGAGTAAATCTATTGTTCACTCTGGATTCGAGAGATGTTGGAGTGGATAGATGGCAATATCTTAGGGAGCTTGTTTAATACTAGGAAACTAGGTTGATTCGTGTAAGGGAGACCTATGACAACTACCCTTACATCTTTCTTCCTTCATATATGGGTAGTTTTAATGAATTTTTGTTAGTCTGTCTATTCTTGCTCAATGATGTAGTTAGGCAGTCAATAATGGTAGGCCAGCAAAGGCATGCAACCCTATTCAGGCAAATTAAACCTCATAAATCAATAATCGGGAAACCATACATAGATAGATATTGTTAGGACGAGACAGAGTCCAAAAGGTTACAACCCTAGAATTGCATCTCTCATTAATATCTTGTGTAAAAGTCATCTTGGTTTACGAGATATTTATTTATTTTACAATTTATTTTCTCTACAACTAAAACTCTTTTTACTAAAACACCACTACTAGATACATTTAAATCTCTTTGGTTCGACAACCCAGGTCTTTAATTAGGGCCACTATATTACTTGTGAGATCGCGTGCACTAGCGTATGCTGGGGAGCAACATGAGTCTTTTAGCTCAGGGACAATATCTGGTTCTATCTTACTTTTGTTGAGGCTTTATTCAAATTTACTTTCTAGTTTGAGGGCGAGCCTTGAACATGTCTTGTCCCCCATTCTATTCATGCTTAGAGATATTGTTGGATACTATGCTAAGCACCTATAATTTGATGTTGAGATTTTATGGAGATTTATCCCTTAGACCCTATCCCGTAGGTGATGCTATTTGATGCTATTGATTATGGTGGGATGTGATGAAAGTCCCAAGTCCCTAGTCCCAAAATGCCCCCATAGCGTAAGTTATACTTAACCCCCCTCCCCCCTCCCCCGCCTAGACTTAATTTCTATGTGATTCATGTTTATCCCCTTCCCAATAACATCCTTATAGCATGAGCCCAAAGCCCCACTTCACTTAGAAATTATTTGCTATGTGCTTAGTTATCTTTTATTATTTCTGTGAAACCAAAGATGTGCCAATGATATGCTACGAGGCTTATTTGGGTTGCCTTTGAGCTTTCCATTTGACGTGTCACGTCTAGACCCTAGGCTTGGATCGTGACAATCTTGGTATCAGAGTACTAGGTTTATAAATGGTTCTTAGACATCCAACACACCACGTTGAGTAGAGTCTTATTCATGATTGTGAAACACGCCGTAATTTTGTAGGTGGCTATGGCGTGATTGTGAAACACGCCGTAATCTTTATCCATGTTGTCTCTATTCATATTCAAGGACGAATGTTCCCAAGGGGGGATATTATAACACCCCTCAACGTAGCTCCGAAAGACCCTATGATGGTTTTTTTAATATCTCAAACTCTATGTAGAATTTCACAAATCCGACTATATATTCTTGGTCGTATAAAAATTGAGTGGGAAAATGGTTACCTACAAGGTATAGGTTGCTCGCATAAAAAAATAATTTTTTAGGTGAAACTTTGCAAAACAATACTTGTATGCGCCCAGTTCGCAACGTAGACCTGTCGCGGCCTAGTTCAAAATTTTTCTTTTTACTTGGGGACAAGTGGGTGATAAACCAATTGCCTATATAGATGGAAAACCATCATTCTTTATCCATTTTCACACAAAAAGCTCTCGAAAATCTCTCAAAATCCTCTCCAAAACATCACTCACTATCCTATTAGAATTCAAGAATCTCAAGAACTTGTTTTGGATTTCAAGAACCCAATTAACCCCTCAAGTTTTTCTCAAGTACTTCTTCAAGAAAACTCCAAGATTAAGGTATGTAGGTCTTCATCCATGGGTCCTTTCACCCATGGAGTCGCAAAACTATTTTTATCAAATTTCTAGATTCTAATGACTAATTATTTATGTGTATTATCTATTATCACTCCATTACATGAAAAAATATTGGAACTTTGTTGATTCTTGATTTATTGATGCATAGGCTCCTACTAATGATTGATATTATGATATGCTTATTACATTAAAGCTTTGTAAGCTATGGCCTCTTGAAAGACTTGAAAATATTATGAATTTTTGAATGTTTTTTATGACACCCAAATGGGGGTTTTGCAAGTATGTTGGTACGTTGTTTGAATGACTTGTTAAATGACTTTAGTTTATCCCTCTCATGTTACTTACTCTTTAGTTCTATAAATTTAAGCTTAAATACATATGTCCACCATGTTTGGACTATGTTACATGGCAAATCTTGTAGATCAAACTTAACCCACAATATACACTATTTAATATAGTCAACTTCAAAACTAAAATTATAAAATAATATTTTAAGTCTTATGGTTTATAATAGGTATGCAATTTAATTATACTTTGGTATAAGTTATTGCTTATGGTTAAAAGTGGTCACCAATATTAACTTTCTTTTTTTAATAACTAAAATAAATATATTAAAATGAAGAAGGAGAAGTGAAAAGAGATTTGTTCAAGTTAATTAAAAAGGAATTAATGAAGATAGAGAAGAAAAAATCTTTTTAAAAACAATACCAGAATTTTATTTTTTAGAAAAAGCAAGAAAATTCAAAAGAGAGAGAGAAATCTTTTCTCAAACAATAAGAGAAATAAAAATGCATAGAATTGAAGAGAGAGAAACGATGCGATACGGAAGAAAGTGAAATTTTTTCATGCAAATAGAAGCTAAATAATTTAGTGATAATTGGACAGTGAAAAATAATATAATAATACATCAATCCCCAAAAGTTCGCACATACATCCAAAATGTTTTTTTAAAAAAAAGGATATTACCATAAATATAATTCCACAAAATCAGTGCATTGAAAAAAAAAGTTCGAACTATAATATAAAATAAATCTAAAAAATAATAGAACTCTGTGCATTTGAACCAAAAAAAATAAAAATATTAATACCACTAAAAAACTATTCATAAATTTAGGAAAAGATTAACATAATAAGAAAATGAAAAAAGATAAATATAATTCGTAAAATACCATAAATAAAGGATTGAAAAAGAAATGGTAATTAAATTAAAATATAAGAATTATTGTAATCCCTACGAAAGACTAATCAAAAAAAGGAAATACTTTTTAATAAATTTTTTACCAAATTCCAATAATTTATTTTTTTTATGTAATATTTGTTCTCAAACGAGGTATATGCTTTGATCACACGCAAAGCACATACAATAAGACTAGTATAATAAATGTAACAAAAAACATGGAAGCAAAAACCCATAAATATAGGCAGAAAAATTAAATGAGATATATCTAATAATGACCAACTAATTTAGTACCATAAATAACTCAACCTTAAAATCAAGAATAAATGAACATTAAATGTTCTTTTTCTGAACAAAAAATATATTAATGATAATAATAAACTTGTATATTTTTGTAAATAACAAACTAGATTTTGTAAATCTACTTAAGCATGTACCTACATTGTAAATAAGGTCTTAAAATGTGTAGTCTTGCAATTTTTTCTAATAAAAATATTTTCATTCACTAATTAAATAATATAAAATATTTTTCATTCGCCAGTTAAACATGAAACATTAAGTTAGAAACCAACTTCTTTTTAAGGAAAAAAATTCACTTTCTAGAATACATTTTTCATGAAAAAACATTTTCCTTCATACAACACCCCCCCCTCCCCATATACCGACTTTTCTCTTTGGTTCTATTAGTTTATGCAAGGAAACATCTACGTAGATGTGGACATCAATGTCACAAGTGAAAGACGTGCTTCCTTCGTTGTCCCTTTTTAGTTGACACGACGAATGGGGAACCCAAAGGGACCCTAAACAAGCCTATTAGCATATCATTATACATCCTTGGTTGCGGAAGCAATAAGACATCAATAAGAGATAGTAAAAAAGAAATATGGGGCTAAGGGACATTATTGATATCATAAAAACATAATAAGCCCATATTATAGCATTAACCTATCATAGGATTCCAACAACACCTCTAATACATAGATAAGAGTGGGGGCCAAGACAGTATCTAGGCTCAACCTTATAGTCATAAGTTTCCAACATAAAAAGAGTCAATACATAGCATAAATTAACAAAAGCATGTCCTCAGAGTTGAGAACTCACTAACTTGCTTTGAGAGAAATCATACTAGCCACGTAGAAGAGGATGATCAAGTGGGGCTCCCGTTCCTACATGGTAACATCATGTAGGCATAGAGTATGCATTAGTACTTTTGAATGTACTAAGTATGTAGGATACAATACAATAAGAGATAGGAAACATAGGCAAAATGCAATATCATAAGCAATGGATAGTATAACAACAATATGACATGTATGAATGATGCTTGAAGTAAAACATGCTTATATAGAACATATTACATGTGAATGAAGAGACAATCATCATAGACCAAGCAACTTAGTACTTGGAATACAAGGTAGACCATCCCTTAGAAGTGATTGGGAAACCAACCTCTCAATTGATTGACGGACATGACCACCCTCCATTGGAAGTGATTGAGGTATCAACCCCTAAATTGGTTGATGGACATGACCACCCTCCGCTGGAAGTGAATAAGGTATCAACCCCACAATTAGTTGATGGCATACCACCCCCATCCGAGGTGATTGAGGTATCAAGCTATCAATTGATTATGGTGAACTCATAACATAAATACATATCATGAAATCAACACATATATACCACCCTTTCATTATCATAAAGTTACTCTAGCTCATATGCCAAGCATTAGGCCATCATCAACTCAAGATACATTAACCGGGTATTTTATCAAACACTTGGTGGGTGTGCGATGCTACTGTAAAATCATGCAATTCAAGAGCGAAATCATGCAAGTAAATTTGAAGTGAAACAACCCACCAATACTTGGTAATACCATCATGCAATATTCATCAAAATCCTTCATCAGTTCTCAAGATAAATCAAAGATTCATAGCTCAAAACATGCTTAAATAGTCAGACTTTTATGAAATCCCAACATAGTTTATAGTCAAATTTATAGTAGATAAGATCCATAAGTAAATAAACTTAGAAACATGAAATTTAGGTAAAACGGAAGCTTGGGCACCATCGGTGAAAAGACCCAATGGTTGAAACCGACATACCTTAGTTTTGGAGAATTCCTTGATAAAGATTGAAATACAGACTTGAAGCTTGAGTGAATTCCTTAAGATCCGAAAAGAGATTTGGCTTTTGAATTTTCAGTGAAATATATGTCTAAGTGTTTAAGAGAGTTTTGAAAAATGTCTTGTATGATATGAAGGTGAAAATATAGCTAAAATATAGTTGTTCTTACGTATGGGAAAAGAATTAGGCCCAAGACCCAAAGTCCTAGGACCAAAACAACAAAACTGGGTGAAAATAACAGTAGTCCACGACGGCGGTGCATCATGGTACCAACGAGGACCCATACTAGAATTCCAATTTTTTTAATTTTGAATTTTGATACAGCTCTAAATTTAGGGTCAGACCCATTTTTCACTTAATGTTTTTCCCTTGTTAAGAATATGAAGTCAGATTTTCAATATCGCACATGAATTTTGAGATATATCAAAATTATAAATTCGGGCAATTCCGAAGCACATTTTTGGGCACTTTTTGGATACTTTCAACATACATATATATATAAAGAGAGATAAAGAGAGATAAAGAGAGAAAGAGATAGAGATAAATATATAAATAGATATATGTAGCACCCCTCATGTACTTCGTAATGTCCTATAAACATATTTCAAGTATCTCAAAATTCGTACATGATTTCAAAAATCTAAATTCATATTCTTGTTTAGGAGGTAAAATTAAGTGGGTAAGGATAGCCATCAAATTTTAGAAAACCTGTAACGAAAAGTAAATTTTGCTATGGGGACCATTTCTTGTGTCCTTGCGTGCCCAGTCTGTGACATGCTTGGGGCGTTCCTTAGTACAACTGAGGTCTTTACGCCTGGTTCGTATCATGCCCTAGGCACAGAGTAGTGCACCTTTTTCCTTATTTTTCCAGTTCATTTAAGGGCATTTAGGTAATACCTCAATTCCAGTTTAAACGTGAAAACTTTTGTACTTAGCCATTTTTCAACTTCAAACTCTCAAGAAAACCATCTCAAAACCCTTTGCATTTCAAGGACCTAAGTCAAGTCTCACGTCTTTCACAACTTTTTCTCCAAGAAATTTCAAGTTTAGGTATGTGGGTCTTCACCCATAAGTCCTTTCACTGATAGAGCCCAATCCTCTCTTTTATGAAAAATTTCATGATTTCAAGTTGTATTCTTGATGGGTATCTTCTATTGTGCATTATGAACATGGGTTATGATTGATTTTATCTAATATTGAGTTATTATGTATGAATTCCTATTGAAAGCTTATTCCATGAGTTGATTTTAAACTACTGAAGCTATGCATGATATGACCTATGGAAACTATGTTACATTGTGAACTTTTGATAGATTTCATGACACCTAAAAATAGGGGTTTTATTACTATGTTGACGGGTTGAAGTGTATGACTTTAAAATGATTTAATTTCACTCTTTCATGTCTTATACTATCTAATTACATGACTTGAGCATGTGTTCATGTACCCATCATTTTTGACTAAACTATATGACATGGATTCTTAAGTTAATGATGAATTATGACATGATTTGTAAGTCAAGTATTTTCATGATAACTATGGACTCCTAAGCATGTATTAAACTCATAAAAGGTTTCTATGATTTACAAGTGACATGTTGAGCCTTATTCTATAATTCTACCCTATTTTGAGAAAATTATATCTATATGAGGGGTCAAGTATGATTACTATTTTACACCACATGTTAAATCTAAGCTCACTAGTAGGGGTCAAGCATGTTACAATCTCTACCTTCATGTGAAATGCAATACCTACTAGAAGGGGTCAAGTTTATGTATTATTTTCTACCCTATAGTATAAGGTATATTCCCATGGAGGGGTCAAGTATGTGAATGAGCTACTTATGCCATGTTATCATATTTTTGCAAGTCATTCATGTTATGATTAAATCTATGATAATTTCAAGTATTTTGTGGGATTAGAATTAGCACCAATTGAAGCTTAAGATGGGATCTCGATTGAAGGGTTCCTTATATAAAGTCTTAGTCTATAAACTATGTACCACCATAGGATTATATTATCTCCCTAAAAGGTCTTACTACTAGATATATCTAGGTAAAGGTACCCACAAAGTGGGGTCAAGTATGGTTTACCTTCACAAGTAGACCACACCTTCTTCGGTGGAATGTCATGCATCGGGATGCCAAGTAGTAGCTCGCTTGGTCTTATGTGTCAGTTAAGGTCTCCTCCCATATATGTATGTTATATTGTGTGAGTTAAATGTTTACATACATGTTTCAATACATGCATTGATCATGTATGTCATTTTGAGGTTTTATCCATTGATTATGACTATGCATCATGATTACTATGGCTTATGTCCTTGTTGCTTTGCATCCCACATATTTAGTACATTCAAAGTACTCACACACATTCTATGCCTACGTGATGTCACTATGTAGTGACTGGAGCTCCTATTGATCATCCTCCTCTACGAGGCTAGTTGATTTGTTCGAAGAAAGTCTTTGGTGAGTCCTCAACTCTAGGGACAGTATCTAGCTTACTTTCATGCCTTTTCTTTACTAAGACTTGTATAACTTTTTGTACACGTTTTTTAGGGTGAACCCGGAAAGTGTCTTGGCCCTCGCTGTATTCAATCTAGAGGTGTTGTTGGATAACATAGTTATCTATACTTTTGAGTTTGACTTTTTTTATGCTATTATTATTTTGAAATACTTTCCTTAGTCCCACATCTCTCAGATTCCATTGTTATAATTATTGCTTTATTTGGTTTCCGTAACCAAAGCTGTGTGAATGATATGCTCAGAAGCTTGTTTGGAGTCCCTTTGGATTCCCCATTCATCGTGTCATGTTTAGGCCCTAAGCTTGGGTCATGATAAGCTTGGTATTAGAGTATGAAGTTGTTAATGGTCCTCGAAAATCTAACACACTATGTCAAGTACAGTCTTATTCATGGTTATGAAGCGCGCCATAACTATGAATAGGAGGTTATCAGGAGTTTTACAAAAATGTTTCACTTCTTCATGATCTATGTCATGCTCTAGATATAAAGATAAGGCTTATCTCCCTAACAAACACTTTTTTGCTCTTTTAGATCATGCCACTACCAAGAGGGAGGCCACGGAGGGCTTCCACACCCGAGGAGGGTCCGACTCATCAAGCTCCTCAAGAAGAGGGGGCTACACAAGTTGAATTCCAGAATGCCATCACTATGTTGGCACATGCTATGACAAATCAATTAAATCAAGGGGCCAAAGCCATTCATGCTCCTACTTCGACCTTAAGAGTGAGGGACTTCACAAGTATGAACCCTATGGAATATCATGGCTCCAAAATGGAGGAAAATCCCCAAGAGTTTATTGATATGGTGTATAAGGTGCTTGCTATCATGGGGCTGAATTCGAAGGAGAAGATGGAACTAGCGGCCTATTACCTCAAGGGTGTAGCATAAATTTGGTTTGCTCAATGGAAATTGGAGAGGGGAAACAATGATGTCATTCCTTGGGAGGAGTTCAAGGCTACCTTCCTCAAGCAGTTCTTCCTTATTGAGTTAATAGAGGCAAAATGATAGAGTTCATGAATCTCAAGCAAGGCTCTATGAGTGTGAGGTAGTATGCCTCAAATTCAACAATCTCTGAAAGTATGCTCCTCACTTGATTGATGATCCTAGGCCATGAATGAATAAGTTTGTGTCGAGGGTGTCTAATTTAGTGAATGAAGAATGTCACACCGCTATGCTTATAGGTGATATGGACTTATCTAGGATCATGAAATATGCCGAAAACTTGAGGGGAAGAAACTTAGGAAGAGGAGAAGTGGGAAGTCCAAGAGGGCTCAGTTTGATGGTGGTTTCCAAGGTGCCAAGGTTGGTCGTTTCCAACAAGGTCATAAATTCCAAAGCCAAGGGTCCTCTAATGCTTCAAACAAGAGATGTACTAATGATAGGGAGTCAAACCCAAGGGTTCTAGGTTGCAATAGGGGGATGACTAATCTTGGGTGCCAAAAGTGTTGGAGAAATTATGGTGGTCCATGCTTGAGGGACTCCTATGCTTGCTATGGTTGTGGTAAAATGGGCCACAAGATTGTTTCTTGCCCCTATGCTCAAAAGAAGGGTAGGGATGGTCATCCTAAAGGCCAAGGTGCTAATGTGGGTCAAAGAGAAAAGGGAGGCCAACAAGGGGGTACTCAAAACAAAATCGATTCGATGCTCTCCAAGAAAGTCAAGGAGTGGATGAGGTATCTGACATTGTTGTCTATATATTAATGATTTTTTATTACGCTGTATATTCATTGTTAGATTTTGGGGCCACTCTTCCTTTCATTACTCCTGTTGTTGCCAATAAGCTTTATGTGTATCCCAAATTGTTGTGTGAACACTATGAAGTGTCTACCCTAGTTGGTGAGTCCATTATTACTAGAAAAGTGTATAGGTATTGTCCCGTATCTATATTGCATAAAGTCTTATGTTGTGATTTTGTTGAACTTGACATAGTAGTTTTTGACATTATTCTTGGGATGGATTGGTTACATGCAGGTCATGCTTCCATTAATTGTAGAACCTATAAAGTTGGAATCCAATTCCCTGATGAGCCTATCTTTGAGTGGGAAAGTTGTAATGTGGTGGTTAAGCGTAGGTTCATTTCTTGTCTTAAAACCCAAAAATTGATTTCGAAAGATTGAATTTACCATCTTATAAGGTTTAGGGATGTTAAGTAGAAACTCCTTCCTATTAAGTCAATTCCAGTGGTCAATGAGTTTCTTGATGTCTTTCCTGATGAGGTTCCCGGTGTTTCTCCTAGATACACAAACTATTTCTATTCCCCCTTACCATATGGCCCGGGCAAAGTTAAATAAGTTGAAGGATCAATTGAGGGATTTATTAAAGAATGGTTTCATAAAGCCTAGCAAGTCATCTTAGGGTGCACTAGTGTTGTTTGAAAGGAAAAAGGATGGTTCCCTGAGAATGTGCATCAACTACTAGCAACTCAATAAAGTCACCTTAAAGAACAAGTATCCTTTACCAAGGATAGATGACTTGTTTGATCAACTACAAGGGGCTAGTCACTTTTTAAAGATTGATCTTTGGTCCGGGTACCACCAAGTGAGGGTGAGGGAGTGTGATATTCCCAAGATGGCTTTTTGGACTAGGTGTAGGAAATTTTGAATTTGTGATAATGTCTTTTGACTTGACTAATGCACCGAAATTATTTATGGATCTCATGAATAGAATCTTTAAACCTTACCTTGATATGTTTGTGGTAGTCTTCATAGATGATATGTTGATTTATTCCTTGAGTGAAGAAAAGCATATGAATCAGCTGAGGGTGGTGTTATAAATTTTGAGGGATAAGAGGTTGTTTGCTAAATATGATAAGTGTTGAATTTTGGTTGAAAGAGGTTTCATTCCTAGGGCATGCGATTTTGGGAGATGGGATTAAGGTGGACCCTAAAAAAATGGAAGTGATAAGGAATTGGCTTAGGCCTTTGACTACAACGGATATTAGGAATTTCTTGGGATTGGTGGGGTACTATCGGAGGTTTGTGAATGGTTTCTCTTCACTTGCTTTCCCTTTGACAAAATTGACCCAAAAGAAGGAAAAATTTATTTGGACCGATGAATGTGAAAAAAGTTTACAAACTTTGAAAGACAAGCTTATCTTCGTTCCTATTTTAGCTTTACTAGAAGGTCTAGAAAGGTTTGTGGTTTATCGTGATGCTTCAAGGATTGCTTTAGGGTGTGAATTGATGCAAAATAGCAAGGTTATAACATATGCTTCTTGACAACTAAAGGTACATGAGCACAATTATCCCACCCATGATCTTGAATTAGTAGTTCTGGTGTTTGCTTTAAAAATATGACATCATTATTTGTATGGGGTTCATGTAGATATATTTATCAATCACAAGAGTCTCCAATATGTGTTTACATAAAAAGATCTTAACTTGAGCAAATAAAGCGGTTAGAACTCCTTAAAGATTATGACATGAGTGTGCACTATCACCCTGACAAAGCTAAAGTTATGGACGACGCTCTAAGTAGAGTGTTCATGGATAGTCTAGCTCATATTGATGATATTAATAAGGAGGTGGCTAGAGAGGTACACAGGTTGGCTAGGTTGGGAGTAAGGTTGGATAAGGTAGATAATGGAGGTATGGTAGTTATTGATGGTTCCAAATCTTCTTTGATTGAAGAGGTCAACTCCAAACAAGACCTTCATCCCACCTTGCTAGAATTGAAAGCTTTGGTGAAGGATGGTAAGGTAGAAGTTTTCTCCCAAGGGGGAGATGGTCTCCTTAGGTACGAAGATAGGCTATGTGTGCCTAATGTTGATGGGTTATGGATTTGATTTTGAAGGAGGCACATAAGTAATCCTAATCTATTAAACCAGTTGCAAAAAAATGTATAAAGACTTGAGGGTAGCCAATTGTCACAATTGACAACAAGTTTGTAGAGTGGTATGAAAAGGGATATTGCCAAGTTTGTAGCTAGTTGTCACAATTGACAACAACTCAAAGCCAAGCATCAAAGGCCGGGTGGCTTAGCCCAAGACATAGAAATTCCTACTTGGATGTGGGAAGAGACCAACATGGATTTTGTGATTGGTTTGCCAAAGACTAGGAAGCACTTTGATTCTATTGGGTTGTTGTTAATAGGATGATAAAGTCGGCTCACTTTCTACCAGTAAAAATAACTTATAGTACCGAAGATTATGCGAAGCTATATATTCAAGAGTTGGTTAGATTGCATGGGGTACCATTATCTATTATTTTGAATCGTCATGCTCAATTCACTTCTCATTTTCGAAGATCCTTCAAAAAGGGTCTTGGTATCAAGGTCAAACTTATCACAACTTTTTATCCTCAAATAGATGGTCAAACTGAAAGAACAATTCAAACTCTTGAGGATATACTTAGGGCTTGTGTTTTGGTGTTCAAGGGTAGCTAGGATGGACATCTTCCACTTATTGAGTTTCCTTACAACAATAGCTACCACTCTAGTGTTGGAATGGTTCCCTTTAAAGATTTATATGGTAGGTATTATAAATCCCCGTTTGGATGGTTTGATGTAGGGGAGATGGCTTTGTCGGGCCCGAATTTGGATATAGAGGCTTTGGAGAAGGTGAGGTAGTTAAGGGAGATATTGAAGATGGCTCAAAGTAAACAAAAGTCTTATTCCAATGTAAGGAGGAAAGACCTTGATTTAATGTTGATGATTGGGTTTACTTGAAGGTCACACCCATGAAGGGTGTGGTCCAGTTCGATAAGAAGGGGAAATTGAGCCTAAGGTTTGTGGGACCTTATAGAATTTTGAGGAGAACTGGTGAGGTTGCCTATGAATTGGAGTTGCCTACATATGTGAGTATGGTTCATTCGGTCTTTCATCTGTCTATGTTGAGAAAGTGTGTTGGTTATCCAAGTGTTATCGTGCCCTTAGAAATTGTGAGTGTTATGGAATATAACTTAACCTATGAGGAGGTCTTGGTAGAGATATTAGATATGCAAGTGAAAAAGTTGAGAAACAAAGATGTAGCATCGGTCAAAGTCCTTTTGAGGAATAAACAAGTTGAAAGTGCCACATGGGAAGCCGAAATAGACATGAAGAAATGATATCCATGCCTCTTTCACTTTATTCAAGCGAAAAGTAACAAATTAATTCCTATCTATGCTTTGAAGTCTTGAGTTTCAGCTCTCATGTCATTTTTGCTTGCATACATGTTCATGATAACACATCTTGGTGATTCTTTATATATGTCTTTGAAACATTTTAAAAATGATGTTTAAGTACACTCATTGCATTCATGTTGGGATAAAAGTCACTTATTGACTTCTCTTACGTATGGTTTCATCATATTAGGAGACGAATGTTCCTAAATGGGAGATATTGTAGCACCCCTCATGTGCGTCATAATACCCAATAAGTGTATTTCTTGAATATCTCAAAATTCATGCACGATTTCAAAAATCCAACTTTAATTCTTGTTTGGGGGGCAAAATTAAGTGGGAAAAAGGTTGCCATCAAATTTTAGAAGACCCATAGCAAAAAATATATTTTGCGACGGGGACCATTTCCAGTGTCCCTGCATTCCCAGGCCATAATGTACTTGGATCGTGCATTAGTACAATTGAGGCCTTCGCGCCTGGTCCGCATAGCGCCTAGGGCGTGGACTAGTGCAATTTTTGCCCAGCTTTTCCAACTTGTTTAAGGGTATTTAGGTAATAACCCAACGCCCATTTAAATGTGAGAAACTCTACATTTTGCCATTTACAAATTCAAACTCTCAAGAAAATCCTCTCAAAAGCCTTCAAATTCATCACAAAATCCCCCATACAATCTCAATAATCCTAAGAGCACACTTTGGATTTCAAGGACACAAGTCAAATCTCAAGTCTTTCGCAACTTTTCTCCAATAAATTCCAAGTTTAGGTATGGGGGTCTTCATCCATGGGTCCTTTCACCCATGGAGCCCAATCCTCTCTTTTATGAAAACTTTCATGATTTCAAGTTGTATTCTTCATGGGTATCTTCTATTATGCATTATGAATATGGGTTTTGATTGCTTTTATCAAAAATTGAGTTATTTTGTATGAATTTCTATTGAAAGCTTATTCCATGAGTTGATTTGAAACTATTGAAGTTATGCATGATATGAACTATGGAAACTATGTCATATTGTGAACTTTTGATGGATTTTATGACACCCAAAAATAGGGGTTTACTACTATGTTGGTGGGTTGGAGTGTATGACTTTAAAATGATTTACTTCACTTTTTCATGTCTTATACTATCCAATCGCATTATTTAAGCATGTGTTCATATACCTACCATTTTTTACTAAACTATATGACAAGGATTCTTAAGTTGATGAGGAATCATGGCATGATTTGCAAGTCAAGTGTTTTCATAATAATTATGGGCCCAAGTATATATTAAACTCATAAAAGGTTTTTATTATTTACAAGTGATAAGTTGAGCCATATTCAATAATTCTACCCACTTGTGAACAAATTATATCTATTTGAGGGGCCAAGCATGATTAATATTTGTAAGGACCTAGGATTTTGTATGATTTTGTTAGAATAGGAATTTCATTTTTTGGAAATTTTTGGACAAAGTGGCACTCTAAGGAGAACCCCACGGCCCATGTAGTGTCTTGTGGGGTGGCCCTTGTCCCTAGAATGTTGTTTAGCTCCAAACTGTGGGGATCGAAAAACCAAGGCACATCATACTTGACCCCTGAAGGTCCGTGTGATACTCCGCAAACTTTGTAGTAGGCCGTGGGATGCCCTTGGCATGAATAACCAACATTTTGAGACTAAGTAAGGTCATATGGCCCCTCACAAGACTCGTGTGATGCCCTATGGGTCGTGAGGGTGCCCGTATAGCCTCTAAGGTGGAAATTATTCTAAGTCTTTCTTCACTCATGGTGTGGAAGACTTTATCTTGGTTAAGGTTTGTGCCACGGGCAGTGGTACCGACTATGTGAAGCTACACAACCCGTGTGGCCCTTTCGTGTGACTCACTTTTGGGTAAAAAATTTTCTAAGTATGGGAATCTCCAATCTCAAGCTAGCTTCACATTCAAGACTTCAATTTAAGATTAGTTTTGTCGTTTAAAACCATCTTGGGTCTCCTAAGTCGAGCCAAGTTCAAAGGATTTTTGTCGGCTAAGTTTCTTATAAAGATAGAAGGGTGAACTTTAAATGGGTATATTTCTTAGCACAAAATGAACTAAGTGGCCCCTAAGCTATCAAATTAAAGCTCTTTTAATTATTTTCCTATGCATCATTTATAGTTCAGATGAAGAAGTTATTCCCATTTTCGTACAACTCATCTGTGCAGGGGTATATATAGGATTTTAATAATTTTGTTTCATTAATGACATTTTCATAAATTTGGTTATTTCTGTTGGTCTTTTAGGATCTCTAATGCTATATAATGACTTTCTAAATACCTAAAAACCTATTCAAATTATTCACACTCACTCTTTCTCATTCAAAAGACTCTCTCAAATCCTCTCAAGAGTTCTTGAAGATTTTCAACTTGGGAATCAAGACACATTCAATTCTTCATCAGTTTTCTCTTGGGTGCTATTCATCTTGTGAAGGTATGTGAGCTAATCCTTGAATTCTTCTAATCAAGGAGATCCAAAATTAATTTTAAGAAAACCCATATGGATTTTGCTTACTTTCATTTGAGTTTTGAATATTATGATTTCTAAAATTCTATTGATACATGGGTAGTGTTTATTTGATGCTTTTAAGATGATTTAAGATATTATATGAGGATTTATATTTGGTTTATAAAATTATGAGCATTCATGTCCCTTTTAAGTCTTGCTTAGGCATGGGTGTTTATATTATGATTTTAAATATGGATTTAATTATGTTTTCAATTGAATTTCATATAATATTGTTGATTTTAGATTGAATCTTAATTACCCATGCTTTTCCTCACACTATTCATGCATTTGCATTCATGTACATGGATTATTATGGAAATTATAAAGTGAGTTAAGCCCAATTATGTTTTATGAAATGATTTTGATATGATATTGGTTATGACAAGAATGTGTTCACATATATGTCTACTGATTATGGCTCTTTGAGCATTTAGGGTGTTTGCACCATTTTGTATATGAATATGATATTCCTATGCATGGATATTGTGACTATGGAATCGTGGTTTTGGCATTTGAGCCTAAGTGTGAAATATTATGAATCGTATTTGTCTTTTAAGCCCAATTGTGCATCAAAATATTTTGGCAAGGCTTGTATCTCCTTTAAAGCATGTATAACCATGTATATTATAAGTATTCTTGTGGGATGATGATGTACGACTGATGGAATCAGGGTTCTGCCCTCTTTCCTTGAACTATGTGCCTAGCATAGATTCCTTCCAAAATGGGAGACCAGTAATGAAGGTTGCTTCATAAAAAATGAGAAACACATAAGGCAAAGTAGAATACATTATGATTTTGTGAAAATCCTATCTGAAATGGGAGGCCCATAAGGATAAGATACTTCATACGAAATGGGAGGCTCGTAAGGTGAAGTGTGATTTACCTTTGGTAAGTATACCACCTCTTTACCGATGAGGCGTAATTATTTGGATTCCAAGTAATAGCTTGCTTGGTCTTACTTATGTCGGTTAAGGTCACATTCCCAATATATATATGAGCATCGTTTGCATTTCATGCATCATGAATTTCATAGCATCTTGTCATTCTAGATTTCTTGTTATATATATATATATTTCTGTATTATTTGCCCTTGTCATCTAACATCTTATGCAGGTTTTGGTACATTACATGCATTACACCCTACATACTTAGTATATTCAAGCTTACTAACGAATACTTTTGCCTACATAATCTCACCATGTAGGGACCAGAGATTACTTTCATCTACCATTGGATAACTAGAGTTGATTTGAGATACTTATTATGGTGAGGACAAGCCACCATTTCTCTACCTTATGTTGTTTTGTTTATGTTAATTACTTTGAGGCTGAGCTCGGGGTATGTCTTGGCCCCCTTCCCATCTCATGACCAGAGGCATTGTTGGACATCTTATAGATTTTTTAATGGATATATACTATGTGTTGTATTTGGAGTTGATGATTATGATTATCCATTGGATATGGTTATTGTGGTTGACTATGATAATTACGATTAGTATGTATGTTTTGATTTGGAAATGTGGAAGATCCTAACTCCCGAACGGCCCCCATAGTGTGAATCACACTTACTTGCCCCTTAGTAACTATGTATTATGTGCTATGTGAATTCATCCTAATCCCATTCTCTAAGATGTCCCCATAGCATGGGTTCTACTTTCCCATCCTTTAGAAATATGTGTTTACTATTTCATATGCGCTTTTAAACTGATGATGTGTGAATGGATACTATAAGTATTATTTGGGGACTCTCAGTTTCCCATTTGCTTTTTCACTCCTAGACCCCTGGTCTGAGTCATGACAGAGATAGTATCAGAGAAAGTTTATAAATAGTCCTCGAAGTCTAGCATCTCGTGTCAAATAGAGTCTTATTTATGAGTGTGAAGCACGCCACACCATGGGTAAGAGGCTATAAGGCATTTTAGGAAATGTTTCACTTTTTCATGATTCATATTGTGCCATGGAATGTGTCTTAAGATTCCTTATCTCCATACCTTCCTATCAAATAGGGAGCATTACTATGGAACCATAATACAATCTGGCCAAGGATGATATTGTATTTGATCTTATGAGTGAGGTTAAAAGGAGTTGGTGAAGGATGTGCATTGTTCAACAAGCTTACTCATTCATATATTCGGAGTTCTCCTGGGTTGGCCAACTGCTATAGGGGGATTGTTGAAGGATTTTCATCCATTACATCTCCATTGACCAAGTTGACTCAAAATAAGGCCAAGTTAGTATGGTAAGATGGGTATGAGAAGAGGTTTTAGACCTTACGACATCGGCTTACATCGGTTCCTATTTTAAATTTAGCCGAGGACTTGGATGGGTTAGTAGCATATTGTGAAGTTGCTCAGTTTGGGTTAGGATGTCTACTTATGCAACATAGTAAAGTGATAGCTTATGCATCAAGGCAATTGAATATACATGAGCGTAAGTACATGACTCATGATCTTGAGTTAGCAATAGTGGTGTTTGCCTTGGAAATTCAGATTTGTATAGGGTACATGTGGATGTTTTCACTGATCATAAGAATTTACAATATATGTTCATTCAAAAGGACCTTAACTTGAGGCAAATGAGAATGTTCAAACTCCTAAAGGGCTATAACATGACTATGTGACATAACCTCGACAAGGCAAATACTATAGTTAATGCCCTTAGCAGGTTATCTAAGAGAAATATGTCTCACGTTGATGAAGGGAAGAAGGAGTTGGCAAAAATGCATATTATTTGGCTAGATTGGGTGTTAGGTTGGCCAACTCCAATAATGGAGGAATTCATGTTCAGAATTTGGAATAGTCTTTTGTGCTTGTTTATGGTAAGGCTAAGCAAGACTTAGACCCGTTATTGGTTATGTCAAAAATGTGGTTGTCAAAAATAAGATAGAGGTGTTCTCCCAAAGGGGGGATGGCGTAATTAGGTACCAAGAGCGATTGTGTATTTTGGACATTGATGATCTTAGCGAGAAGATCATGAGTAAAGCCCATAACTCTCATTATTCTATCCACGAAGGGTCTACTAAGATATATCGGGATTTGAGAGAGGTGTATTAGTGGTATAATGTGAGGATAGATACAATTAGGGTGGTATCTGAATGCCCTAATTGTCAACAAGTGAGGAAAAAGCCCTAAAGACCATATGGTTTTACTTAAGATATTGAAATATCTACTCAAAAATAGAAGGAGGCGAACATGGATTTTGTGGTTGGGTTGCCTCGAACCCGAAAGCAATTTGATTCAATTTGGGATATTATTGATTGGGTGACTAAATTGGCTTACTTCTTATTGGTTAAGACTACTTTCATTATTGAAGATAATTCAATCTTTGAAGGATATGTTGAGGTCTTGTGTGTTGGGATTCAAGGTTAATTGGGGTGATCACCTACCACCTATAGAGTTGGCTTACAACAATAGCTTCCATGCAAGCATTAGGATGGCACCATTTGGGGCTTTTTGTGGTAGAAGGCATAGGTCTTTGGTGGGATGGTTTGAGTTAGATAAGGTAACTTTTATAGGGCTAAATTTAGAGTTAGAGGCTATGGAAAGAGATTTTATTTGGATATTGGAAAAAGGAGCATGTGTCTTGTATTAGTTATTGGGTGTATGTTAAGGCTTCATCTAGAAAGGGTGTAATGCATTTTGGAACAGAGGTCAAGTTAAGTTTTTGGTATGTAGGTCATTATGAGGTCTTTTGAGCTGATTGGGAATGTGACTCATAGGTTGGAATTGCCTCCATATTTGAGCCCTATTCACCTGGTCCTTCATGTATCTATATTGAGAAAATTGGTGGGTGATCATAGTAGTATTATGCCTTTGGAAGGGGTTTTTGTAGTTTGAGGAGAACATATCTTATGAGAAAATTTTGGTGGAAATTTTGGATAGGCAAGTGAAGTAGCTCTGTTACAAGGATGTGGCTTTGGTTAGGTGCTTTGGGGAAATCAACATGTTAAAAGTGCTATGTGGGGAGTGGAATCTAGTATGATGCAATGATACCTCTATCCTGTCCAATCAACTGAAGCCTATGGTATTAGGTTCCTCCCATTCTCAATGGTCCTAATTCTTTCACTCTTGATTCTCATGACATGATATGCATATATGTGCACGAAAATGATTTATTCTATGATGTTTAAGACAATTTGAATATGTTTTGATATGATTTTTAATGACTTGATGGTTTTCAAATGATGACTTATGCATTGTACCTTATATTTAGAAGTTTCATGTTCTAAGTCAAGCCTCTCAAGCCTTGTTCTACCATATTCGAGGACGAATGTTCCCAAGGGGTAGATGATGTAAAGACCTTGATTTTTGTAAAATTTTATTAGAGCTTGGAATTTGTTATCCGAAAGTTTTTGGACCAAGTGGCACTCCAAGGAGGACCCCATGACCCATGTGAGGTCACGCACACTGTGTAGGGTCTCGTGGGGTTGCCCTTGACCCTTGAACGTTATTTGGTTCCAAATTGTGGGGATCAAAAACCCAAGGCATGTCACACTTGACCCCTCACGGTCTGTGTGACACTCCATGAACTATGTGGTAGGTCATGTGATGGCTTTGGCATAAAGTCCCAACATTTTGAGATTAAGTAAGGTCATATGGCCCCTCACACGGCTTATGTGATGCCCCATGGGTCTTGAGGGTACTTGTATAGCCTCGGAGGTGGAAATTACTCTAAGTCTTGCTTCACTCTTGGCTTAGCAGATTTTATCTTGGTTAGGGTTTGTGCCACGGGCAGTGGTATGGACTGTGTGAAGCCACACGGCCCGTTTGGTCTTTTCGTATAGCTCACTTTTGGCTCGAAAATTTTTTTAAGTATGGGGATCTCCAAGCTCAAGCTAGTTTCACTCTCAAGACTTAAATTCAAGCTAATTTATGTTGTTTATGACCATCTTTGGTCTCCTACATCTAGCTAAGTTCAAAGGATTTCCGTCGGCTAAGTTTTTTATAAGTACCTATAGAAGGGTCAACATTAAATGGGCATATCTCTTAGCACAAGATGAATTGGGTGACCCACGACTTATCAAATTAAATCTCTTTGAATTAGTTTTCCAATGAACTTGGTTTAACCTCATTTAGAGTTCGGATGAAGAGGTTATGCCTGTTTTCATACAACTTATCTGTGTAGGGATATATAAGGGATTTTAACAATTCTGTTTCATTAATAGCGTTTCTGTAAATTTGGTTATTTCTCTTGGTCTTTTGGGATCTCCTATGCTATATAATGACCTTCTTAAGACCTTAAACCTCATTCATATTATTCATACTCACTCTCTCTCATTCAAAGACTCTCTCAAATCCTCTCAAGAGTTCTTGAAGATTTTCAACTTGAGACTCAAGACACATTCAATTCTTCATCAATTTTCTCTTAGTTTCTCTTCATCTTGTGAAGGCATGTGGGTTTATTCTTTAATCCTTCCAATCAACGAGACCCAAAATTAATTTCAAGAAAACGTACATGGATTTTGCTTACTTTAATTTAGGGTTTTGAATATTATTAATGCTAAAATTTTATTGATGTATGGGTAGTGTTTATTTGATGATTTTAAGACGATTTAAACTATTATATGAGGATTTACATTGGGTTTATAAATTATGAGCATGCAGGTCCCTTTTAATGCTTGTTTAGGCATGGGTGATTATATTATGATTTTAAATGTGAAATTAATTATGTTCTTAATTGAATTTCATATAATATTATTCATTTTAGATTGAATTATCACGATACAATCCTAGGGCCCAGATGTGACATGGTGAATGGGAACCTAAAGGGAACCCAAAGAAGTCTAATACCATATCATTTACACATCCTTGGTCGCAGAAGCAATTAAACAATAACAAGATAGAATAAATAAGGATAAAAGGGACTAAGGAAAATCTTTCGTAGAATAGATCATAAAAGAGTCAAAGCTCAAACACCATACAACATTAGTTCCAAAAACACCTCTAAACATAGACTTGAGTGGGAACCAATACACTATCGGAGCTCACCCTCATAGTATAAAGAGCTCATCATTATGAAATATCAAAGGCAATAATAACATGGCTAATGTCCTTGAACTTTGAGGACTCACCAATAGCTTATCTTCAAGATGACCATCTAGCCACAGGGATAATGAGGATGGTTGTGAGGAGCTCTGGTTCCTATATGCTAACATCATGCAGGTATAAAGTATGCATTTGTATGTTTGAATATACTAAGTATGTGGGATGGAATACAACAAGAGATAGGCAACATAATCAAAATATATAACCATAAGCAAGAGATAGTATATTAGCAACATGGAATGCATGATCAATGCTTGAAGTAAAACATGCTTATATGGAAACATAGTACATATGTAGAAAAAGACCAACATCATAGACCAAGCAACTTAGTAATTGGAATCTACAGCCTACCACTCCCTTGGAAAGCGCTTGAGGTATCTACCCCTTAATTGGTAGATCTGCATAGTACTACCCATCAACATGCTCAAGGTATATATACCTTAACATAGTAGATGGGCATAGCATCCCTCATCATAGTAATCAGGGTATATACCCCTCAACATGGCAGACTGACATAGCACCCTCTATCATAGTGGTTAAGGTATATACCTCTTAACTGGTAGATGGGCATAGCACCCTCCATCATAGTGGTTGAGGTATAACATCCCCTCAACAAGGTCTGGTTAACTTGCAACACCATAGATACTTTTCATGAATTCAACACATATATACATCTCTTTCATCATTATAAAGTCACTTGACTCATACGCCATGCAGTAGATCATCAATAGTTTAAGAACCCTTAACCGGATATTTTACCAAACGCTTGGTGGGAGTGTAATGCTAAGAAAAAATTATGCAATTCAAGAGTGAAATTATGTTAGAAAAACCAATGTAAAACCACCCACCAACACTTGGTAATACCCTCATGCAAGATACAATAAAATCCCTCATCATAGATTATAGGTTCATAGCTCAAAACATGCTTAAAAAGTCACATTTTCATGAAACCCCAACATAGTCCATGATCAATTCATAATAAGTAAGATCCACAAGTAAATCAACTTGAATCATGCAATTTATATAAAAAGGAAGGTTGGGCACCATGGATGGAAGGACCCAATAGTTGAAAAATACATATCGCAACTTTGGAGATTTTCTTGATTAAGATGGAGATGAGAACTTGATGATTGATTGAATTCGTTAGATCTGGAAAATAAGTTTGAGACACTTGATTTTGAGTAAAATATTTGACTAAGTGTTTGAGAGGGTTTTTGGGAATGTTTTGAATGATATAGGGTTAAAAATGATTAAGTATAAGTATTTTTATGCATAGAAAAGATTAGGCCCAGACCCAAAGGCCTTGGACGGAAACAGGAAACTACAGCAAAAATAACACTGATCTGCGCCCTCACATCGTCGTGCCAGGGGCACAGATTGTGTCTGTAATTTAAAAATTTTGAAAATTCAAATTTTCATATGGTTGCTCTAGTATCGATGTTAGACCCATTTCCCACTCAATTTTGTCCCCTAATCAAGAATTAAAGTCAAACTTTTTATATCACGCACGAATTTTGTGATATATGAAAATTATGATTATGGGCATTTTCGAGGACATTTATTGCACTTTTTAGGGTCATTTTAATATCTCCCCCTTGGGAACATTCATTCCCGAATATCAAAGAAACAAACATAAGAAGGATAATCATGAAGAGATTAGCCCCAACAAGAATGCAACAATGCACTTAAATATCATTTTCAAAAATCTCAACATAAGTGTCAAAATCACATTGAACTTGTCAAGATAAACATAAATGCATGCAAATGACATAAGAGCTGATATATAAGACTTGAAATCACATTGGGGACTTAGAATTAGTATCTTAGGCTTAAGTAGAATGGAAGAGATAGGCATATCGCTTTTGCATGTCCGCCTCGACTTCCCATGTGTCATTTTCAACTTGTTGGTTTATCCAAAGAACCTTGACGGAAGTAACATCCTTGTTCCTCAACCTCTTCACTTGTCTATACAAAATTTCTACCGGAACCTCTTCATAAGTCAAATTATCTTTAACAACACCCATAACATCAAGAGGCACAATAGCACTCGAGTCACCCACACACTTCCTCAACATAGACACATAGAAGACTGGATAAACCATATTTATATCATTGGGCAACTCCAATTCATAGGCCACCTTGCCAATCCTCTTTAACACTCTATAAGGACCAATAAGTATTGGACTCAATTTACCCTTCTTATCAAAACGATACCCTTCATGGGTGACTTTCAAATGGACTCAATCACTAACCTTTAATTCAAGATACCTCCTCCTCACATCGGCATAGGACTTTCAAGACTTTGGGCTGTTTTTAACCTTTTCCTTATCAATCTTCCCTTCTCCATGGCCTCCAAAACCAGATCTGAACCTAACAAAGCTATCTTCCCTACCTCAAACCATCCAACTGGGGACCTACAACAACTACCATAGAGGGCCTCAAAAGGAGTTGTACCAATGATAGAATGATAACTATTATTGTAAGCAAACTCAATGAGTAGAAGATGATCATCCCAACTACCCTTAAACTATAAAACACAAGCTTTAAGCATGTCCTCAAGAGTTTGGATAGCTCTTTCAGCTTGGCCATCCTTTTGAGGGTGAAAGGACGTTCTGAGCTTAACCTTGGTACCACGACCTCTTTGGAAGGACCTCCAAAAGTAAGAAGTAAATTCAGCACCATGATCTGATATGATAGACAAGGGCACCCCATGCAATATAACCAATTCATGAATGTACAACTTAACATAATCTTGTGCACCATAAGTAGTCTTAACCACTAGAAAATGAGCCGACTTTGTCATTCTATCAACCATAACCCAAATTGAGCTAAAATGGTTTCTAGTCTTATTCAACCCAACCCTAAAATCCATGTTAATTTCCTCTCACTTCCATGTAGAAATCTCTATATCTTAGGCTAGGCCAGCCGACCTTTGATGTTTGGCTTTTACTTGTTGGTAATTATGGCAACCGGATAAAAACTTATCAATGTGTCTCTCTATACCCCCCTCCCCCCACCAAAACACATCCCTCAAATCTCTATACATCTTTATGGAACCGGGGTTAATGGAAATATGTAGAATTATGAGCCTCATCAAGAATATTCTCTCTCAAGTTATTAACACAAGGCACACACAATCTACCTTGGTACCTAAGGGAACCATCTCCCCCTTAAGAGAAATCTCCACCTTTCCATCTCTCACCAAGGCCTTCAATTCTAACAAGACGGGTTCAAGATATTGCTTTGCCTTTACCACCTCAATCAATGAATACCTAGAGCCATCAACAACCACAACACCACCATTATCAACTTCCTCCAACCTAACTCCCAATCTAGCCAAACGATGAAACTTTCTAGCTAGCTCTTTGCCTGCAGCTTCAACATGTGTTAGGCTCCCCGTAGACACCCTACTCAAAGCATCGGCCACAACATTACCCTTATCTTGGTGATAATGCACACTCAAATCATAATCCTTAAGAAGCTCTAACCACCTTTGTTGCCTCAAGTTGAGATCTTTTTGGGTGAACATATATTGGAGAATTTTGTGACAGGTAAGCACATCATCATGAACCCTATAAAAGTAATAACACCAAATTTTTAAATCAAACACCATGGCGTCCAATTCAAGATCATGGGAAGGATAATTCTTTTCATGTACCTTAAGTTGTCTAGAGTCATAAGACATCACCTACCATTTTGCATCAAACCATAACCCAAACCAATTTGTGAGGCATCGCAATACACAACAAACCCTTCCAACCCTTCCGACAGAGATAAGATAGAAGAGGAGATAAGTTTATGTTTTGAGATTTGGAAAATCTTTTCACACTCATCGATCTACATAAATTTTTTCTTCTTTTGGGTCAACGTAGTCATGGGAGAAGTAATAGAACAAAACCCATTCACAAACCTCCAGTAGTAACCCACTAAGCCTAAGAAGCTTTAAATGTTTGATGGAGTAAAAGTCCTAGGCCAATTTCTAATTACCTTTGTCTTCTTAGGATTCACTTTTATACCATCATCCGACACCATATGACCTAGAAAGGAAACCTCTTTCAACCAAAACTCATATTTCCCATATTTGGCATACAGCTTCTGCTCCCTCAAGATTTGTAACATTGCCCTCAAGTGATCTACATGCTCCTCCTCACTATGGGAATAGATCAATATATCATCAACAAATACCACCACAAACAAATCAAAGTAGGGTTTAAAGATCCTATTCATAAGGTCCATAAAGATAGTTGGTGCATTGGTCAACCCAAAAGACATAATCATAAATTTATAGGGCCCATATCTACTCCGAAAGGTCATCTTGGGAATGTCACACTCCCTCACTTTCACTTGGTAATACTCGAATCGAAGATCAATCTTAGAGAAATGACTAGCCTTTTGAAGTTAGTCAAAAAGATCATCAATCCTTGGTAGAGGATAATTATTCTTGATGGTGACTCAATTAAGTTGCCGGTAGTCAATACACATCCTAAGAGAATCATCTTTCCTCTTCACAGATAACACCGGTGCACCCCAAGGTGACTGGCTAGGCCTAACAAAATCCTTTTTCAACAAATCCCTTAATTGGTCTTTTAACTCCGTTGGGGCCATAACGTAAGGGGGGAATAGAAATAAGTTGAGTATCGAGAAAGGAGATCTATGCCAATATCTATATTTCTTTTGGGAGAAACACCAAAAAACGCATTATGAAAGACATTAATGAACTCATTTACCATCGGAACCGACTCTATAGGAAGGACTTTGAACTCAATATCCCTAACCCTCACAAGATGATAGAGACACTCCTTAAAAATCAACTTTTGAGATTTAATGCAAGAAATGAATCTACCCTTGACCACCACATCATGACTCTCCCACTCAAGAATGGGTTCATTTGGAAATTGGAATTTGAGCTTACGAGTTCTACAATCAATGGAGACATAATATTTATGCCACTAATCCATCTCAAGAATGACATCAAAATCCACTATATCCAACTCAACAAAATAACAAGGCCATATTTTATGCAAAATAAAAATGGGACAATTTCTATAGACCCTTCTAGCAACAATGGATGTACCAACGGGAGTAGACACCTCGTATGGCTCACACAACAATTTGGATTCAACATGAAACTTTTTGACAACAGAAGGAGTAATAAAAGAAAGAGTGGCACCTAGGTCTACCCATTCATATACATCAAAATCAAAGACTTTTAACATACCGGTGACAATATTGGGCACCTCATCAATCCCTTGCCTCCCTTGGAATGCATAGAACCAGTTGTGCCTTGGGGCACCACCTTGTTAACTTTCTCTTCCCAAAGGAACCATAGTTGCACCCTGACCTTGTGGACAACCATCTATACCCTTATGTTGTGCATGTGGATAATCAATCACCTTATATCCTACTTCAACACACTCATAGCAAGCATTAGAGTCCTTCAAACATGGGTCATCATCGCCTCTACCACATCTTGGGCATTTAGCATTAGGAACTACACCACCACTACCTTGTACCCATTAGTTTCCATTAGCAAACCTTCTGGAGCATGAGAAAACCCTTGGCCTTGATAAAACCATCTACCCTTAGAACTTTGGAATCTACCCTCAAAATAGGACTTCTTAGCCTCATTACCTTTTCTCTTCCTCAACTTTTTCCCCTCCAATTATTTGGCATAATACATGAGGTAGGATAAGTCCATATCACCAATCAACATAGCGGCACAACACTCCTAATTCACCAAATTGGATACACCCATCACAAATTTATTCGTCCTAGACCTTGGCTTGGCCACCAAGTGTGGAGCATATTTAGAGAGTTGGTTGAACTTGAGGGCACATTCCCTCACACTCTTGGACCCTTGCTTCAAATTCGTGAACTCCATTATTTTGTCTTAGCTTAGCTTAAGTGGAAAGAATCGATTGAGAAATGCCATCTTAAACTCCTCTATAAGGATCACATTATTGTTCCCCTGCTCCTCCTTCCATTGAGTAAACCATATTTGGACCACCCCCTTGAGTTGGTAAGCTGCCAACTCCTCCTTCTCCTTCAATCTAACACCCGTGATAGACAACACTTTGTACACTTCATCAATAAATTCTTGAGGATTTTCATCCACTTTAGACCTATTGAACTCTGGTGGGTTCATCCTTAAGATGTCCCTTACCCTAGATGCCGGAGTAAGAGCATGAATGGTTTGGGCCCCTTGGTTGATTTGATTAGTCATATCTTAAGCTAGCATGGCAATAAAATCCCAGAACTCTTCACAAGTTGGTTGCTCTTCGAGAGTGCAGGCTCTTTTTCCTCTTAGGATAGGCATGATCTAGCGTAACAAAGAACATTTTTTAGGGAAAACCCTTACCTTAACTTCTATAGCATGACATAGAGTCTGAAGAAGGGAAATATTTCCTAAAATACCTCATAGCCTCTTACTCATAATTATGGTGCATTTCATAACCATGAATAAGACTCTAATCGATGCGGTGTGTTGGATGCCGAGGACCATGAACAACCTAGTGCTCTGATACCAAGTTTTTCATAACCCAACCCTAGGGTCTGGACATGACACGGTAAATGAAAACCCAAAGGGAATCTAAACAAGCCTTATAGCATATCATTTACATATTCTTGGTCGCGTAAGAAATTAAACAACAACAAGATAGAAAAAACAAGGATAAAAGGGACTAAGAGAAATATTTCATAGCATAGGTCATAAAAGAGTCAAATCTCAAACACCATTACGTCATTAGTTTCAACAATACCTCTAAACATAGACTTAAGCTGGGGACAAGACACTTTCCAGGCTCACCCTTATAGTATAAAGAGTTCAACATTAGGAAATGACAAAGGCAAGAATAACATGGCTAATGTCCTCGAACTTTGAGGACTCACCAATAGCTTATCATCAAGATGACCATCTAGCCACAGGGATGATGAGGATGGTTGTGAGGAGCTCTGGTTCCTATATGCTAACATCATGCAGGTATAAAGTATGCATTTGTATGTTTGAATATACTAAGTATGTGGGATGGAATACAACAAGAGATAGGCAACATAATCAAAATATATAACCATAAGCAAGAGATAGTATATTAGCAACATGGAATGCATGATCAATGCTTGAAGTAAAACATGCTTATATAGAAACATAGTACATATGTAGAAAAAGACCAACATCATAGACCAATCAACTTAGTAATTGGAATGTAAAGCCTACCACCCCCTTGGAAAGCTATTGAGGTATATACCCCTCAATTATAGATAGGCATAACACTCCCCATCAAAGTGGTCAAGATATATACCTCTCAACATAGTAGATGGGCATAGCACCTCTCATCATAGTTGTCAAGGTATATACCCCTTAATATGGTAAATAATCATAGCACCCTCCATCATAGTGGTTAAGGTATATACCTCTTAACTGGTAGATGGACATAGCACCCTCCTTCATAGTGGTTGAGGCAAACCACCCCCTCAACAAGGTGTGGTAAATATGCAATACCATAGATACTTTTAATGAATCAACACATATCTACATTACTTTCATCATCACAAAGTCACTTGACTCATAGGCCATGCAATAGATCATCAATAGTTCAAGAATCCCTAACTGGATATTTTATCAAATACTTGGTGGATGTGTATTGCTAGTACAAAATCATGCAATTCAAGAGTGAAATCATGTGAGAAAAACCAATATAAAATCACCAACCAACACTTGGTAATAGCTTCATGCAAGATACAATAAAACTGTTCATCATACATCATAGATTCATAGCTCAAAATTTGCTTAAATAGTCACATTTCCATGAAACCCCAACATAGTCTGTACTCAATTCATAATAATTAAGACCCATAAGTAAATCAACTTAAAATCATGCTATTTATGTAGAAAAGGAAGGTTGGGTACCATAGGTGGAAGGATCCAATGGTTGAAAGCCATATACCTCAATTTTGGAGATTTTCTTGATGAATATGGAGATAAGAACATGAAGCTTAATTGAAATCCTTGGATCCAGAAATTAGTTTAGGACACTTGATTTTGAGTGAAATATCTGGCTAAGTGTTTAAGAGGATTTTGGGAAATGTCTTAAATAATATGGGATTGAAAAAGGACTAAGTATAGGTGCTTTTATGCATAGGATGGCTTAGGCCCAAGACCCAAAGGCCTTGGACCAAAGCAGGAACTTGGAGCAAAAATAACACTCATTTGTGTCGTGGCTGCGTCGCGGTAGATGCGCGAATCATCTCTAGAATTTGCAAATTTTAGAAATTCAAATTTTGATATAGGTACTCTAAATCGGGGTTAGACCAACCTCACACTTAATTTTGCCCCCTGATCAAGAATATGAAGTCAGATTTTTGATATAATGCACGTACTTTGAGATATATGGAAATTGCAATTATTGGCATTTTCAAGGCACATTTTCAGACACTTTTTGTGGTCGTTTTAGAATCTTAATTACCCATGCTTTACCTCATATCATTCATAGTATTTGCATTCATGTACATGGATTATTCTAAAAATTATGAAGTGGGTTAAGCCCAATTATGTTTTATGAAATAATTTTGATATGATATTGGTTATGACAAGAATGTGATCACATATACGTCTATTGATTATTGCTCTTTGAGTATTTTGGGTGCTTGCATCATTTTGTATATGAATGGACTATTCCTATGCATGAATATTATGACTATGGAATCATGGCTTTGGCATTTGAGCCTAAGTATGAAATATTATGAATGCTATTTGGCTTTTAAGCCCAATTGTGCATCGAAATATTTTGTCAACACTTGTATCTCTTTTAAAGCATGTATAACTATGTATATTATAAGTATTCTTGTGGGATAATAACTTAGCGCCGATGGAATGAGAGTTCCACTCTCTTTCCTTGAACTATATGCCTAGCATAGGTTCATTCCGAAATGGGAGACCCGTAAGGAAGGTTGCTTCATACAAAATATGAGGCTCGTAAAGTGAAGCGTAATACATTATGATTTTATGAAAATTCTATCCAAAAGGGGAGGCCCATAAGGTGAAGTATGATTTACCTTTGGCAAGTAGACCATCTCTCTATTGATGAGGGGTAATCATTGGGATTCCAAGTAATAGCTCATTTGGTATTACTTATATCAGTTGAGGTCACATCTCCAATATATATATATAAGCATCATTTGCATTTCATGCATCATGAATTTCATAGCATCTTGTTATACTACATTCCTTGTTTTATATATATATTATGTGCCCCTATCATCTAAAATCATATGTAGGTTTTGGTAAGTTACATGCATTGTACCCCGCATATTTAATACATTCAAACATACTAACGCATCATTTTGCCTACATGATCTCACCATGTAGGGACCGGAGACTACTTTTATCTACTATTGGACGACTATAGTTGATTTGAGATACTTATTGTGGTGAGTCCCATTTTTCAAGGACAAGCCACCATTCCTCTACCTTACATTATTTTTTTTTATGTTAATTACTTTGAGGGTAAGGCTGGAGTATGTTTGGCCCCCACCCCATCTCATGACTAGAGGCATTGCTGGACAACTTGTAGACTTTTGTATGGATATGTGCTATGACTTGTATTTGTAATTAACGATTATGATTATCTATTAGACATGGTTATTGATGTTGACTATGATAATTATTATAAGTATGTATTTTTTGATGTGGAAATAGGGAAGATCGTAAGTCCCGAATTTCCCCCATAGTGTGAGTCATACTTGCCCGCCCCTTAGTCATCATGTGCTATGTGTTATGTGCTATGTCAATTCATGCTAATCCCTTTTCCTAAGATGTCCTGATAGCGTGAGTCTTACTTTTTTGTCCCTTATACTATTTCATATGCGCTTCCGAATCAAAACTGATAATGTGTGAATGGATGCTATGAGGATTGTTTGGGGACTCTCGAGTTCCCATTCGTCCTATCACTCTTAGGCACCAGGTCCAAGTTGTGACACTATTTTATCCTCATGTTTAACCTAAGCTCACTAGTAGGGGTCAAGCATATTACAATCTCTACCCTTATGTGAAATGCAACACCTACTAGAAGGGTTCAAGTTCATGTATTATTTTTTACCCTATGATATAAGGTATATGCCTATTTAGGGGTCAAGTATGTGAATGATCTACCATTCCATGTTATTATGTCTTTACAAGTTATTCATTTTATGATTAAAGCTATGATTATTTCAAGTATTCTGTGGGATTAGACTTAGCACCAATTGAGGCTTAAGGTGGGGCTCGACTCAAGGGGTCCTTATATAAAGTCTTAGTCTCCAAACTATGTGCCACCATAGGATTATATAATCTCCCTAAACGAGCTTACTAGTGGATCTATCGAGGTGAAGTTACCCATAAAGTGGGGTCAAGTATGATTTACCTTGGCAAGTAGACCACACCTTCTCCAATGGAGTGTCATGCATTGGGATTCCAAGTAGTAGCTTGCTTGGTCTTATATGTCGGTTAAGGTCTCTTCCCACATATGTATGTTATATTATGCAAGTTGAATGTTTACATGCATGTTTTAATAAAAGTATTAATCATACATGTCATATTGTATTTATATCCATTGATTATGATTATGCATCTTGATTATTATGGCTTATGTCCTTGTTGATTTGCACCCCACAAAATTAGTACATTCCAAGTACTAACTCATACTCTATGCTTACATGATATCACCATATAGGGACTAGAGCTCCTATTGATCCTCCTCCTCCACGTGGCTGGTTGATTTGTTCGAAGAAAGCTTTTGGTGAGTCCTCAACTTCAGGGACAATATCTATTTTACTTTCATGCCTTTTCTTTACTAAGACTTGTATAACTTTTTGGATACTTATTACTTGAGGGTGAGCCCGAGAAGTGTCTTGGTTCCTGCCCCATTCTATGTAGAGGTGTTGTTGGTAACATGGTTGTCTATACTTTTGAGCTTGACTCTTCTTATTCTATTATTATTATTATGAAATACTTTCCTTAGTCTCGCTTCCCTTAGACTCTATCATTATTGTTCTTTCTCTATTTGGCTTCCGCAACCAAGGATGTGTGAATGGTATACTAAGAGCCTTGTTTGGGGTCTCGGGTTTCCCATTCACCGTGTCATGTCTAGGCCCTAGGCTTGGGTCGTGACAATATATATATGATCACACAAAGTTATTCGACCAAACCAAATCAAACCAAATTTTAACTAAAATGGATCGTTATTCGACTCCTAATCAAGATTTTACTTTAAGAATCATAGGGCAATATTTTCTTAACTAAGCATAAATTGTATACGTTTTTGCCTTAAAAATATGCTTGTAATCACATAAAAGTTTAATGGGAAGGATGAGAATGATTACATTAAGAATTTGGGAAGAAAATCTTAATTTTTTCTCTCTTCTTTTCCTTTCTTTTTCTTCTCGTGTTCTTTTCTTTTCTGTGTTTCGGTTCTATTGTTTCTTTTCGTTTTGTTTTCTATGTTGGGGGCATTTTGCCCTTCTTTTGTTCTTCCTTTATTTTTTTTCTTTTCCTTTTTCTTAATTCTTTCTTCTTCTTTCATTTTTTTAAAATATTTAAATATATATATTTATATCTATCTATACTATATTAAAAATGTGAAGACCCTTAGAAATGTTGTTTGAATTTTTTGCTCTTCATTAAGATACCATTCTTTAGACAAAATCGTCATTTCACTATTTTTTTAATTTATTATTAATATTTTATTTATTTAGTTTTGAGAATCACTTTTGGATTAGAATTTCTTTATATTTAGAATTCACTATTGATTTAGGACTATTTTAAGTAAATAATTAAAAAAAAAGTTTGACTATCAAATATTTTATTAATAAAAAATATGTAAAATAACAAATTTAAAAAGAAAAAATCAGTATAGTTATGTTGGAAATATTAAACTACTCTTATATTTAGGAATATTTTGTTACATTCAATTAATTATTTAAGCTCTAATTATTCAACTCTAAATTATTATGATATGTACTAAAAAAAATTATTAACATATCTATATTATAAGCAATTGAATTGATATCCTCATCTTTGTCATTTCACAATAGACTATACTATTGTGTCAAACTAATAGTATTTATTTAATTTTGTTTACATGAACATTGTATTTGTTTAATGACAAGTATTGTTTATCTATAATTTTTAAATTGATGCGACATATATGTGTAATTTGTAAAGCACGTACATTGAACTAGTGTATATTAAAAGTGATAAATCATATTAACCTATTTTTAATATATATGGGATAAGTAGTATATGATATTAACTAAATTATTACTTTAATTAGTCTACCAACTAAGTTAGTTATCTAAAATTATCCCTTAACTAAATGATGGAAGTTATTTGATAGTCCAAAAAGGCCTTTTAAAATTTATGAGATAAATCTTTTATAACATAAGAAACTTTATTTCTTAAAGTGACTTAATGAGTCATTACAGTTTCTCTTGCAAAATGATCTATAAAATATTGCATGGATAAATTTAAAGGGCCTTTTTGGACTATTAAATAATTTTCTTCATTTAGTTAAGAGATAATATACACTAGTTCAATGTACAGGCTTTACACATATGTGTCGCGTTCATTTAAAAATTATATATAAACAGTACTTATCATTAATCAAATACAATATTCATGTAAACAAAATTAAATAAATATTATTAGTTTAATGCAATAGTTTAGTCTATTGTATAAGATGAGAAATCAATTCAATTTCTTATAATATAGATATGTTAATAATTTTTTAATGCATAAAATAATAATTTAGAGTTGAATAATTAGAGGTTAAATAATTAATTGATTAATATTTAATATATTAAAATCTTCTCAAATATTAAAAGAGTAGTTTAATGTTTCTAACATAATTATACTGATTTTTTTCTTTTTAAATTTGTTGTTTTATATATTTTTATTAACAAAATATTTGATAGTCAAACTTTTTTTTAATTATTTACTTAAAATAGTCCTAGATCAAAAATGAATTCCAAGTATAAAGAAATTTTAATTCAAAAGTGAATCTTAAAACTAAATAAATAAAAGATTAAACAATAAATTAAGAAAAATAGTGAAATGACTATTTTCTCTAGAGGATTGTATTTTAGTGAAGGGCAAAAAATTCAAATAACATTTATAAGAGACTTCACGCTTTTAACATAATATAGATATAGACTAATTTATTCAAATGTATGAGTCATCATTCATACTAAGGATAAAAAATCAGTCATATAAATTTAATTTTTGAAAAAAAAAAATTCTTCTTTGGTCTTTTGCAAAAGGACAATTTTATTTTTGAAGTTCTTAAAATATTTAATAGTTCATATTGTCAGTAAAATTCATATAGTAATTTACATAAATACTCTTCTCATTATCACAGTTTCCTTTTGTAGAAGAAGAAATTCAATTAGTATTAAATATATTCTCATGGATGATATAGGAAAAACAAATAATGAATGCATAAATTAGTTACTATATTCTGCCTTTTGGTGGGGGGAGGGGGGGGGGGTTGTTGGGGGCAGGATGTATTTTTTCATTGCTATATAATAGACCTCTGTCTCATTCTTTATTCTTCACTGAACACTAAAAAAAAGAAATTGGGCAATCACTTTTATAGTTCTCCAGCTGGTGAGGTTTCTTGATTATTTTTGTATTTCTTTTTTCATAAAGATTACATTTTTATGCATTTTTTTTAAATAGATGTTTACATGAATGGTTAAATCTTTGGTTATATCTGTTTTTGCTATCAAAATCTTGTTTTTTCTCCCCGGTTTGATATGTAAACTTCTCTTGATTTTGTTTTTACTTTCTGTTTCTTGAAATGATACAAATGATATGCAGATAAATAGGCTGCTTTATATATGATCACATTTTATTAGAGAATTTTATGTTTTCATCTGTGTTACTTGGATTGCTTGTTGGTGTCTTCAATGTTTTTGCGCTTCAATTCTTAGCCAATGAGGTTTCCTTCAAAGTAATTATATACCTTCAACTTGGCTATTTTGAGTTGATATATCCCTCGTTAAAAAAGTGACTCGTATATATCCTAATGTTATACAAATGATCCTGATACATCTTTTTTGACTAATAAAACTAAAAAAGTCTATTTTGAATTTAATTCTTATAATCTATATTTTGGAATATGTTTGACCATTCTTGTCAAGTTTAGAATTATAGATAATCTTATAATCACACACATAGAAAAAAACTTTTGTCTTCTTTAACTTAATGACTAATCAAAAAAGTCAAAAAAATAAATTTAAATTATTTTTTCTCACCCCCATAAACCAAAAAGGTATATATATATCTGAGCCATCATAAAAAGTGGTACATCTGCTTTAACTCACAAAGTTGATCGGTGTATAAGACCTTTAACTCACAAAGTCGACTGGTGTATCAGACCTTTTTCTCTTTTCATAAAGATCACTCTCTTATGCATTTTTATAAAACTGGTGTTTGCTTGCAAAATCCTTTTTTTTTCCTGATTGTGATTTGTAAACTTCTCTTGGATTTTGGTTCTTCTTTGTCGGGTAGATAAATAGGGTTGCTTTATGTATGACCAATTGGTTTCATTTTCATTATGTTTGTCTGGTTGATGTTAATGTAGATAATGTTGCAGTCTCCGGAAACCAACAGCTCTCTGTCGACCCTTTGCCTTTTGCAAGAAGGTTGACATCTTACATCTATTTTCTCTTATAATGAGAAAAAGAATTGATTGACAAAGAAATGAACTTTTGTATGTGTTGATTTTATCATGTAGTTATCTGTTGGAAGCCCTCGAGACTGTGTTAAAGCAGAACACCATTGTATATTTGGAGACTGGATCTGGAAAGACCTTGATTGCAATCATGCTTATTAGAAGCTGCTTACCTTCTTGGGAAGCCTTCTCCTTATATAGCCGTTTTCCTGGTTCCGACTGTTGATCTGGTGACTCAGGTATCCGCTTAAATTTTTCTCCTAGTCTGTAGGTGGCACCTTTCTCTTATCCTATTAGTTTTCTCATGCTTTAACTTGTCCTAATGTTGTTCATTTGTGATTTGATAGTTACAAGCAAGGAGATGCTGTGATGATGCATAATGACTTGAAAGTTGGCAAATATTGGGGAGAAATGGCGGTTGATTTCTGGGATGCTGCTGCATGGAAACATGAAGTGGATGGCCATGAGGTGTGTATGAACTATATTTTATCTTTCACGATAATAATTAACAGTTGCTCGAGTTGTCATTGTTTGCTTTAAGTTCCTAATTTTGGAAGGGTTCTCTTTGAATTAAGGAATTGAATATATCTTACTTGCATGTGTCACAAGTAATCATTCAAGTTAAGGCATTGTATGTATATTACTTGTATGTGGTGATGTGTCATAAGTAATCACCGCAAGGTTTTATCTTTCAGGTACTTGTTATGACTCCGACTATACTACTTTCTGCTTTGAGGCACAACTTTTTGCAGATAGACATGATTAAAGTTATAATATTTAACGAGTGCCATAATGCACGAGGGAAGCACCCCTACGCCAGCATAATGATGGTGCATTGTTTAAGGATGACTTAAGTATGCTGCTTGGAGCAATTCTTGTCTTAGATGATTGATTATTATTTTTTTCAGGAATTCTATCACCACCAATTAACCCGTGAGAGTGCACAACTTCCAAGAATATTCGGGATGACTGCTTCCCCTATAAAGTCTAAAGGTTAAGGGGATTTGATTTGATAGATTTGGGCATCTTTTAAGATGTTACCATATTATATTGTTAAGAAACTGGTTTTCAGATTTCTGTGGATTCTCATGTTTATACTTTTCTTGTGCAGATCCTAGCACGGCAGATAGTTATTGGAGAAAGATTCGTGACCTCGAGAATCTTATGCACTCTAAGGTTCCCTCAGTTAATCGATCTCCATTTGTCTATTTTCTTGTTGTCATATATTTTCTAAAAGCAGAAAGACAGAGACACAGATATATTCTCGGTTCGTCTAGTCGTGATCTCCTTATGCAAATGAAGGTATACAGATGTAGCAGTGAATCTGTTCTGGCGGAGTATATCCCATTCTCCAATCTGAAGCTGAAGATATATAAACATGTAGATTTTCCTAGCACATTGTCTTGTAGTTTAGCTCATGAACTCGAAAAGTTGAAAGATAACGTAAACATTAATTCCTTCGTCAATAGTTTTGGTCAGACATTTTTGCCTTTCCAATTTTAGTTGTTTTAACTTTCTTACCATTGCAGCATGAATGTTCGATTTGAAAGTCAGATCTATCTTGTATGAGTGCTGGATCTGCCAGAAGACGTGTATCAAAACTTTATTCCACTTTCTTATTTTGTTTGAGTGAGACGAGCGCTTGGCTGTCTCTCAAGGCAAATTTTGTTTTGAAAAAATAGAGAAGCTCTAGCCTTATCATTTTCTGAACATGACTTTTGTTTTGAATCAGGCCGCTGAGTTCTTGTCCCATGAAGGAACTGACTTCTTTTCGTGGGAAGAATTAGATGTATGTGCTCAAACAATTGTTAGAGATTTCAGCGTGGAGGCTTCTAAGGTTCTCAAAGCTTGCTTACCTTCTGGTATAACAGTTAGCTACATCTATTCTAACTTCTTTTCTCTCCAAGTTGTAAACATGTTTTCAAATATCCTTCTGCTATCCATCTCTCACTCACTCACTCACTCACTCTTTCTTCGGACAAACATATAGGACCACATTGGTCAATTGGTGGTGATATTCAGGCAAATATGGATGCTGGATATTTGTCATCCAAAGTTAATTGTCTTCTAGAGTCTCCTCTCGAGTACAGGTGAGAGCGGTTGAATATTAAATCTACTAGTTAGTCAAAAGCTTTAACGTCAATTCAATCTATTGTAAGTTTCTGAGATTATATATTTAGAGATTTACTGACCAACAATCTTTTCTAAAGGAACATGTTAAAGTTTGTTTTTGATCCAACAGGGACCTGAAGGATTTGAGATGTATCATATTTGTTGAGAGAATTGTTACGGCCTTTGTTCTTTGGTCTTTATTAAATGAGTTGCTTCCCGAACTAAGTGGTTCGAGAACTGAGTACACAGCAGGACATACTTCTACGGTCCAGTCACAACAACAACATTACCCCAATGCCTCAAAGGATTCCGCCCATTGCGGGGTAAGGGAGGGTCGGATGTACGCAGCCTGACCCCTATGTTTAATAACATAGCGCGACTGTTTCTAGATGACCCATGATGAGCGTCAAAAGTTGCATTGACTAACTACTACTTCACAATTGAAAGAAGTGCAGTCAGTTTAAAGAGCGATTTTGCTTTATTCCATCATACCCCAAAGTCAAAAAATAGTGAATCTTTGGCTCCATCCAAGATTGATGGAAATCTATGGTCCAGTCACAAAGTAGGAAAATACAAAATGAAATTATTGAAGAATTTTGCAAGGGGCTGGTAAGTTGAAATTTAATTTTTTTTTCTTTCTAGAAGTTTCTAAAGATTTAAAGTCTAATATCCATGCAAACATTGCAGGTGAACATTATTGTAGCGAGTCTATTCTTGAAGAGAGCTTGGATGTTCAAAGTTGCAACCTTTTCATTCGATTTGATCCATCAACTACTGTTTGTAGCTTTATACAATCTCTTGGACGAGCTAGAATGCAGAACTCTAACTTTCTTCTGATAGTCAAAAGGCATATTTAAAAGAGTATATAGTAGAAAAACAATTACTTAAGATAATGGCATTTTGTGAAATTATCATTTATCAGTGATGAAATTTGGAAGATTTGATTGTATTTATGGACTGATCATTCTCATTTCGACTCAAATTCTTGTGGTGATGATTCAACTCTTGCTCGCATAAAAAACTTTATGGCTAGTGGGGAGATGATGCGACAAGAATCATTACATCATGCTTCTATTCCGTGTTCACCTCTAGATGATGAATTGTATGATGAGCCTTGCTACAAAGTTGAAAGCACGGGAGCAATCATCACCCTCAATTCTTGTGTATCGTTGTTATATTATATTTCTCAAGGCTACCATCAGATGGGTTTGTACGTACTGCATATCCCTTGCTATGTGTGTTAAGTAATCTGGTATCTTTTTAGTTCTGCATTACAGACTGACATTCAATTCAACTGTAGGTACTTTAAAACGCATCCTAGATGTGTGATTGATAAGGAAATGGGAACCTGCACGCTACAACTTCACAAAAGTTGCCCACTGCAAAGAATTATTAGGGTCCAGGGGAACAGCAAAATATTGAGGCAACTTGCGTGCCTGGAAGCTTGTAAAGAACTTGTTCCTGATATCGTTGAGGAAGAAGACATCAACAAAGAATTAGGTAATTCTAATAACTTTTATCATCAAATGTGATTTTCTTAGACTGAGGCGCTTGACTTCTATCCTAATATAATATGCAGAATGTAAAATTCAAACTGTTGAAGAATCAAAATACTTTCCGCCAGAATTGGTTAGTCATTGTGGCAGTGAGTCCGAAGCAGTGTACTATTGCTACCTAATTGAGTTGCAACAGCTTCATGGGATTATATTTTCTGTTAGGACAAGGCTCAAATGTGTTGATGAAATATTGGCATTTGACTTGGACGCTGATAGGAGGGGACACGTTCAAGTTCAACTTAATTTTATTAAAGCTGTTACACTTCTGAAGCAGTAGCCATAATATTGATGGCTTTTATTATCTACTTACTTTTTACCTGTAAAAATGGTAGGTGAAAATTTTTCTCTCTCTCTTTCTCTCCAGATTCGACAGTGTCAGAAGTTTCAAGTCAGTGTCTTCAGAATTCTTCGTGATGATGATCTGAGTACAGTGCAGGACACTCTGGCTGCAGTCCAACTGCCAATTGGTTCTGCAGTTTCCGATTATCTTTTGCTCCCATCTGTGGGTACAACCCCTGAGATAAATTGGAAATGTGTGAATTCTTTGTTGTTTCCGTCTCAAGTTCTCAGGGATAAGCATATGGATTGCTGTTCTACACAAGATCGCAAATGCAATGTGAGTACCAAAAGTGGGGTGGTATGTAGCTACATGTTGGAGAATTCATTGGTCTCTGTACACCTCATAACGGCCATACATAATGCATTACCATTTTTTGGATAATTTGGATTGCAACTCATAATGTGAGAAGTGGAGAATCCATTACCTACAAAGAATACTACAAAAAGCAGTTTGTACAATTAGCTTCTGATTTCCTGGTGCCGAAATTCGAAAAAATCCATCTTTCTATAAGATTAATGTGAAAGCGGAGTAGCTTGCCGAATCCAAAGTGTCTATTATTTTGGAGATTTATAATTCTTCCGTTTTATTGGATGGAATTTCAATGAATTAGATCTATAAGGACCGCAACGGCCGTTCTTTTGAGTCCCAAATGAATCATTTAGAGCTCCGATTTATCCGAAACGATTCGTGTATATATTTCACAGAAACGAAAGAATGGGAAATTGTGAAATAAAGATACCAGTCACTAGAAAATCTTTTCTTTTTTACGATTATGAATGTTTTATGGAATAGAAAGACGTGAAAAAACATATATTGGCCTTCTGTTTTTATTTCCCGAATATTTTTGGGATTCCTTATTTTATTTTTGATTTTTATTAAGTTCAATTTCTTAAGTTCAACTAATTTTCTTTCTTCATTTCTACGGAAAAGCAACTGGGCATGTATATTTCTAGGCTTTCACAGTTTTGGTTTGTATATTCATAATGATACCATGAGCGCTTTAGGGCGTCCTCAAGATATGTTTTCAGATACCGCTATACAATTACAACCCGTTACCTTTTCCATTTATCATCTATTGGTTTCAAAATATTAAGTATGGTACGGTTTACAAGCATGGGATTGACATATGCTTTGAAGAAGAACCACTTCTTATGGGAAAACATATTTTTGAAGTGAAAAATTTCTTTGAGAGATGCAGAACACCGAAGGCTAAAGCTTTGATCATATGGTTCTCCTTTTGTTATAATGCTTATGCTTGTATATGATCACTTAGCTTTGTCCTCCTTTGCAGATTCAACTGGTTGATCTATTGAGTTGCCTCCTGAACTTTGTTCCGTCATCATGCCACTTGTCTCTTTTTCTTCCCTCAATACCTATTCATATGTTCCTTCGATCATACATCAGATTGAGTCCTTGATTATGGCCTCAAACTTGAAAAGTATGCTTTTGGACAACTGCAAACTAAACGGAATTATCCCAACAGCTAAGGTATGTGCTGCTATCATCTTTGCTCTAATTAAATAAGTTTTTCTTGTGCTGTGTGCTTTATACATACTCTCGTGCTCACGTTTCCATCAATGGGCTAGCGTTCTCACAACTTACTCCCTGGTTTTATTATTTTAGGTTTTGGAAGCAGTGACAACAAAGAAATGTTGTGAGAAGATTAATTTGGAATCGCTTGAGACGCTTGGAGACTCTTTTCTCAAGTATGCTGTCAGCATACATATGTTCAACACTTATGAAAATCATCACGAGGGTCTTCTCAGCATTAAAAAGCAAAAATCATTTCCAATGCTGCACTGTGCAAGCTTGGATGTGCTCATAAATACTGGTAGGTATTCCTTGGCGATATTTCTGATATGTCTCAGTTAAGTTTAGGAACAAACAAGGGATATTTATCAGGCTAATTGCATATTGCTGGTTTGCAGGGATTTATCCTTAACGAACCATTCAATGTTAAAGCGTGGCTCATTCCTGGTGATAATTCTCAAGTTCACAGCTTCAACGAAGAGTTCCTGACGTCCTCAGCTAAAATGTATAGTAGGGAAAAGCAGAAGATTAAAAGTAATGGAGTAGCTGATGTTGTTGAGGCACTAATAGGTACCTACCTCAGCTCAGGCGGGGAAGTAGCCGCTTTATCATTTATTAAATGGCTTGGGATGGACATCGATTTTGTTGATGCACCTATGCCAAGGCACTTCCCCTTGAATGCTGAGAGGCTAGTCAATGTTCGGTACTTGGAATCCCTGCTATGTTACAAGTTTCATGACCCTTCTCTGCTTGTGGAAGAACTAACTCATGGATCTTATATGCAACCTGAAATTCCGCGATGCTATCAGGTTACTCTCATAAATAAATTTTATCTATCACATTTGAATTGATGTATTAGGTGACATATTCAATGCATGCAGGTCTTGTTAACTCTCTTGATTTAAATGCTGATATGATCATCTGGCTTTCAGCGGTTAGAATTTCTCGGAGATGCAGTGCTAGATTATGTTGTTGCAGAACATCTCTATTTCAAATATCCGGGACTGACTCCAGGACTAATTACTGATTTGAGGTCTGCCTCCGTAAACAAAGAATGCTATGCTCAGTCTGCAGTTAAGGGTTGCCTGCACAAGCACATTCTTCATGCCTCACCACATCTTCAGAGACAGATATGTAATACTGTTGAGGATTTCGAGAAATTGGATCTTGTGTCCACGTTCGGATGGGAAGCTGAAACTACATTCCCAAAGGTAATGCATACTTGCCTCAAAGTGTAAATCTTTCTCATTGATGAGAGCTTCAGCTTAAGCCAATTTGATATCGAGCACAAGCTTTAACTTGTGGTTTCTCTGTAGGTGCTTGCAGATGTTATCGAGTCCCTTGCTGGTACGATCTTTGTTGATTCTAGCTTCAACAAAGATACTACATTTCAGAGCATACGACCTCTTTTGGAACTGTTGATTGCACCTCAAACACTAAAACTCCAGCCAGTAAGAGAGTTATGTGAATTATGTCACCAAAAAGGTTATGTAAAGAAGAAAGATGTCGTCTCTTGCGAGAATGGTGTAGCATATGTTACAGTAGAGGTTGAAGCAAATGGCGTTATTCACAGGAGGTCCTGCTCGGGACGAGACAAATTAATGGCCAAGAAGATTGCTAGCAAAAATATGCTCAAGTCTCTTGAAGAATGTCCATCTAATATAGAGCCGTAGTTTATAAAATTTCCAGAAATGTTGAATGTTTTAAGGGTCATTTGGTTGTGATACTTTTACAACAACATCAACATATCTAGTAAAATTCCACAAGTGGGGTCTGGGGAGGGTAAAATGTACACAGACCTTACCACTATCATAAAAGTAGAGAGGTTGTTTCCTGAGAACCCTCGTTTCAAAATCCATACGCTAGAAAGAACTAGATATGACAAAAGGAATGGAAGGGAACAGAAAGAGCGACTAATAATGATATTATGTAAATAAGATAAAACTAACACATAGGCAACGCGAACATATCAAATTTAATGCTTTGAGAAATGTATTAGATATCAAATATTATCTAGTAGCAGCGGTAAATAGGGGAAAGTAATTCATTGATTTTTCAATTTGAACAAATATTTGTTGGACATCTATGTTTAGTATAATATGTGTATATATAAGTGGGAACCTCCAAAGTGCAAAATTGGATTATTATTTTGCCCCCACCTTATCAAAAAATTTAATTAAACATAACTAGTAAATAGTAACCTTCATTTTAAATCACCAATTGATCATTATGTCCAAATTATTGAGAAGCTAAAAAGTTGAAAAAGGAAAGTCTAATATAAACCAAATTCATTGTATATGAATGGTTATATCTTCAGTGATATACTTTAATGATGCCTTAAATTTTGAGAAATGTGTAGGAAGTAGGGCTGTATATGGATCGGATTGGTTTGGATTTTTTAAATATCAAACCAAATTATTTATGTCGGATTTTTTAATATATAGATCAAACCAAACCAATAAATTCAGATTTTTCAATCTTGGATTTTTTTTATTTTTTTCGGGTTGGTGCGATTTTCGGGTTGTCTGGTTCTTTTAAATGGTTTGGTAATCAACCTTTTCTTACAAAATTATGTGTAGAAAGATAATTCTCGTTTCCTAGCTATAGAAGAAGTTGATGAATATGAATAATGAAGCTACATTTACATGCTACATTGCTTTTCAATTTCTTAGAAACTACTAATTAATAAAATAATATTCAAAAAAGTACTAATCATCCAGTATATATAGCCCCAAAATAAATAACAAAACTAGAAGTTGGGATACCAAAAAGATCAAATTCTTCAATGATATCAATTTGAACAAGTTGACTAATCGATCTTCAAAGGTGAATCTGTATATTCTGAAGAAAAAAATAATTGAGTATTAAATAAAATTAAAAAATACAATTATATTTAATGAAGAATTAAATTTATAAAATTACCTTCTTCAATTTGCTTAATTTTCCAAACTTCTCCAATATGTCTTCGAATTTGCATTCTTTAGTAGGTGATCGAATTCATTTTTGAGTACAAATATGAGCTTTTACCATTTTGGAGACAAAGAAGTTCGATAAGGATCAAGAATTCGACCACCTGTACTAAAAGTCAATTCAGATGCAACAGTAGAAATAGGAATAGAAAGAACATCCCTTGCAATTTTCGAAACAATTAGATATCTACTAGACGAAGCTTTCCACCAACTCAAGATATTGAAATGTTTGATCTTCACCACATCATCTGTTAAGTAGGCCTCAAGTTTAGATTTTTTTTTTCACGATTTTCATCATGTTCCATATATTTCTCCCACTGAGCTTGCAACAAATCAGTAGATTCACTCATAATTTAATTGTCAGCTTCAATATCGTCATTAGAGTATTCAGAGTAAGACTTGTTGTAGTGATTATACAAGAGATTCAAAGTAGCATACACATCTTGAGATTTAAGTTTTCCTAACAACGAACCATATGCAATAGAAAGAATATAGTTCATATACTTCATTTTGTATCTGGGATCCAATACAACAGCAACAATTAGTAACATATTCAAGAAACATACTTCATTATTCATACTCTCAAATTTCCCCCAATATTTATCCAGCTTGGATTTCATCCTCTTTGTCATATCAACCAAAATTGAATCATTATGTTTAGTATACTTAATAATATCATTTCAAAAATTAAAAAAAATCTTGAAAGAAAGAGTTTAAAGTAGCATATGAACTGCCTGAAAATTTCAAAGTTGTTTGATAGAAAATATGAAGAAACTTCGCAAAAACTTTCACATCCTTCTAATCATCTGCTATGGATTTTTACTCATTTTACTAGTTTTTCGATAATACTTTTGATAATTCTGATCATCTAAATACATTCTTGTAAAAACTTTTTCAAATTTCAAAGCTTTATCTAACATTGTACACGTCGAGTTTTATCTAGTTTCAACATCGAGACTCACAAGACCACGAGCATCTATCTTAACTTTCTCAACAAATGACTTGAAAGAAGCAAACCTTGAAGGAGAAGATCTCACATATTTGACTACACTTCTTATACGAGAAATAGGCCCAATTTGCTCATCTAACCCCTCTTTCACAATCAAGTTCAAAATATGTGCATTGCATCTAACATGTAGAAACTCATTTTTAAGTGTTATCCCTTTCCACTCTTTAATATGCACCTTCAAATTTTTAATGACAGCATCATTTGCAGTTACATTATCCAAAGATATCGTGAATAAGTTATCAATTCCCCAACCTAATAAGCATTCCTCAATCCCCTTAGCAATAGTGTCGCTCTTGTGATCTGTTGTTTGAAAAAAGTTGAAAATTTTCTATTGTAGATTCCATTGATCATCAATCCAATGTGTAGTAACAACCATATAAGTAAAATTTTGGAGTGATGTCCATGTATCACTAGTAAGACATACACGTTGGTTTCTTACAAGCTCTTTAAGCTTTTCTTTCTCTTCTTGATAAATCCTTAAACAATCTCTAGCAACAGTGACGCGACAAAGTACTTCAAAAGTTAGCATGACTTTTGCCATTAGTTTCTTAAATCCTTCTCCTTCAACAACTCTAAATGGTTGCTCATCAATTATCACAAATTCAACAATTGCTCTTCTAATCTCTTCCACATTATATATCACCCTTGTCGAAGAAGCTAAACCATCTTCTAGCAAGCCTCTTTTGAGAGGTTTTAAAGTAGTTTATCATTTACCAACAAATCTAAATGGAGAATTGTGACATTTCACATTTAAATGATTTCATAATGTAGTAGTCCCATTCCTACCTCCAGCAGCATAAGTTTTAGTACAATAATTGTATTTGGATCTACATTGACCTCCATTGGCAATAAATTTAGAAAAATGAATTCAAATCTCAGACGTTTCTCTACTAGTATTTTCAAATTTAGAAAGTACCAGAGGAGTTATCCTTTTTTGCTTTTTAGGAGGAGTACGTCGATGTGGAGTAACTTTGTTACCTTGTTGAGATGTCTTTGGCATAGTCGGAGGAATATTGGTAATCACCTCCGTATCCAGTGCGGAAGATATAGTTTCCATCCGAAACAAAATTACTGCATATGATGAAAAATTGTAATCAGCTTTCAAATAACAAAGAAGGAAGCTTATTCTAGCTTAACATGATCTTGAAATTTTATAGCCGCCACATAAATTGAGATAAAAAAGCAATATACATTATTTAAAATTTATATAAAATATAATATATGATAAATAATATATTTACATGTGTCACATAAATTGAACTAAAATAAGCAACATATATTATTTAATAAAAATAACAAAATCATAATAATAAATAATTTTAAAATATATAAAAAAATTATTAATATCACATTTATGAAAGAAAAAAATAATATACACAAACTCTGGTAACCAGTAGTAATAATAACTAAACATAATAAAAGGAAAAAAAAGGGTAGCTGGCAGTGGATGAAATATTGAACTGACGAAAAAGCGCATAGTAGGAGAAAATGTTGCCACATAGATACGACGTCATCGCGATGGAGTAATATTTCAAACTTTCCTGGAAAAAAGGCGATTCTTTTGGGGCAAAAAAATATCCGGTGTTTTTCCTCCCGAGAGGAAGGAAGAAGAAAACCTCAACAGGTTGTTCACCTATTTATTTAAAAAACTCACAAACTTATCATCCTTAAATTCCCTTATTTTTCAAATAAAAATCCCAAAATCAATAATCAAACAAACCAAAATGAAACACATAACTCTTTAACAGAAATAAAAATGAAATGATTGAAAATATTACCTCTTTATGAGTAGCGAACTGGTGACGAAGAGCTTTAGGATTAACTTTGACATCACCCAAAGAACTTTGAAATCCTCAAAGATGAAGCCAAGAAGAAGAAAAATTGAAGAAAAAAGCGTAAGAGTTCAGGAAAAAAGGCGTAGAGGAAAGCCTGATTGTTAGATACAAATATGCAATGTTCAATTGCTCATCTATCTGTCCAAATATTGGGTTATACCATATAATGAAAAGAATAAATTAATGGAATCACATCGCAGGAGTGCCCATGCTTTTTGAGAAAGTAATGCCCATGCTTGCTGGGGTTAGCGTACCCATACTTTTTGAGAAAGAAGTCAAAAAGAATTCTCCCATCCCAATGTCATAGGCCCCATACTCTTGAAGGTTGTCCCCCAATATAACTGCTTTCCTTATAATAAATATTTTTTATATATAAAAAAATTAAAAATTATATATATATAATATCAGGTTGGTTTGGCCTCGGGTTAGTTTTTTAAAATCAAAATCAAATCAACTCAACTATAGTCGGAATTTTTTTGTCAATACCAAATCAAATCAAACTAACCCAGTAATTGGATTTTTTTTTTGGTTGATTCGATTTGTCGGTTGGTACGCTTTGCTGTTTGGTTCTGTACACCCCTAGTAGGAAGAATTGTTTTAAGAATGGAAAGAATACACACCTCCTACATTACAAAGGTTAGGAGCTAGGGCGAATGGGACTTAATGAAATCTTACTAAATCTTTTAATGGCTATAATTGGTATTAGTTACAAAATTTTATGAGTTTCAGGATGAGTTATACATGATAAAACATTAAATGGGTGAATGAGACTTAATGAAATTTTATTAAGTTCTTAACCGCTGTACTAATTAACAATTACTACTAGGAAAGAAGAAGAATAGCATGCTTTTAACTAGTTGTTACCAAAAATTTTGACTTTCTAGGGTTAATAACAAATTGAACTAATGATGAAATATTTTAATCTCATGTGTTATTCCACAATTCATTTACATTTTTTAGAACACAAAATACTTTGATTGCTTCCTTTTTTAAGATCAAGTATTCTTTGCAATAAATAGTGTTGTAGAAGGCATTCCCACCTCTTATCATAATAAATGTTGTTGAATGATGAACTTCAAGTTTTGGTTCAAGATGCTTTAACTTTAGCCATTCTTTTGACCACCTAAAGATATAGTGTACGATAGTCGAGATTCGTTCCGCTTTTAGTTAACTAATTTTAAGAAGAACACTTCAACTGAAATCCTTAACCCTTTTGTGGAGTAATAAGTTAAAGTTGCAGATTCAATGGCCCATATGATTACTTTGGATGTCCTCATAGGATGTTGAAGGATGAGATCGAAAATAACTCATTTTATGAATTAACTTTCTGTCACTGTGAGATCAAGAATATACCAGGTTGTGAACTAATTTGTTATTTTTTCCCCCTTTTTTAAGGTTTGTAAAGCTCGAGTACAATTTTTATTTTCTTGTTATGGTTATTATGAAATGCATGCAGGCATCCTATTCAAGAGAGAAGGTTTTGTTTTGTTATTATTATAAATGAATCTTCCTGCTGAACTTTTCTTCATGGTTAAATGTTAGTGCATATAAAAAAATTGCTACTTCTTTTTGCATTTCGAGTAGACATTCTCTGTGAGCTTGGAGTACCAAAATTTTTGCAAACACCACACATCATTTGAAGTGAAATAATTTTTTTCTCGCATGAATAATTGTATGTCACACTTTCAACAGAAATATTAATATCCACAATAAAAAAGTTTTGTTATGACACACCAAACAAATAGCCAAAATAAGACACACAATAAGAATATCGATAAAAATATGAGGTAACATATGAATATATATTGGATGTTGACTTAGCAATGAGAGGACCTTGGTAGATTTTCATTGTCCCTTAACTATGTTACCATAGTAGGTCTATCATTAGCTAATGGATCCATATAGCTCACATTGAATGATTCACCAAAATAGGTAGGATACTGAAAGGTATATGTAAAACATTAACTGAAATGAATTCGATCCCGTAAGGTACTGTCACAATTTGATTTTCAGGTCAAGATGACACTTGTTAGATTCCACCTATAGGTAAGTCAATTCCCAATCCAAGATCCTGAATTACTAAACATAGCAACACTAGCAAAATACAAATAATACAATCACAGCCTACCCAGAACTTGAAAGTCATCCTCACAAAACCACTATAGACACAAGCACACACTCATATATATACATAATAATAATAATATACATAATCAGGAAGAACTCCCACATATGCATGTCAACTATAAGGTGCAGGGACAATGCCTGAATGTAAAATATGACCACCAAACAAAAGGAGATTGTAGAATGTTGAGAGCTGCTGATACTCCCCAATGTCTCCTGAATCATCCGCGACCCCTCACTCACCAACCGCAGCTAAGACATGGACCTGCATCATGGGAAGATGCAGAAATGTAGGGGAGAGTTATAGTAATGGGCACCCAGTAGGGATCATCGGCTAATTGAGTGAAATACGGTAAATGTAGAATGCTCAAGTATAGAGAGAACTGCAATAAAACTAGAAAATCAGAATCTGGTCTAGCAGGAAGTGTCATAGTAACATTATCGTGCTCTAATAATCAGAATCAAGTTACATATCACAACCCAACTGATAGAAAAAAGTGGAACCAAAACTATCAGTATCATGTAGTTAAAGGGTCGGACTGTATGTGAGTGTAAGGCCCTAATATGACTATTGTGATATTGAAATATCTCTTAGCACTCCATTATTGTCAAATTATAAACTTTTAGTCCCATTCAAAAGGTGAATCTATCACGACTAAGCCTAGGGCCTAGATGTGACACAGCGTATGGAAAATCTGAAGGGAGCCAAGCAAGCCTCTTAACATATCATTACACATCATTGATCACGAAAGTAATAAAATAGCAACAAGAGATAGTAAATAGGGATAACTAGGTCTAAGGGACATCTTTCATATCATAAACAACAAGAGTTAAGAGAGAGTTAAAGCTCATAGCATTACACATAACGTGTCCAACAATACCTCTAAAACTTAGATACTTAGCGAGGGCCAAGATAAGCAACCGAACTCCCCCTCATAGCCAATACATACATAAGAGAAGATAGTTTTTAAACATAGCATGAGATCATAAGCATCATCCCTAGAATGGAGGACTCACCAACTAGCTTGAGAGACAATCGTATTAGCCATGTGGAGGAGGAGGATGATCAAGTGGGGCTCCAGTTCCTACTTGGTAACATCATGTAGGTATAGAGTATGCATTAGTACGTTTGAATATACTAAGTTAGTACGTTTGAATGTACTAAGTTAGTACATTTTAATGTACTAAGTTTGTAGGATGCAATTTAATAAGAGATAAGCAACATACATGAAATGCATAAACATATGCAATGATTAAGCATATAGCAATATGGCATGCATAGATGATGCTTGGAGTAATCATGCTTACATAAAACATAATATGTGTGCAATGAGAGACCATCAATATAGGATATCCAAGGCCTACCACCCCCTTGGAGAGACGAATGAGGTACAAATCCCTCAATATGGTTAATGAGGTACAAACCCCTCAATATGGTTATAAGGGCCTATTACCCCCTGTACTAGGCAACCAAGGTACAAACCCAGATGTGGTTACCCGGGCTATAACCTTTCGAATTAGGCTTGTTCAACTCACAACATTATGGTAGTTCATCATAAAATTAATATATATATATGACACACTTTCATCATCTTAAAGTCATATATCTCATATACCAAGCATTAGGCCTTCAATAACTCAAGAATCATAAACCGAATATTTTATCAAATACCTGGTGTGTGTGCAATACTAGTGTAAAATCATGCAATTAAAGAGTAAAATTATGCAAGAAATCTTGAAGTAAATCATCCTGCCAATACTTGGTAACACTATCATACAATATACATCAAAACCTTTCATTAAATCTCAAATTAGATCCAAGATTCATAGCTCAAAACATTCTAAAATAGTCATACTTTTACAAAACCCCAACATAGTTCATAGTCAAATTCATAGTAGAAAACTCATATGTAAAATCAACTTAAAAACATGTAAATTAGATGAAATGGAAGCTTGGGCATCATGGGTGAAAGGACCCAATAGTTGAAATCCAAATACCTTGACTTTGGTGAATCCTTGTATTAAAGAAGATTAGAAATGGAGACTTGAAGCTTGATTAAAAACCTTAAGATCCGGATTAGTTTTGGAACTTGAAATTTTTGGAGTGAAATATTTATCTAAATATTTGAGTGAGTATTGGGGAATGTCTTGTATAATATGAGGGTGAAATATGACTAAGTATAGGTATTTTTATGCATGGGGACACTTAGGCCCAAGACCAAAATATCTTGGACCGAGATAAAAACTGATAGCCAAAATAACACTATAGCGCATCCTTGGAGTATTGCGCCAGGGGCGCGGATGTACACAGGAAATCACATTTTTGCGATTTCCAAATTTTGCTACGGTTGCTCTTAGATCTTAGTTAGACCAATTTTCCACTCAATTTGACCCCCTGATCAAGAATATGAAGTTAAATTTTTGATATTACGCACGGATTTTGAGATATATGAAAATTATGATTTCGAGCACTTTCAAGACATATTTTTGGGCATTTTTTGGTGTCATTTTAATAACTCCCCCTTGGAAACATTCATCCTCGAATATCAAAGAAACATTCATAAGAAGAGTAATCATGAAGAGATCACCCCTAATAAGAATGTAATAATACACTTAAGACACCATTTTCAAATTCTCAACATAAGTGTTAAAATCACCTTGAACTTTGTCAATATAAACATGAACGCATGCAAAATGACTTAGGGGATGAAACATGAAACATGAAATCATATAAAATACTTAAAGTTAGTACCTTAGGCTTGAGGAGGATGGAAAAGATAAGCATATTTTTTGCATGTTCGCTTCGGCCTCGCATGTAGCACTTTCGACTTGTTGATTCCTCTAAAGGATCTTAACAAAAGCAACATCCTTGTTCCTCAACCTCTTCACTTGTCTATCCAAGATCTCTAGTTGAACTTCTTCAGATGTCAAGTTATCTTCATCAACCCCCACAACATCAAGTGGCACAATAGCATGAGGGCTACCCACACATTTTCTCAACATAGACACATGAAAAAAAAGATGAATCAATCCTATTTTAATAGGCAAATCCAACTCGTAGCCATCTTACCAATCCTCCTCATCACCCTATAAAAACCCATAAATCTTGGACTAGTTTACCCTTCTTTCTAAAAAGAACATCACCCTTTATGGGTAACACCTTCAAATAAACCTAATCACCAACTTTAAACTCAAGCTCCCTCCTTCTCATATCGTATATGACTTTTGGTGACTTTGGATTATTTTCAATCTTTTTCTAATCAACCTTACCTTCTCCATAGTATCCATGACTAGATCCAGACCCAACAAAGCAATTTCTACCACTTCAAACCACCCAATCAGTGATCTACAAAGTCTACCATAGAGAGCCTCAAAAGGAGACATGCTAATGCTAGAATGATAGCTATTATTGTAGGCAAAGTCAATCAATGGAAGATGATCATCCCAACTACCCTTAAACTCCAAAATGCAAGCCCTAAGGATGTCCTCAAGTATCTGTATAGTTCTTTCTACTTGGTCATCCGTTTGAGGGTGAACAATTATACTACGTTTAATTTTGGTACAAATACCTTTTTGGAAAGATCTCCAAAAATGTGAAGTAAATTGAGCATCATGATCCGATATGATGGAAAAAGGAACCCCATGTAACCTCACTAACTCATGAATGTATAACTTAGCATAATCTTCAGCCCCATATATAGACTTAACTGTAGAAAGTGAGCTAATTTTTTCATCCTATCAACCACAACCCAAATGGAATCAAAACCTCTTCTAGTCTTAGGCAACCCAACAACAAAATTCATGTTAATCTCTTTCCACTTTCAAGTATGAATCTTTATGTCTTGGGCTAGGCCACCTATCCTTTGATGTTCGGCTTTGACTTGATGGAAACTATGACAACCAGAAATAAATTTGGCAATGTCTCTCTTCAAACCTCCTCTCCAATATGCCTCTCTCAAATCCCTATACATCTTAGTAGAACCGTGGTGGATAGAATGGGAAGAGTTATGAGTCTCATCAAGAATCTTCTCTATATATCCATCAACACAAGGTACACACAACCTACATTGGTACCTAAGGACACTATCTCTCCCTTGGTAGAAAATGTCCACCTTACCCTCTTTCACCAAGGCCATCAATTTTAATAGGAAGGGATCAAGATCTTGCTTTGCTTTCACCTCATAAACGAAGGAAGACTTGGAACCATCAACAACCACAATACCACCATTATCATCCTCTTCTAACCTAACCCCTAGCCTAGCCAACTGATGAACCTCCTTAGACACCTCTATGCTCCCACCATCAACATGAGCTAGGCTACCCATAGACACCCTACGCAAAGCATCCGCCATAATATTAGTGTTACTGGGATGATAATGCACACTCGTATCATAATCCTTAAAAAGTTCTAACCACCTTCTTTGCCTCAAGTTAAGATCCTTTTGAGTGAACACATATTGGAGTCTCTTATGATCAGTAAACACATCAACATGCACCCCATCCAAATAAGGACGCCAAATTTTCAAGGCAAAAACCATGGTGGCCAATTCAAGATCATGAGTAGGATAATTCTTTTCATGCACTTTGAGTTGCCTAGAAGCATAGGCTATGACCTTACTATTTTGCATCAAGACATAAGCCAAAACAACCCAGGAAGCATTACTACACACAATAAACCCTTCTAGCCCTTCCGGTAGAGACAAAATAGGAGCAAACACAAGCTTATCTTTCAAGGTTTGGAAGCTCCTTTCACACTCATCGGTCCATACAAATTTGGCTTTCTCTTGAGTCAACATGTCCATATAAGAAGGAATAAAAGAAAACTCATTCACAAAACTCCGATAGTAACCTGCTAAGCCAAAGAAGCCCTAATGTCTGATAGGTTCAATGGCCTAGGCCAATTTCTAATCACATTTGTCTTTTTAGGATTGACTTTAATACCATCCCCTGACACCACATGACCTAGGAAGGTAACCTGCTTCAACCAAAATTCACATTTTTCATACTTAGCGTACAACTTCTCTTCCCTCAACCTTTGTAGCACAACTCTCAAATGACCCCTATGCTCCTTCTCACCACGAGAATAGAGCAATATATCATCGATGAAAACCATAACAAAAGAATCAAGGTAGGTTTCAAGACTCTATTCTTTAGATCCATGAAGATGGTCAGTACATTGGTCAACCCAAAAGACAAAACCACAAATTCATAATGCTCATAACTAGTTTGGAAGGCCATGTTAGGAATGTAACACTCCCTCACCTTCACTTGATGATACCTGAACCAAAGATCAATCTTAGAGAAGTGGCTAGCCCCTTGTAATTGGTCAAATAAATCATCAATTCTTGGAAGAGGATACCTATTCTTGATTGTGACCCTATTAAGTTGCCAGTAGTCAATACATAATCTAAGAGACCCATCCTTCTTCTTCACAAACAACATTGGTGCATTCCAAGGTAATTGGCTAGGACTAATAAAACCCTTCTCTAACAAATTCCTCAATTGCTCCTTCAACTCCTTTAGCTCCACTGGGGCTATATGCTAAGGGGGAATAGAAATGGGTTGAGTATCGGGGAAGAGGTCTATACAAAAATCTATTTCCCTTTTGGGAGGGACACTGGGAAGGTCATTTGAAAAGACATTAACAAACTCATTTACCACCGAAACTAACTCTATAGGAAGGACTTTGGACTCTACATCCCTAACCCTTACAAGATGGTAATGAAACCCCTTAGAATAAACGTTTGGGCTTTAGTGCAAGCGATGAACCTACCCTTGACCACCACATCATGACTCTCCTTCTCAAGGACGGGTTTATTTGGGAACTGGAATTTGATTCTATGGGTTCTACAATCAATAGAGTCATAGTATGCATGCAACCAATCCATCCCAAGAATGACATCAAAATCAAACTTATCCAACTCAACAAGATCACAAGGCAATGTTTTATGCAAGATGCAAATGAGACAATTTTTGTAGACCTTTCTAGAAACAATAGATTCACCAATTAGAGTAGACGCCTCATATAACTCACACAACAATTCAGGCTCAACATAAAACTTTTTGCTAATAAAAAGGGTAACAAAAGAAAGAGTAGCATCCGGATCAATCAATACATACCTATCAAAGTCAAAGACTTTTAACATACCAGTAATAACATCGAGCACCTTATCAACCCCTTGCCTACCATGTAAAACATAATATCGACTGTGACTTCGGGCACCACCTTGTTGACCACCTCTTCCCAAAGGAACCACATTAGCACCCTGGCCTTAAGGACTAACATCCTTACCCTTGTTGCGATTTCGAGGGCAATCTATTGCCTTATGCCCCATTTCCCCACAATCATAACAAGCACTGGTATACCTCAAGCATGGGCTATCATGACCCTTACCACACTTCGGACACACATCAATAGGACCCACACCACCATCACCTTTGGCCCTTGGGAAGTCATTGGCAAACCCCCATTAGAAGTATGAGAAGACCCTTGGCCTTAGTGGAACCGGCCACCCTTTCGATCTTGAACTTTACCTTAAAATGGGCCCTCTTGGCCTCATAGCCCCTTCTCTTCCTCAATTTCTCCTCCTCTATTTGTTCGACATAAGTCATCAAATGGGATAACTCTATGTCACTAATCAACATAGAGGACCAACATTCTTCACTTACTAAGTCAGACACACCCATCACGAACTTGTGCATTCTAGACCTTGAGTCAGCAACCAAGTGTGGAGCATACTTTGATAGTTGGTTGAAGTTCAGGGCATGCTCCCTTACACTCATAGATCCTTGTTTCAAGTTCATAAGTTTCACTAATTTAGCTTCTCTAAGCTCAAGAGGGAAGAAATGATTAAGAAAAGCTACCTTGAACTCATCTCTATTATTGTTCCCCTTTTACTCCTTCCATTGAGTATACCAAATTTGTGCTACCCCCTTGAGTTCGTAAATCGTCAACTCTGCCTTATCTTCCAACCTCACACCCATGATAGCTAACACCTTGTAAACCTCATCAATGAACTCTTAAGGGTCCTCATTTAGCTTAAACCCATAGAATTTCAGTGGGTTTATGCTCATGAAGTCTCTCACCCGAGATACCGGAGTAGGAGCATAAGGCTTGGGCCCCTTAATTTGCTTGATTACCCACAACTTGTGCAAGCAAAGTGAGAGCATCCTAGATCTCTCCCTGAGCCAGTTGCTCCTCTAGTGTGCGAACTCTTCTTCTTCTTGTGTTAGACATAATCTAACATAGTAAAGAACAATCATTAGGAGGAAAAACCTTACTTTAACTCTATAGCATGACTTAGAACTCAAAGAAGGGAAATATTTCCTAAACGTCTCACAGCCTCTTGCTCATTGTTGTGGTGCACAACACAACCATGAACAAGACTCTAATTGACGTGATGTGTTCGATGTTGAGTACCATTAACAACTTAGTGCTCTGATACAAAATTTGTCATGAACCAAGCCTAGGGCATAGACATAACACGGTGCATGGGAAAACAGAAGGGACCCAAGCAAGCCTCTTAATATATCATTACACATCATTAGTCGCGGAAGCAATAAAATAGCAACAAGAGATAATAAATAGGGATAATTGGGGCTAAGGGACATCTTTCATATCATAAACAAAAAGAGTTAAGAGAGGATCAAAGCTCATAGCATTGCACATAACATGTCCAACAACACCTCTAAACCTTAGATACTTAGCGGGGGCCAAGATAAGAAATCGGACTCCCCCTCATAGTCAATACACACATAAGAGAAGATAGTTTTAGTACATAGCATAAGATCATAAGCACCGTCCCTTGAATGGAGGACTCACCAACTAGCTTGAGAGACAATCGTACTAGCCACGTGGATGATGATGATCAAGTGGAGCATCAGTTCCTACATGGTAATATCATGTAGTCATGGAGTATGCATTAGTATATTTCAATGTACTAAGTATGTAGGATGCAATGTGAAAGAGATAAGAAACATACTCAAAATGCATAAACATAGGCAATGATAAAACATATAGCAATAGGGCATACATGGATGATACTTGGAGTAAATCATGCTTACATAAAACATAATACATGTGCAACGAGAGACCATCAATATAGGAATCCAAGGCCTACCACCCCCTTGGAGAGACGAATGAGGTACAAACCCCTCAATATGGTTAATGAGGTACAAACCCCTCAATATGATTATACAAGCATACTACCGCCATACTAGGCAACCTAGGCACAAATCCCTCGATATGGTTACCCCGGCCTACACCCCCCTAGCTAGGCTTGGTCAACTCATAACACTATTTATAGCTCATCATGAAATTAACATATATATAACACACTTTCGTCATCTTAAAGTCATATATCTCATATAATAAGCATTAGGCCTTCAACAACTCAAGAATCATAATCCGGATATTTTATCAAGCACTTGGTGGGTTTGCAATACTAGTGTAAAACCATGCAATTAAAGAGTGAAATCATTGAATAAATCTTGAAGTAAATCATCTCACCAATACTTGGTAACACCATCATATAATATACATCAAAAACGTTCATCAAATCTCAAGTTAGATCCAAGATTCATAGCTCAAAACATGCTAAAACATTCACACTTTTACAAAACCCCAATATATTTCATAGCCACATTCATAGTAGAAAACCCATATGTAAAATCAACTTAAAAATATGTAAATTAGATGAAATAAAAGGTTGGACATCAGGGGTGAAAGGACCTAATAGTTGAAACTCACATACCGTGACTTTGGAGAATCCTTGAAGTAGATTGAAAATGGAGACTTGAAGCTTGATTGAAAACCTTAAGATCTGGATGAGTTTTGGGACTTGAAATTTATAGTGAAATATTTGTCTAAGTATTTGAGTCAGTATTGGGGAATGTCTTGTATGATATGAGGGTGAAATATGACTAAGTATAGGTATTTTCATGCATGGGGACACTTAGGCCCAAGATCAAAAAGTCTTAGACTAAGATAAAAACTGGCAGCAAAAATAACAATATAGCGCGCCCTTGGAGTGTCGCGCCAGAGGTACAGCTGCACAGTGGAAATCACATTTTTGCAATTTTGCTATGGTTGCTCTTAAATCAGGGTTAGAATGATATCCCGCTTATTTGACCCCATGATTAAGAATATGAAGTCAAATTTTCAATATAGCGTAGGAATCTTGAGACATTTTTTTCCGAGCCACATTTTTGGGCACTTTTTTGGGGTCATTTTAGAAACTTAATTTAAACCTTCCCATAGGGCGAGGTGATACTCAGAGCATTTCTTCACCCGAATATGTGTTTAAGCGATTCCTTTGACATAAAACTTTAACTCCTTGATATTACCACTCATTTGTAGTCTTATTATCCTTAGGTGTTTTATAAAATAATATACACCTTATATAACATGTCATACTATGCAATGCAAGAAACATGGGGTCTCCCATTATCAAACTTAAAAATTATTAAAAGGTCCTGAAGGCTTATCCATATTATTGAACATTGTCACAACATGAAAATGGATCATAAAAAATTATTTTGACAATGTTAAATCATCATCAATAACTTTATTTGATCTCATTGAACCTAGATCTTGGGATCTCTAGTCTTATATGTAGAGTTACTATCATGATGATTTGTCCTCATCCATATTGCTATTCCCATTGATAATCTCTCAACTCCCTCTCTAGGTATGCCTTTTGTAAGTGCATTAAATACATTATCCTTTGAATTTACATAGTTACTTGTGATATTTCACTAGAGAGTACTCGTTTAACGATATTGTATCTTCATCCTTTGTGACAAGATTTACCATTGTATATTATGCTCCTAGTTCTTTCTATTGCAACTTGACTATAACAGTATATACATGTAAGAGCCTTTGGTTTGGGCAAAAATGAAATTTCTTCAAAGAAACTTCAGAGTCATTCAATTTCTTTACTGGCCTTATCTAAGGATATGTTATGGTTGATGGTCATGCTCCAATAAGAAAGTGGTTGCTATCAGTAATTAGAGGTTAGGATCGAATCCACAGGGAATACAGGGCTTTGACTATAAGACTTCACTACTAATCATTTCTAATATTTATGACTATAATATCTAAATAAGGGGGAGGGGTTTGTGATTTAAAACCAAAATAAAATAGACACTTATTAAAATATAATGAAACGCTCAATTTTGGGGACAACTTGGGAATATGTTCCCCATGGTTCATCGACTTGAATACCCTAGATACATAACTATAATTGGTAAGTCACATGTAGGACGGTAACTTAGGTTCTACCAACCATCTTGTGAAGGTGAAGGTCGAATTTCACCATGGCGCTTGGTTGACAACCATGGCATGCCAACTAACCATTACCAATAGTCCCAGTCAACCTCCCTTTGGTCAGGTTTGATCGATTAGATGGGAACATATCAACTGAATTCTGTCATCTACTTTGCTTTTCCTATTCGTCACTACCTTGGTCGGGATCGTGATAGTAGGCGGGGTTCGGTGTTGGCCACCACCAAACAATAATAAAAATAAAGGGAAATAGATAATACATGTAAAACCCCAATCACAGAAATGTAAGAAAACTAGGTTATTTCAAGTCAACTACCCATAGCTCCCACAACCCCAAGTTGTGGGTGCTGAGCTACTCATGGCTAATGCAAAAACATAAGAATTCATATAATAGATATATTTGAGAGTTTCACCAATAACAATGAAGGAGATAGGCACCACATATTGCAAACCTACAAGCTTGATTAATCAATAATGAGTACAAGACAACATTTGCAATCACCAAAATGGGTTTTCTAAGATAGAACACTAATCTACACTAAAAACCTAAGAAAAGCTTCAAAATGTAATGTGAAAATGTCTACTGGTTGAAACTCCCTTTCAAAAACCTATCTTAAGCTATATATAGTGTTTATAAAATAACCCTAGAATTTACACAGAAAAGACAGCTGGCAGCTGATAAGCCTCGCAGTTACGAATCATGGGATGACCTATGAGTCGTAGTTGGGGTCTCATATCAGGTTTTTGGCATCATGGACTGAACAGGTATGACCTACAGTATGATTCGTCACTTGGGCTATGACTTGTATATTTATCTCGTAGTCTTGGTCTTCAGTTTTTGGTCTAATATTTTGACTCTCTAATTCTTACTACGAGTCTACCTATATAAGTCATTGTGTGTATTACGACTCATAGGCTGGGCTCATAGGGGTGACCTTCACTTGGCAGATTTTTAATTTTTGATCTTTGATTCTTGGTACAATACAACCTACGACCCATAGCGTGAACTACGACTCGTAGGTAGGCTTGTATGGCCTATGCTTCAGGAAAATCTGCAACTTTTCTTCAAAATCATACCAACCTAACTTTTTTGAAAGATTAACACAAAACACATCAAAACACTAGAAAGTTGCTTTAAGAACTCACAAAATCCCTTGTTTCAGGCACCAAATGTGTTGTATTTTGACAACATTTCAACACCCTTAACTTAGAATTGTTGCTTGTCCTTAAGCGACAACTCAATCTATGCAGACAAAGAGAAATGTATAGTAACTATGCTAATGGCATATATATCAAATCCTCTAATTTAGGTACCCAACTACCATTTTCATAACAAGATTGTGGAATTAGTTAGCAAATAGGAACATAATGAGATACCTGGAAATCCAACTATGATAAGTTAAGGAACACAATCATCCACAATCACTGCCATAGTCATATGCTACTCAAGTATTGCAAATTCCTTCACTAGAAAGAAGTCCCTTATAATCACTTAAAAGCATTTTAGAATTTATGGACTTAGGAAGCATTCTCACTTTCACAATTGAAATTCAATGCATACTGATTAATACCATAGGCTTGCCTCTATGCTCAACTTCTGGCTTGGTGATAAAGTGGAGGTGGATCACTTTAGGACTTATAGGCTTGTAACATCGGCTTAGGGTGCTTTAGGGAGGTATTTTGGGCAAAAGTGACTAAAGTTGTCCTTGAACCATGTTTACCAATGCTTTTTGCTCTAATAATCCACCCTTTTTAAATCAATCCACCTTTATTCTCCTATTTTGAACTTTTCTCGTCTGCTTTCTTTCTCTTTTTCAGCTGAGCCTTGATTTCAAACTCATTTTTGCTACTTTTTCTTCAACTCAAGGCACTTTTCTTTTCTTTTTCTTCACTCAGTTCATGCCTTTTAATTTATTTCTTGATTTCCTAACTAACCACCTTATTATTATTACTTTGCCATAATGAGGGACACCCTTAACTTAGTCTTTTAGCCTCATATGAAGTACATAACATCTATGCCTCAAACCAGGGCCACTAACTGCAGCCACCCTCAACTTAGGCCTTTTGGCCTCAATCGAGGTTCACATGTTCAAGAATAGACCAGGGCTAATATCAAGACATTTCATCAAACAAGGTTAAGCTATCAATGTATCAAGAAAGAATGAATACATGATAAGCTCAAAAATTTGGAACAAGGGATTCACTTACTCATCTGGTTGGTCATTTAGGCTAAAAATGGCTTCACTCAAGGAACAAAGTCCTAAGATTCCTTCTATATCCACCACATCACCAACCAACTTTAGAGTAACAAGGCAAGTTCTGGGTCCATATAAGATGCATGAATGCAGCAAAATAGGCTCAAACACACATGACGGCTGCATGCACAATCAAGTATAGAGTCACAGGTCATGCTTTCAGTCTCAGCTTACCTTCACAATATTAGAATAAACATTATATTTCTAGATACTTAAAAATGTATGAATGCATCAATAATCAGAACCTAAAAAATTTTGAGGGTACCCAATTTTGCATAAAAAATTTAAAGAAAATCTAAGAACACTATATATGCTAAATAATAACACTACTATGCATTTACAAGTTATCTATACTTGCTAAAACATGATGGTTCAATAAAAAATTAAACATTCATAAGGAAAAAGAAACACGGCAAAAAAAACCTTGGGATCAAAAATAGGGGAAATTATGGACTTGAGGTTACTCAGACTTCACGTTAATCCATAACTTCTACCACCGCACCAAAATAGGATACTTTGTCCTCAAAGTACCAACACAAATAAATGACGAACATGTGAAAACAAAACATAGATATATATCAATTCAAAACTAACAGTTAACAAAACCACTATCCAAAACCAAAGTAAAAATATTATCCAGTAGGAGTATCCACAAAAACCAAAATAAAAACAATACCGTTTAACAAAAGGATAGAGTATCCATAAAAACAAGTAAGAGTTAGGGTCAAAAGTGGTCAAACATCATGGTGCTGATGCAACAGTCTTGAGCTGGTCTGCAGGGTCCTAAGTCTTCCTCTCTTCCTTCCCTAAAGTACTCTCTCCAGGTGAGGTGTGCTGTTCTCTCTCTCTCTCTCTCTCTCTCTCTCTCTCTCTCTCTCTCTCTCTCTGAATAGCCACCACCAAAAGTGGCTTCTGCACTACCTCCTTAGGTATGGGCTCCTCCTTCTTAGGTCTCGGCCTCTTCGGGGTCGGCTACAGATTAGCATGGTCAATGGACCTTTTCTCATAGGTGTCCGGATGGTTGGTGAGCTAATCAAATGCCTCATCACCTACTGATGCTACCGCTGGGGCTGGAATAGGGGCTGCCAACAGCAATAACAAGTCAGCCTTGAACCTGGACAACTCATCAATTAATGCACTCGTGTCGGCAGGCCTAGTACCCTCGAGCCTCTTCTAGACTCTAGCCTCGAGCACATCAGCCCGTGTATCAACCACTCAGACTCTATCATCAACTAAATCTTGGGCAAATGCCCTTATGCTCTTCTCATCATCCTAAATAGTTTGAGCAATCAATGTTGGACCCGTATTGATAACTCTCGCAGCCTACCCTCTGCTATATCCACTTTGTCCAATAAAGCCTGAAAAACAACGACAAAGAAAAGAGGGTCAATCTATAAAGAAGGTATTGCTAGTGATAGAGTGCTGAAGGATGGTGTAAACTCGATCTTGGCTATTGGTGTGGGCTCTGTAGAAGACGAAGTAGTTCCCATAAGAGCTGGAGGTGAACTTGGAACCTAAACCTCGATTGGAAATGGATCTAGCATAGCTGGAGGAGCTGTTTGAGGTAAGGCCACCCTATTCTCATCATCCTTTCTCAAGCTAGGATCCATAGTGTGTGTGGCCTCTATATGAAGGTCCCGGTGATTGTCATTAGAAATACCTGCCACATTGCATAGTCAATAAATCAAAACTGGAAATGGCAGTGAGGTGCTTGTTCAAACTGTAGCCTCGTGAATCTGCTCTAAAATGATCTAGGCCAAATCAATAGCATACCTAGCGAAACTTCTAGCCAACAATACATCTCTCTAGAGGGTGATCACATTATCCATAAAAGTTGGCCTAATACACCAATGGATAATGGACCACCAGAACTTGGACCAAAATGAAAGGTGGGCTTTTACTATAGGATTTGCATGGTTTGTCACCCATGTTGGGTAAACACCCTCCTTTTAAATCTGGCTAGCGATCCATCACAGAAGCTCTATCCTAGCCCTGTTGTCCTTCCCAGTCACTATTGTCCTCATCTTCTCAATACGGCTATCGTACTTTGTGGTGGATTGAGGGGATATATAAGTAGGCCTAAACTGCACTCATCGGATTGTATCCTCTGAGATAACAACTCTCCTCCCCCGGACTGTCACCCCATAGCCTCGGCTGCTAAATTTGTCTTTTGTTCTTTGGCAACACTAGTGTACACTACATAGAACTCACGAACTATGTAAGGGTAATATTTGCCTACTGCTATGTAGTCTAACATAGCCCATGCTCATCCAACCCAGCATCCAATCCAGGCACTCTATTTAAGCCCGCGGCATTCAACTGGGACTCCTCATGAAACTGTCGAACTGGCTTTTCTTGCCCTTTTAAATCCAACCCTTCGTCATATATTTCCTTCATCCTAGAGATGCACCATCTACGGTCAGCTGGGGGCTTGGACTGGACCTCCTCTTGCTGAGAAGTTCTCTCTGACTCTGACTCTGAACCCGAGTGTGAGGGGGTCATTTGTGGCAAGCTACTGTCTGACCCATCCCCGTTGCCCTGTTGTTCCTCCTCTTTAGACTGGGAGGAACTAGTCACTTCTATGGGCGTCTAAGCTGCGAGTGCCTAAATCTGAGGTATATTCGCCTCCTAGTCTAACCTAACTCTGTGGACTTTCATAGAGCCCTCAGATTGCTCGCTGTCAGAGGATTTATCCCGCAACCTCTATTGTAGAACTTGAATTGCCCATTTGTCTTTTGTAGGCATTTTATTTGCAAAAAACCCCCAAAGCAACATTTAAGTCTAAGATGTTTGATCCACTAAAATACTCAACAAAGAACAAGAAACAAAAATAACTAACAAGTAATTATGCACTGATGCAATTGCAGATATGCAGGTATGAGTGCAGTTATGACTCGTAGGGTGTCCTACGAGTCATATAATGGCCTCGTAGAACCAGTTGTGCCCTTAAAAAAATACTTTCTGCTACAAGACATAGTTATGATTCATAGGATGGCCTAGGAGTCATAGTCCTAGTCTTGTACCAAGTTCCAGAAACATTTTCAAAACTTAGCAAAGTTTACAAGACCCTCCCTATGAGTCATATCAAGTACTACGAATCATATGTGAGTCTCATATGAGAAATATGAAGGGATTATGGGTGATTGATGCTTGCTATGAGGGGCCACTATGACTCGTATAGGAACTTACGAGTCATGGGAGTACCTTGTAGCTGAGCACACCAGTCACCTACAATGCCTATCTAGTTCCCACACCAAGCACAAATTCAACACCAAATTCAACTTAATCATGCAAATAAGAGCAAAGCACGACTAGTTGGCACATAATCAATTCCATATTAACATTGACAATTTAAAATGACTATTATCCCTAAGAGTCAAAACCAGTTCAACCAAACGTCAAGCACATCGAAAGGAATCAACAATCTAAACTTATTCTTGACATGTCCACAACATTCCAAGGAAGTGCAATCACTATTCACAACGATTCAATAAAACCCACATGTTCAAGCATAGGTAATCACCCCCATACCACCTAAAGTTCAACTCCGACAACCTTTCATACCCTATGTGAGCAATAATAATATCTTACATATCAAACATTACAAATGTTGTACTCATAATCACCCACTTAAGCTTTTCTACAAGGTTCACTCATAAATCAATTCTTTGAAGGCTTATAAACCCTAGATTACAAGTCTAGCTTAATAATCAATGTAAGGCATGCTAAACATGATTAAACTAAACTTATACTCATATAGGCAACAAACTCATCAACAAAGATTGAGAAATGTAACTGAAGAGCTTACCAATTGAATTGAAAAATGGACCAAATCAAAGAGAGACGAATTTCACATTAAAACCCTAGGAATTTATACCCTTGCCAGAATCTTCGTCGGAGAATTACGTAGGTAGCGGGGAGTTTTGGTCATAGAATGATTTATAGGATGGAGAAGGGGTTTCCGTAAACTTAGGGTAAGAAATTTTAGAATTTGGGGTCAAAAATAATTTTGACCGCTTTTATAAGCAAACTGGGTCAGTTATCAAAAAGCTACAATCAGGGCTATGAGACCCCAACTACGAGTCGTAGGTCATCCTACGACTTATAGATCTCGATCTCATACCAGACCTAACACTTGGTAAAACTTTAGACATCATACCTGGGCACTATGAACCCACTATCACTCATAGGGGATCCTATGAATCATAAGGTTGGCTCGTAGTGTATGTACCAACTTTAGATACTTACTATTTTCCTCTATGAGAAATGACTACAAGTTGCAATGAAGACTAAGACTCATAGGCCTACTCGTTGGAGCTGCTCCAAGTCTAATTTTTCCTAATCTTGGGTTCTTCCTCTTTCTACTTGCAAACCAAGTCTCACAGCATAGAAAACCTCAAAAAATATTACAATTGCATCTTTTTCTCTTAATTTAAGTCAAACCACTACTACTACTCTAAGTCTCAAACAAACAAATAATTAACAAAATGCTTGGGTTACCTCTCAAGAAGTTTTTTGTTTAGCATCATGGCCCAACTTTGTCATCTTCCTTTATACACTATCATCAAGTGTCCACACCTTACTCTTGCATTCATCTATGGGTTTCATAGATTGGCTAATATCAAATGCAACTTCTGTATCATTGACCCTGAACTGCAGTTGACCTAAATCTATATCCACTAGTGCTCTCCCAGTGGCCAAAAATAGCCTCCCCAAAATGATGGGCACCTCAAAATCAAATTCACAGTCGAGGATCACAAAATCTTCCAGAAAGATGAACTTATAGACTTTAACAAGCATATCTAAAAGTATTCCCTCCAGGATTTTAATGGTTTGATCTTCTATAAGCAACCTCATTCGTGGCAGTGTAGGAGTACCAAGGCTAAGATTCTTGAATGCACACGAAGATGACATTTTAGAGATGATGGTATGGATCCTCTAATGGTAGCCTAGTGAATTGGACATGATTTTGGAGCATTTAGAGCAATCCACTTGATACCGTGAACTTAGCATCTTCTAGTAGAGGGGGCAGTACTATAGAACTGGTAACATCCATCGTATAGGGTTCAATTGGCACAAATTCCATCCACAAGCATTTGCATTGAAATCTCTAAGTTGTAGTCGGTTAACCCTTGGTGGTGGATTCTACTCTCTTCTTAAGCCTTCCTCATTCACTTGCATATCCTCCTCAACCTCAATGTCCTTATTCACTCAAGCCATAATTCTTGGTAGTTGATGGGTCTCCAAATTTAGTGGAGCTAAAGGATTGCCTTAGCTCCTTGTGTTGGGTATACAACCTAGTATACCCTGCAAAAGAAATCAAACAACAAAAATAAAAACAAGAGTAAAGTAAATGAGACTCTAGAAATTAACACTAGAACTAACTAATAGTGAAATCAAATCAAAACCTTGCCGTATTCCCCAGCAATAGCGCCATAATTTTTTATCGTTGATAGTCACGCTCCAATAAGTAAGTGGTCGCTATGAGTAATTAAACTAAATGAGGTTAGGGTTGAATCCACAGGAAATATAGAGCTTCGACTACAAGACATCACTATTAATCATTTCTAATATTTATGAATACAAACTTTAAATAGGGGGGGAGGGAGGGAGAGGGGGTTTTGTGATTCAAAAAAAAAATATAATAGACACTAACTAAAATGCAAGGAAACGCTCAATTTTGGGGACAACTTGGGAATTGTGTTCCCCATGGTCGTCAACTTTATTACCCTAGATACATAACTATAATTGGCGAGTCGCATGCAGGACGTTAACTTAGGTTCTTCCAGCCCTCTTGTGAAGTTGAAGGTCAAATTTCACCATGGCGCCTAGTCGGCCACTATGGCGTGCCAACTAACCATTACTAATAGTCCAAGTCAACATCCCCTTATTTAGGTTTGATCGACTAGATGGGAACACATCAATCGAATTCTGTCTTCTACTTTCTTTTATCTATTCGTCACTACTTTGGTCGGGATCGTGAAAGAAGGCATGGTTTCGTGTTGGCCACCACCAAACAACAATTAAAATAAAGGAAAATAGATAATACATGCAAAACCCCAACCATAGAAATGCAAGAAAAAAGTCAACTACCCATGGTTCCCATAACCCCAAATTATGGGTGCTTAGCTACTCATATCTAAAGTAAAACACACAAGAATGCATATAATAAACATAGTTGAGAGTTTGACTAATAACAATGAAGGAGATAGGCACCATAAGTTGAAAATCCACAATCTTGATTGATCAACAATGAGTACAAGGCAAAATTTGCAATCCCCAAAATGGGATATCCAACAAAGAACAATAATATACACTAAAAACCTAAGAAAAGCTTTAAAATGTAATGTGAAAATGTCTACTAGTTAAAACTCCCTTTCGAAAAGCTAGCTTATGCTATATATAATGTTTACAAAATAACCCTAGAATTTACATAGAAAAGGCAGCTGGCAGCTGATAAGTCTCACAACTACAACTCGTAGGATAAGCTAAGAGTTGTAGTTGGGGTTTCGTATCAGGTTCTTGGCATCTTGGACTGAACTACTATGACCCATACGTACGAGTCATTGCTTGGTCTACAAGTCATATATTTGTCTCATAGTCTTGGTCTTAATTTTTAGTGCAATATTTTGGCTCTCTGATTCTTGCTATGAGTCCACCTATGCGATTCATAGTGTATATTATAACTCGTAGGCTGGTCTCATAGGGGTGACGTTCACTTGGTAGATTTCTGATTTTACTCTCTGCTTCTTGCTATAATACAACCTACTACCCATAGAATGAACTACGACTCGCAGATAGGCTCGTATGTCCTAAGCTTCAGCAAAATCTGCAACTTTTCTTTAAAATTATGCCAACCTAACATTTCTTCAAGATTAACACAAAAATACATAAAAACACTAAAAATTTGCTTGAAGAACTCACAAAATTCTTTATTTTAGGCACTGAATATGTTATATTTTGACAGCACATCACTATGAACTCAGATTCCATTGTAGATCCAGTTATACATGTTTGTTTAACTTGTGCACTTATTTTAAATTGATCCAGTAATCCAATTCACACCATTATATCCTTCAACAAATATCAGATACTTGTTGCAATGCAAAGCAAAATAAAGTTTTGAATGTGTTTTAGATATTCCAAAACTCACTTCATTGTCATTCAATAATTTTGGTTGTGATTACTTGTTTAAAAATTCAATTTATTTATAACACAAGCTATGCCTAATTGTGTACAGTTTATGATGTACATCAAAACTTTTGTATACTCTAGCATAATTCAACTGAGATAGACTTTCACCTTTATTCTTAGCTAGATCAGTATAGATCAATTAATGATTTTGCACTTTTATAGATTAAGTACTTGAATTTTTCAAGTACCATCTGAATATAATGATATTGAGACAATGCCAGACCTTATGGAGTTTTATGAATCTTAATTCGTAATATCAAATAGGCAACTCCTATATTTTTTATATTAAACTTACTAGAAAGCATACGCTTAGTAGTTTTTATGTTGACAATGACGTTGCTCCTTATCGACATATCATCTATATATAAACAAACAATGACAACTTTTTTTGGAGTATTTTTAATGTAAACACAATTTTTCACACTCATTAATTCGAGAATTATTTGATAGTATTATATAGTCAAATTTTGCATGTTATTGTTTGGCTGCTTGTTTTAGTCCATACAAAGACTTAACAAGTCTACACATATTTTTAAAAAGAAATTCAAAAACTAAAAAAGATGAGAAAAAATGCTAATATAACCTTCATTAGAATTGTCTCTAGACCATCTACAGATTGTTCGACAGGCCATAAAAATTTTCATATGAGGTATATGACCCCTCGTTGAACTTCGGTGCTCAAACCTGTTTTCACTATAAATTTAAGGTTTGGTCTATGGCTCTTTCTATAGATTGTAGACACTGGATTGTGGAAATATATTAAAATTCTGAGTCACAGACTTTGTTTGTGAGTCTAAGTACGATCCGTGGAAGGGGCCCTGACTCATAAATATAGATCGTAAAGCTCAAAAATTTGGTTCAATCTCAAAGCCTTATCTATTAATATCATTTACAGTCCGTGAAGTAATCTATGACCCATAATTTTCGCTCGTAGATCACAACTCGTGCAGACCCTAAACTAATTTTCTAAACTTTTAAGCTGATCTAAGTTAGGACTTTCTTGGGGTATTACAATTTCTTTGTGTAATTAGAGACAAGACTTTTGTAGGGTGTTACTATTTATTTATGTAATTAGAGACTTAATGGGGGCTTAGTTCTTATGATACTCTTCCTAGAAGATGGTAATGAGATTAGGCGCTTTTTAGGTGTATTATTTTTGTATTGTTAATGGTAATATTTACATGTGTTATAAAAAATAGTGTTTCTAAAAAAGTATTATAAATATATCTATTAAATAGAAAATCCCAAAACATTACAAATTTGTCAGACACTTACAATGATAATTTATGATAAGTCATGAAAGCTTTCTAACTTTGGAATACCATTCAATTCATTCGTCGTTGATTAACCGCCTTGTTTAATTAGTTGAAAAAAAAGAAATATAGGCATAATTTGAATCAAAATTGGTCCCTATTGTCACGACACAACCTTTCTGGTCATGATAGCATCTGTTAGATCCCACCTATAGGCAAGTCAACCCAGTACCCATAGTACCTGTCCTGAATCACTAACGATAAGGATACCAACAACATATAAGTACAACGAACACAATCTACCCTAGACTTGGAAATCACCTGTATAGGGATACTATATCTTGAAAGAAAAACATACATATCTACATACATAACAAGAATAGCCATCAACACAGACAAATCCAACAACATATATAAGACCAATGTCTGAATACCAAAGAAGGCCCACTAGACAGAAGGAGAATACAGAATATCCAGAGCAGTTGTTGCTCACCAATGTCTCCTGAATTATTTGCACACTTCTCATTCAGTGACTACGGCTAGTACCTGAATCTGCATCATGGAAAGATGCAAAAATGTAAGGGTGAGTACCAAAAAAGGCACCAAGTAGGCATCATCTGTTGACCGAGTGAAATAGTCAACATAAATAAAGCCTAAGTATGTAGAAACTGTAGTAGTGTAGTAAAACAAACCTAGATCAAGGCATAGGCATGTTGGGAAACACTTAACCACAACAGAACCAATTGGAATAAATAACAATGATGAGCTGAACCAACCTAAGTGGTGAACATCAATACCGACCAAGAAAGACTGTGTAGACAAATACTGTAACTGCCCCAACTAAGGCATAGTATTGTATGCTAGTGCAAGGCCCTAGTATCTATGCCTGTATGCCAATTGGACCCCCATAAGCCTAGAAAGTACACCCATGCACAATATAGAACCAACAGACCATCATAGAATCCATTAGAACTATCACAAAATCCCATAAAACCATCACAGAGCTTAGTTCTCACATAATCAGAACAAGGGTAAGTTGTACATGGGTGTAATGCACAAGTGTCTAAGCATGAACAACCCCTGAGTCCCTATAAGCCTAGAGGATAGATCCACGCACAATCAAGGTGTCAAATGGTGCTCGGGTGAAACCCCTGTAGAATAGTGTAATCCCCTACAAGCTCATGTCAGACAAACCTGATCCTATTTTCGAATGTGACACCTTCCGAACTATCATAATATGTCAGGCCTTGACAAATAACCCTATAATGTATATCATGATAGGATGTGACACCCAATCAAAAAATATATATTGTGTCAATACGTGACACTCAATCCAAAAATGTATATTGTGTCAGTATGTGCCACCCATTCTAGAAATATATGTTGTGTCGATACGTGACAGCCCATCCTGAAATGTATATCGTGTTGGTATGTGACAACCGATCCAAAAATATATATCATCACGATATGACCTTTCAGGACATGATGGCATCTGCTAGATCCCACCTACAAGCAAGCCAACCGAGTATGTACAGTACTTGTCCTGAAGCACCAATGATAAAGATACAGACAACATATAAGTACAACGAACATAACCTACCCTAGACCTAGAAATCACCTGTACAGGGCTACTATAGCTTCAAAGAAAAACACACATATCTACATACATAATTAGAATAACTGTCTTCACGCATAAATCTAACTACACATACAAGACCAGTGTTCAAATACCAAAGAAGGTCTACTAGACAGAAGGAGAATACAAAATGTCTAGAGTTGTTGATGCTCACTAATATCTCCTGAATCATTTGGACACTTGTAATTCAGCAACTACAGCTAAAACCTAGATCTGTATCATGGGAAGATGCAAAACTATAAGGGTGAGTACAAAAAAAGGCACCCAGTAGGCATCATCGTCTGACCGAATGAAATAGTGAACATAAATACAGCCTAAGGATGTAGAAACTGCAGCAGTGTAGCAAAACAAACCAAGATCAAGGCATAAGCATATCGGGAAACTCTTAACCACAATAGAACCAAATGAAAGGGGGAACAATAATGAACTCAACCAACCTAAGTGATGAACATCAATACCGACTAAGACTGCGTAGGCTAATACTGCAACTGCCCCCAACTAAGGCATATGTTGTATGCTGGTGCAAGGCCCTAGTATCTATGCTTCTATGCCAACTTGTCCCCCATAGGCCTAGAAGGTACACCCGTGCACAATATAAAACCAACATATCATCACAGAATCCATCAGAACTTCACAAACTCGCACAAAACCATCACAGAGCCCAGCTCTCCATATCATCAGAAAAAAGGTCAGTTTTACATGGGTGTAAGGAACTAGTGTCTAAGCGTGAACACCCCCTATGCCCCTACAAGCCTAGATGGTTCACCCAAGAACAATCAAAGTGTCAAATGGTGCTCAAGTGAAACCCCTGTAGAATAGTGTAATCGCCTACTGGCTCATGTCGGTCGAACCAGATCTTGTGTTGGAATGTGACACCTGATCTGGACTATCACAATATGTCAAGCTGTGACATATGACCCTATAATGTATATCATGTTAGGACGTGACACCTGATACAAAAATGTATATTGTGTCAGTACGTGACACTCGATCCAAAAATATATATTGTGTTAGTTTGTGATACCCGATATAGAAATATATATCATGTCGGTATGTGACACCCAATCCAGAAATGTATATTATGTTGATACATGACACCCATCTAGAAATGTATATCATTTTGGTATGTGATACCCCCTCTACAAATATATATCATGTTGGTACGTGCCACCCGATCTAGAAATGTATATCGTGTCGATACATGACACCCGATCTCGAAATGTATATTATGCTATGACACCCCCTCCAAAAATGTATATGTGTTGGTATATGACACCCGATCCAGAAATATATATCATGTCAGTATGTGATACCTGATCAAAAAATGTATATTATGTCAGTACGGGACATCCGATCCAGTAAGGTATATTATGTCAGTACGTGACACCCAATCTAGAGTATCATCGTGTGTCAGGCGATGACATGCTACCCTATAATGTAGATCGTACACATATAAGATATAGATATATATACATCATGCATTTAACAATCATTGTCCCATATACCATAATTTAGGCAACTACAAGCACTTAGAGGAATATGAACAACTATAATCATATCATATATCAAGAACAACTAAGCCAGTAGAATCATATCTATACGAAAATTAGTTCATAGTATGGCATACAATTAATAAATAGCCTTACGACCAGCATATCCCAGTAGCATCAAGCTACACATCCATATAGATAAGTGTTAAGCCAGAATACGTACCTGTCATAAGGCATTAGCCCATATTCGTCCTTTACTAAGCCTTTTCATGGTTTGGTAGTTCCAAGAACCAGCCACTACAGTACTCACAGCTACTATAGTCCAGAATAACAATAAGTATCCCAATATACATATATTTTCGCTCAGTCAAGAGGTAAGAAAAATCTAGCCTACTTGAAATGTAAATCCACACACCCCAAATCAATCAAGATGAGTTTTTCCTCCCTAATAACCTTTGAATGTCGCTTAACTATCAAAATATGGGTCACAATATCAATGCAGCCGTTATGGCTATAACATCTCAAGAAACGAAAGAGAATAGATCAATTGCGACTAAAATGGAGAAAATAGGGCTCACGTGTAAAATGCAAAACCAACCCTAATAAAATGATCTCTATGTCACCCCTAATCCGTAGACAATAATTGAGCTCAAAATGAGGCTCAGAACAGTCAGAAACAACCCAAAAACAAATGACATTCCTTATCAGAAAGTACATCATATGTACAGCTGATTCTCGGCTAAATTTCTTAAAAATACAATCTATTTAATAAAATCTGAATATACTAAAATGTAGGTCTCAAAAAGTAGTACAATTTAGACCTAAATTTTACTTAATTCTGATAAGAAACGTCTGAGATATCCCAACAAGAAATTTCCAAAAAAAGTGAACATAAAACGTAGCTAAAATTGCATTTATGCACCAAATAGAGCTCTATCAATTAATTTTGACATTACCACAACATGAGTCTCTCAAAAATACACTAAATATACCAAAATTTCATCAAATTCCGACTTGAAATGGACAAGAAATAGCATATCAAAATTTCTAAGAAATATATTCACTATGCAGTAGAAAACATGAAATTTTATCCCAAACGACGTGCTAAAAATAATTTCTTACACTTCTATGGTATTCCTCTTAGAAAAATACACAATTTAGTCTTTTAAATTTCCAAAATCGTGTAAAATATAAAAGGGAAGTCGTTGTTCAAAAGTGAATCGCACGTATGTTATGTTTTTTGAAAAACATCCATATATATATATATATGTTTCTCTCCTTTTTTTTTCAATTCTGCACCGCCTGCTACGTGGTAGGCCTTCATTTGTACACATGTCACCTTTGCTTTTTAGGAATCCCTCAAACTTAATTTTGATTCTCCATCCTCATTTGGAGTTGAGAAAATGCTATCTATACATGAAATCTGATAAAAAATGACATTCTGAACTCAACGGTGTAGTAAAAATTCCCATTGAAGGTCATTTTATTTTAATTTGGGTCCCATTTCCAAGTATCAAAATCTATCACAGGGACCAAAACATACCCGGAAGCTTTGAAAATCGAACAAAAGTTTCTCCTAGACCAAACTCGACGTTCCGGATCTAATGGTGCATCAAAATTTTCATTTGGGGCACGTTTACTAAGGTCATTGATCAAAGTCATCTATTGACTTGCTTTGGCCATTAAATTTATAAACTTGATATAATTGTACCAAATATGCTACTTGCTTAATTTGTCCATTCTGGAGTTGATAGAACCATTAGAATTCTACTTCAAGGCCGTTTATTAGGACTTTACCTGAAAATTCATTTTATAGATGTAATCTCTCGTTATCTCGAAAAGTTATATAATTGTCAAATGATTTACCCAATAACCATACAATCGATGTCAATAAATTACAAATAACCTATGTTTACTATGCAAATGCTCAAATTAATAATGTATTTATATAACCAAAGACTGGGAGGGTCATTACACCTATTTGGCGATCACTAATACTATATATATTTTATAGATATTTTGAGTAATATATGAACTTTCGATGGAGAAAAATATTTTAACTATAGACATCCCAATGGACCTCTTCTGTCACGACTCGAACCTAGGATTTTGGAGTGACATGATGAATGGAAACCCAAGAATCCCAAAACAAGCCTTAAAGTATCCATATTCGACATCATCAGTTTGGAAGCGCATGCAAATACTAAACACATAGTTCAAAGGGACAGGAAAGTAGGACTCATGCTATGGGGATATCATAGGGAAAGAGATTAACATGGATTGACATAGCACATAAGAATTAAGGGGCGGGTAAGCATGACTCACTCTATGGGACAATACAGGACTTAAAATCTTCCACATTTCCATATCAAATCATATGTACTTATCATAATTCTTATAATTAGTCCATGATAGTTACATCAAATAGATAACCATAATCATAAGCTCCAAATACTACACATAACATATAGATCTGAGAAGAGTCTACAAAATATCCAATAATACCACTAGTCATAAGAAAGGATGGGGGCCAAGATATATCTCGGGCTAACTCTCAAAGTAAACAACATAAATAGAAGCAACATATGTAAAGGAATGGTGGATTCTCCTAGGAAGATAGGACTCACCATAATAAATGTCTCAAATATGTTCTAGCTGTCAAACTGTGGATAAAGGTAGTCTTTGATCCCTACATGGTTAGATCATGTAGGCAAAAGTATGCGTTAGTATATTTGAATGTACTAAGTATGCGATTGTCCAATCCATATGACTTATCAAACTTGCATTCATTGTTAGACGACAAGGGCATATAATATATAAAGAAGTACATATCCAAAGAAGAGTACTATAACAATATGTCATGAAATTCATAATGCATGAAATGCACAAATGCTCATGTATAGTAGAGATGTGACCTCAACCGACAAGAGTAAGACTAATCAAGGCATTACTTGGAATCCAAATGAAATCCCATAAATGGTAAAGAGGTCGTCTACTTGCCAAAGGTAAACCATACTTTATCTTATGGGCAACCTCATTTTGTATGAAGCAACTTTCCTTACAGGCAACACCATTTTGGATAAGATTCTCATATATATGTACCTATGATTGGCTCATAGTTTAAGAAAAGGAAGGGACCTCCCCAATCCATAGGTGCTAATTCAAAATATTCCACATAAATACTTAAAAATATACATGCTTTAAAAAGAGGCAATAGTTCCTTCAAATCATTTTAATGCATATTTAGATTTCAAAGCCAAACATATTTCAATCTAAGCCAAACATATTTCTCATACATTCATAATTAAGCTCAAAACCCAAATCATAGTTTATAATCATGATACTCATGCAATAGGAATAGCTCATTTATATATATGAGATGGTGCAAGCACCCAAAATGCTGAAAAAGCCATAACAATAAATATTTATGTGATCACATTCTTGTCATAACCAATATCTTATCAAAATCATATACCTACAAATAAGTGAGCTTGACACACTTCATAATTTTCATAAAAACCATAATCATGTAAGTATATGCCATGAATGAGGTGAGATTAGCATGGGTAATAGAGATTCAAACTTGAATCAACAATATATTAAGAAGGTCAAGAATAAAGATAAGTATAATTCACATTTAAAGCATAATATAGGTTACTCATTTACAAATCAAGCTTTAAAGGGGACATGGACATTCATAATTTCATAACCTCAATGCAAACCATCATATTAGGGCTTAAATCAACTTAAAATCACCAATAAAGCATAGCCCATACTTTAATTAAATTTAATAAATCATAATATTTAAAACCCATATTTACAGTAAGCTAACGTTCCATCAAATTCAAGTAAAAACATTTTAGGTCTTCTTGGTTGAATGGGGCCAAGATTCAATCCCACATACCTTAGTTAACAGAGAAGATTCGAGGAGAAATTGGAAGAAATTTGATGAAGAAGATGACCCTTCCTTATGCTCCAAGCTAATCTCCAATGGTTTACTTGAGGGGAGTTCTTTAGATAAGACAATTTTAATAATTCTAAGTGTAGGAATGAATTAGAATGAGAGGAATAGAGTTTAGGTCATTTGGCGGCCTTAAGATAGCGTAGGAAGTCACAAAAGACCCTTAGGAGAAGTCACAAATACAAAAAAATCATTAATAAAGCAAAATAATATTTCTTCCCAGGGGTCCCATGAGGAAGTCTCACGTTTTGTACAAGGTTTCATGGACCGTGAAACCCTCCCATGAGACCTCACTTAGGCAAATTTCAGAAAATACTTCATAGATGGGCTTTATGAAAATGGGCATAACTTCTTGCTCCGAACTAGGAATGAGGTGAAACTGGATGTGTTGGAAAGCTAATTCAAAGAATTTCAATTTGATAGATCATTGGCCACCCAGTAAACTTTGAGCTAATATATATGACCTTTCAAAGTTGACTCTCCTATCAGGTTTTGTGAAAAACTGAGCCAATAGAATTCCTTTGAATTGGCTTGATGTAGGAGACCCATGAAGGCCCTAAACAACATAAATAAACTTGAACTAAAGGCTTGAAAGTAAGATTAGCTTGATCTTGAAGATTTCATATTTAGAAAAATTCGATGAATACATTCACACGACTGACTTCATGGCCGGTACCACTCTACATAGACCGTATGGTCCTCCGTACCACTCCACTTAGAAAATTTTTTATGACGAAGTTCCGAGATGGTGATCCAATACTTAAAAAATATTTCACTTTAGAACCCATAAAGGTGGACACAAAGGCCGAGCTACTTGACACGAGCCATGTACTTGGCTATGGCACTACACTTGATCCCAAAATTATGGGATTTCAAGCCAAGGCCACCACACCGTCCACCACACGGTCCGTGAAGTATCACATGGACCGTGAGGGGTTCAAGTGTGTCATGCCTTAGTTTAAAACTTTACTTTTAAGGGTAAACACTCCTCCATAGGCCAAGGGTCACTTTATGGGGGCTCCACATGGGCTGTGTGACCTCATAGGGATCATGAGGGCTCACATGGAGCGTCACATTGGTCCATAACTTTTCGAAATAAAAATTTCCGAGCTCCATTAAAGTTGTACAAAGTTTGGGTTCTTGTATCTTCATATAAGATTAAAACATATGAAATAATTTTCTAACACATACACACACACACACACACACACATATATATATACATATGCACGCGCACACACTAGGAATTCAACATAAATTTAAGATATGTCATCTAATCATGGAATGAAGAGATTCCAATATATATTATTTTGATCAATACTATTTAAAATTCATCAATATTAATAATATTTATCAGGTCTTTATTTTACACTTAATGAATTGATATGAAATTATTTAATCACGATTTTTTCATAACTAGTGTGTGTATCTATAAGTATGTGTATGTATTAATACTATTAATAAGAGTGAAGAAGGAGGCCTGTCATGGTCGACATGCCTGCTTTAGCTGCTTGCTTAAGTAGACACTTGTCACCTCTAGTACTTAGTCGAGTTCAAAGCTTTCTTCTAAATTGAGTTTCTGGTATTGAATTACGCAAGGGTCAACTTGAAATGATTATAACTCTTAGTACACAAAGAATAAGATGTTTCATGACCTATCAGATGAAAGCTCTTTGAATTATCTTTTCAACTCAACTAATTTAACTTCATTTGCAGTTTGGAGTCAAATGCTATGGTCATTTTTCTAGAGACTGTCAGGTGCAGAATTTACATGCGAAACCTATTACAGTTTATGAATTAAAGTGCGACTCGTCTGCTAACATGTGAAAAAAGTTTCTGAAAATTCAATTTTTGATTACAGACTTTACGTACCCATCTTCGGGTCGTAGAAACTTCAAGAGGCCATAGATAGGGCTCATGAAAGTGATTCAGAGAACCCAAAAATTGTCCAAAAGTTTACGACATGGTCCCTATAGGCCATGGAAGTTTTTACAGGCTATGGATGGGCTCGTAGATGAATTTTGAGAGCTTTTTAAGAAAGTTGTTTTGGTTTTTTCCCACCCCTTCAAAGCTTAAATTGACATTTTACACCTAAATAAAGCCCTAAACATGTTAGATCAATCTTTTTACAATAAAACACTCTCCCAAACATAGAAGTAGGGTTTTAAGAGGGAAAAAGGCTAGGGTTTGAAGACATACTTGAGAATTCTTTCAAGCTACTTCAAGGTTTAAAACTTTTAGGTATGTACGGCTAACCAAAACATGGATTCTATTCTTCCATGTGTCCATAACTAGAATTGATGGAGTTGTGAATAAATTGAGTCTCCTATGGATGTTCCTTGAAGATTTTTCTTAAATTCTAATGTATTTCTGGATAATCTTGCATGAATTACTGTTTTTATGAATTAAATACTTGAATAGATGATTTTGCCTTACTACATAAACCATAACATGAATTATTATTATTTTTATATATTTTAATTACATGAACATGCATGAGTATAATTTAAGCCTAAAGAGTCTATGAAATTCCTAAATGCTTTAACTCTACCTTCGTTTTCTAGGTGTTATGGGTTAGAATGATGCATTATAGAGTCCTTATGAGTCAAGAATTGAACCTTAAAATGATATAACTAAAATGTGCACTAACTTTCATTTTTT
>JAOTQJ010000007.1:3380497-3391041 GCA_025642045.1 Solanum sejunctum
ATGTTATTTAATCTTGTGGTGTTAAACATGTCATGTGAAAAGTTACAGTTGAAGATTTGCCAAAAAATGAAAGAAACATTCTTTCTTAAACGGACTAATAAGGAAGTTGGCTAAACAAATTGAAATGTTGGGAGTAATATGAGTTGTGATGGGAATTGTACTAATAAGGGAAGTTGGCCAAACAAATTGAAATGTAGGGAGTAATATGAGTTGTGATGGGAACAGTTTCACATAATTGTGACTTGTTAGTAATTAAACACTGGAAAATTTTATAGAGTAAGCATTCAAGTTCTTTTTTTAAAAAAAATCTTTTGGGCGAATTGCTGTTTTTATTGTTGGCTTTGGTGTGGGATATTCAGGGTATACAGAGTCATTGGATGATAGCACAGAGATAGTAGTGCCACAAGATGATTATGGACTCTATGCAATTGACATTTTGGATCCTTCATTGGTATGTTTTGCATTGTTAAGTAGTCACAAGTGTATATCTATGTGCTTTGGTATCACATTTTGTCAAATAATTTTTTTTGTAGTTTTGCTACGTACAAATTTGTATGGGGAGATGATGTAATCTCAACAATATCTGTATCGCCTTTGTATATATAGACACCAAATAATTACTTTGAGTGTATCTTATCAAATAAAAATAAGAAAATTCAGTTGCTTGAATATGCACTATACAGTACTTTAAGTGACAAGTTAATTTCCCCGTCCGAAAAAAGAATTAATAAATGGAACCAGTGTTCTCAAAGGCGATGAGCCTAAAAAAAGCAGTTCAGGTCTAGGGGAGCTTCAAGCAGAAAGCATAATTAAAGAGTGGACTTTAGTTTAAGAAGGCTCAACTAAGAAAAATAGAATTATATGTAATGCAAGAAAAATTAACAACTTCATTCATAATGATTTCCTTACAGTTTTAAAATCATTTTGCCAATCATAATTATGCTTAGTATTGTTCTATTCAAGATAACTTGTTTGAGGTGAACGCGTTAATAACTTGCCTACATGGAAGTGCAGTCTAAGTGACCTGAAGTGCCTACCCTAGCTTAGGGCTTAAACACACCTCAAATGAGCTTTTCGACAACACCGAATGGAACATGAAGTTTGAGTAGAATAAACTTCAAGATTACCAGTCTGTATTTAATAACGTTTTTCTTCTTAAAGAAGATATCACTGGATTTTACATCTGATTCTGGCAGTGCTATAGGCTTAATGGGGAAGGTAGGGGCAGCGATCCTTACTTTTCCAATTTCTAGCAAAGTTCTAGAAGTTTTCATGGGAATAAATTGATAAATGTATTAGGCTAATTGCAAAAAGTAGTTTCTATCCTTATCTACAAAACTCTCACTTTCTTTTGTCTCGGATATTGACTCTTGGCTCTCGGCCAGTGCTTTCATTTCAGTTGTTGCCTGTACCTCTCATCAAGATCTTTTATGAAAAGAAATTGGCCAATTGATAGTAAATTAGTTGCTGAAATATTATATAGGCTTTCGTCTTCAATGAGAGAAGTCTGTGAAAATGAGTCTTATTAAGATTGTGATCCATTTTCAGGGACATTTGAGAACTCATGCACTTTCAAGAACAAAATTGGACTTGTGAATATGCATTCCATACAGCCCTTACCCCCCGAAAAGAAAAGATAAAAATTGCCTTGTCATTTGGACTACGGAAGAAATGAAATTGTTAAATTATTTGTGCTAGCTTGAACATTAGGTTAATTTTTCCTTGTGATGAACTTTGCTTCATAGATGCTGCTATCAGACATTCGTTTTGGTTGAAACAAGGTTTAAGGTGATTACTGTTATCAGAGTGATGATGAAATTTAACTAACTAGGCGTGGACTATGAATGATGAAAAGTGAGAATTACTTGCTTTCATAATTAAGGACATATTGAAGTTCTTTGAATTTTGAATAATAGTATAATACTAGTTAGTATTACCTATCAAAAAGATAATACTGGTTAGACTCATCTATTAAGCTCTACATGTCTGCAAAAAGTAAATATATATTTTCGTTTTTTTTTGTTGTTTCTTTTCCTTTTCTACAGTACTTTCCTTTAATGATATCATAATCTCTTCTATGGTGTTTGATTCCAGATGGTGAAGTGTGTACACTTGACCGGTGTATACCATTTCCATGATATGATTGACATGCTTGTGAAATGTGGATATAAAAAGGGAACTACATTGTTCGGTTTTGGTTATGACTTCCGTCAAAGCAATAGGTATTTTTAACCGCTGAAATTTCCATTGCTGTGCTGCCATAATTTGATAGGTTGGTTGATTGTGATGGTAGCAAACAAGAGAAGCTTAGTTCTATGTTAGCTGATTTGATTCTTCTTTTGAAACTATCGTCACACTTAAGGGACCTGGTTAGCATATGGTTGCAGGATTGACAAGGCAATGAATGACCTGAAAGAAAAGTTGGCTGCAGCTTATAAAGCTTCCGGGGGAAGAAAAGTCGATATTATTTCTCATTCCATGGGTGGATTGTTAATCAAATGTTTCATTTCTCTTCATAGTGATGTAAGTGCAATTGCTTCAGACTTGCTCAGTTGCAAATCACCTAGACCATTTAATCAAGTTATGTAAATTAAAAAAAGATAAAGACTGATGTGTCATAAGCGGTATGCACAAGGGGGCAGTTTGGCCTGTTGTTCCTGTTGGTCACCCATGTTCAATTCAAGACAATGTCTTCCTATTTGTTTTGCTCATGTCTTTCCTATTTTGCTTTTTTGTCTCCTTCGTTCCTGTCCAGTTTCTTGATTTAGAATTATCACTCTTCTATGAGTGGCATCCCTAATGCAAGCAATACCTTTCAGGTATTTTCCAAGTATGTGAATAAGTGGATTACCATTGCCACCCCCTTTCAAGGTAACTTTTCTTTCTCTTTGCAACTTTTCTACATGATGTCTATTTTAAATTGCTAGTATTCTTCTTACCATTCTGAGGATGTATAGATAATGCATACAGTGATATAAATTTGATCACCATATTTGAGCATCACCTTATCCTTCAACAACAAAAAAATAAGTAGATCATCAGAGTAACCAGAGAAGGCCAGGCAAGCACCAGAAGTTTATCTTTCGGAGGAGGTACCAGTTACACAAGTATAAGAAAGAACCAATGACTAATTGACAATAATTGCAATGAATACCATCAATAACTTCTAATTCTGAATCACTGTTAACGATTTTTTTTCCCCGCAAAATAGTAATAGTGTCGCATATAATTGGAAGAAGGGAAGTTTGTGTTTATGAACTCCACTCCAAGCTTCATAAAAGAATACATTACTTTTTTCTTCTAGATTTCTGGTGAAACATTTTAGAATTCACCGTTTATTTGCAGGGTGGGGCCACAACTATGTATATGATTGTTTGGAAAAAGAATATTACCCACATCAACCTGTAAAAAACCTAATTGTGCTTGTCGGGATGGTGGGTTGAGGAAGCTTCAGCTATATGTAGAGACAATGTTCCCATGAAATTGGTTCCTAGAGAGACTCTGCTTTTGATAGAGTTCTTAGTCCTTAAAAAATATTCCTGAACCTCAAGACTCTGAGTTACAAGTGTGCAGACTGCTAATTGTTCGCTTCGGTAAACAGGCGCTCCTGGATGCATTAATGACTCTCTCTTAACTGGAGTGCAGTTCGTTGATGGATTTGAAAGCAACTTTTTTGTGTCAAGGTGGACAATGCATCAATTGGTAAACCTCTCTTGGTTAAGGAACTTGTGCAAGAATCCCTATTAATAACTTAAGCAGAAAAACAAAGCTTAATTTTACTAATAGCTCCTTATTAGATGGAAAGTGTGCGTTGATGATGAATTTAATCTACCTGCCTCCTTATTTACTAAAGATAAGTTATTTCCATCTAGTGAAACTGTTAAATATAATATGAACTACACTAGAGGCGTGTCTAACTTCATATGCATCATCCTGTACAAAGATATCTTCCTCAGCATTTTCAATCATATCTTCAATGGCCCTAGATCGTTAATAGAATATATCTGAAGAAGACTTCTATACTGAATGCCCAAAGTGAAGTGCTAGGCTTTGCCGGAAGTTTTTGAACCTTACTCATACATCTTTCAAACCATATGGTTATCTATACATTGAGTTTAACTAGAAATGTTGTTTGATAGGGGGATTAGTGTTCTTTCACCTGGTAGTTCTTGTATTTCTTTTGTAATACCCCTGGGCACATAAAAGAAATACTTTTTAAGATTTTTGTTTATGATATGGTTTCTTCCAGTGCTGCAAATATTGGCTATTTGTCTATGTTGTCATCCATAACTTGTCGTGTAGAGTCATAGTTTTTTTCTGTCTTTAGAGTTCTTCTAAGACGGTTTTTAATTTTACTCTCACGTTTAATCTTTGGCAAGTTGGTTGAGTGCCCATCAATCTATGAGATGTTGCCAGATCCTGATTTCAAGTGGGAAAAGCAACCTGAAATTTTGGTGTGGCGGAAGAAATCTAAGGATGGGAATATAGTGGTTAAACTAGAACGTTATGATGCTAGCACAAGTGTGACTCTCTTTAAGGAAGCGTTGAAGAGCAATGAGGTATATCTCCAAGCTATCTTTAGCCATTAGAACTATTATCTACATATTACAAGTTTTTGAGTTTCACACTTGTACATCTCTCCAACTCGGCTATTAGCTATTAAAATGAGAAGGATTTTTGCTTTTTGAGAAAGCATTTTGTGATCTCATAAATGTTTGAACTTGGTCAAAGCTAAAGTAATGAGGCTTTAGTAAAATACATATGACCTTTTTCTCCTAGAGCAGTGGTCCATATGATGCTGAGAAGTGCCACTTGGACCAAATGTATTTTTAGGTGGACAAATTTAATCCAACCAAAAGTAAGATTTTTACTTCTGTATGCTCTCTTTACTACTAGGTGCAGTTGAACTCGCCAGAATATGTCCATATATGTGCTGTAATACTTCAAAATTGTTTTTGCAACACTTAAATGATCTGGAGCTTTTCCTTGCATGCCTTGTATCAAACTCGCTAAGCTCAGTCTTATGAGACAAAGTCTGGCAGGGATTAGAGGTTAGCCCTTTTACCTTGTGAACACCCAAAGGGTAGCAGCTGTGGATTCCCTTGTCATCAAAATCATGGTCTTTACACATTTGAAATTTTGGAATTTATGGGTTGATATGTCTGTCGTCATCTGGAAGTGCAGCAACCATTTAAGGATGGACAAAAATAGAACGTATGTCTCATACATAAGATAGACAGAGAATATGTTATTATTACCTGTTGAGTTTGTCAGTGGTCATTATTGGTTTTGGATAATACTCTCGTATGCTTATGTATGACTAGACTAGATGCAGTGCCACAGCAAGTGATATAATTTTTTTCCCTTCTCCTGAATTGCAGCTCAACTTAAACGGTAAAACTGTGGCTCTACCTTTCAACTTGTCAATTCTTGATTGGGCAGAGAGAACTCGCAAAATTTTAAATGATGCTCAATTACCAGAAGTGATTCCTTTCTATAGCATCTATGGGACATCTTTTGACACTCCTTTTGATGTTAGGTACGTAACTGTATCTTATCATAGTATCATACTATAGGACAAGGAAGAGATCCGTACTTTGTCTTTGAGGCTCTGCACTATCTGAGGTATATGTGTTTCTTTTATAGTTACGGTTCAGAAGCTTCTCCAATTGAGGACCTAACGGATGTCTGTCATACAATGGTAACTAACTTCGTTTATTTTTCCTTGTTAGTATGAGTGATATTATGATGTTCCAACTCATCTGCATTTTTCTTTTGGGTGCGTGATCTGTTATCAAGTGATCAACAAAACTCTGCTACATCCTGAAGCACCTTTTAATTTCCCTATACATGTATGTCCCTATCAGTTCTCATTAATATAACAGTTTCATCAGGTATGGATTCTCTATTAGAACTCGACTTTGATCACACAAGTTATTTCCCCTTGATAGTAAGAATTTATATCCTATATACAATCTGGAAAAAGGATAATGCATATTGTCAAGATTAATATGGCCATTTGCTTTCATACGTTGAACCATGACAATTTTGTAACGCATGTAATAGTTGACTATGTCTATTAAAAGAATCTGCAAGTAATGACGTGGGGCATGTAATCATTGACTACCTTTAGCAAGAGAACCTGCGGCCCATATGCTTACCTAGAACAATGTTTGTAATCTTTTTCCAGTTGGTCGAAATAAAAGTCCACACCTTGAGGAGGATAGCACGTTTTGTTCCAGAGGCATTAACAATGCTTGTGATTATTGTTGTAATCACCCCAGAGAATATGTGACTGTCAAATCTTATTTAGGGTTCTTTAGGGGAGTGAATAGCGACTAATGTGTGAAATTTGCATGGGGATGAAATTCATTTGTATTTGGATACTACATGTCTTACTGTTATATAATGCTTCCTGAAGCTTTTCTACTTACTATTACCTGTTTTCGTTGTGAGCTAGCCCCAATATTCCTACGTGGACGGTGATGGAACTGTTCCAGCTGAATCCGCAATGGTATTATTCTTCACTTATCTATTTTGTTTCTTACTTTTCTTTTTATATTATACGATCACTGGTATCTTAGCTGGCATGAGCAACAAGCCCCCCATGGAATTAGTTGAAGTGTGCACAAGCTGAGCCACGCAACACGGATATTTTAAAAAAATGGTATCTTGGTGTACTATAAGTAGACAGAATCTGATACTAATTAAGAAAAGGAAAAAAAAAAATCAGGTTTTCCATTCAAACTAGTGCCTTAAGCAGGAAGACAAGTGAAATTATGTGCTACGATATCGTATATAAGAGAAGCTTGCTTTTAGGATTGATATTTTGCCTGTATTGACGAGATAGCGTCTATGGTGATGCTATTGACAAATACTCAATATCTTGGTTGATTGTTGACCTTCTGCTGATAATTCTGCAGGCTGATAATTTTGAAGCAGTGGAAAGAGTAGGAGTTCAGGCTGGTCACAGGGGATTACTAAGAGATGAGAAAGTTTTTGCTCTTATCAAGACGTGGCTTGGCATATCTGATAAAATGAAGGTGCATTCCAGGACCTCTAGGGTAATGGACCTTTATTCAGGTCAATAGTTGTAAACAATGTGTTCTACTCATTTTTAGAGCCTTTTCGTTTTTCCTTCTCTCAGCTTTATCAGTTAGTAGCTATAACGATTCACTACCTCTGAGGTAGAGGTGGTGTCTATGTACACTCTACCCTTGTCAAATCCTATTTTCTGGGACTATATGTTGTTGTAGTTATGAATATACACGCACATACATTCTTTGAGAATGTCGAAAATAGTTCCTGCATGAATCATCGTTTATGTAGCTATGTTAGTAGCCAACACTTGATCTAATAACAACGTTTTATTGTGTTAATATACGCAACAATCCAGAGGTTTTGTTTTCTGCAGTTCTTTATTTCATGAAAGAGTACTTTTAAATTTTATCTACCTGTTGTTTTTGTTGAATTTGAGAATGTAGTTTCATAATGAGATTGTTTTGTTATAACTACAGGCTCTTTTTTTCTTGTTGAAGTAATGTCCAGGCTCAACTTGTTCATTTTTTTCAATTTTTTGTTGATTTCTGACAGCATTTATCCAACTGGGGTGACTTTGTATTGCAAAAATGCAAGATCATTTGAACATTATATAACATTGTGCAGTTAAAAGTTAATCGGAGAAGTTCCTTTTGTATTGTTTTTCTCCCCCTTTTATGCCATTCAATTGAAGATAAAGTAATAAGTAAATAAATAAAAGGTTTTATTTTTAAACTATTGATAGTCTTAAAAACATCCATCTACTTGACTAATCTAATTAAAATACATTCTTGAGCTATCACAAGTTTTAAAAACATTCCTTAATTTGACAATAATTTAAGGGTATATTAGATCAGAGGTGTATAGTATATGGGTGTTTTTTTAACACTTATGATAGCTCGAGGATGAAACTAATAATTCATGTCAAGTTTAGGAATATTTTCAATCCTTTTCTTTAAATAAAAATGTATCTTCTTTAGTAATAAATGTAAACCTTTAAATAAAATATTCACACAATTCAACATTGTATTAAAGTAGAGACATATATGACATATGGTAGTTTCAAATTTCACTATGTCATGTGACGATCATCAAACAAAGTTTTTACGTACAGTAAAAGAAAATTAAAGTTGCAATGTGCGTGATCACTTTACAATATCTCAACTAAAAGCCTCGTATTCAGATCTTAAGAATAATAGCGCATATAGGGAACGTTGCTTCTTTAATGAGTCATCTAATGCTATATGAATTTAAATTAATCGAATTTTAAAATGAACATTGAACATCAAGCGAAAACAAAAACAAAAAGTAAAACAAATCAACAAGTTCCAAACTTCATTTTCAACTATCAAACTTTGGTTGCATCAATTTGTTACTTGTTGAGAATTGAGTGCAAGAAAGCTTGATTGGGTGAAATAAATATATAGGGAGAAGGGTCAAACTATTGAGGTCAAAAGAAATTTAGGGCTTGAATCCCCAACAATATTGTTTATTTTAATTTTCTTGAAGTTGTAATTACTATTAGTTCTAGGGTTTTGATACATATATATATAAAATTAATTTTAGAGGATCAAAAACCAAGAAAGATGAAAAAGAGAAAGAAACAAATGAGCATTCCTAGGCAATTTTTTTTACTAGCTCTCAAATTTTTTTCTCATATAAGAAAAATTTAGGATAGAAGATTAATAGATAGTCGAGTATTATTTGATTTCTTTCATTGTTATTATTATTATTCATTTATTGATTTATTGTTCAATTTTTCTTTTTTATATTTTTTATTTGGTGTTCGAAATTTATATTGAAGTTTTCGATTAAACTCGAATCGTGCACTGCTGAAGCCATATGATGACGTTCTCAACAGTATTTTCTCCATATCCAGTGCTCAAACCTGTCATCTCTAGATAGGATAAAATAATCTTACCATTGTACTACAACTCATACTGATCTATTTTTATTATCAAGTATTGTTTCGCTTCGGGTACTACAACATATTTAATGTTTTTTTTTTGCTTATTATTTTATCATGGTTTCTTCGGTATTGTATTTTCTTCATATTTACTATGAAATATTTTACTTAAACTGAATATCTATCAAAAATAGTCTTTCGAACTTTACAAGATAGAAATAAGATATAAACAACAATAATATTACCCCAATGTCTCAAAGGTTCTCGCCCATTGTGAGGTAAGAGAAGGATGGATATACGCAATCTGACCCCTATATTTAAAAACATAGGACGACTATTTTCGGATCGGAATAAGATATACATATACATATTTGACCTATGCCACTACACTGTATAATTGCTTCACAAACTAAAGCTAAAATGTTACTTCTAATATTCATCAAAACAAATTAATTATAATAAATAATTTTTGCTATTTGTACCATTATATATCAACTAAAAAAAAGATAAAAATATGTGAAGATGTGTTTTAATCTTAAATCCTCACTTCTATAGGAAAACATGCCATGAAATAATTTTTATTATTTATTTTCCTTCTTTCGAAAAGTTTTATCTTTTCGATTTCCAAACATTTCTAAAAGCAAAGATGAAGAAAGACAAACTAAAGAGCTTAAAGTGAAATATTTTATTTAATTCTTTGGGAGCAATTCTTTTTTTAGTTTATTTATATACCGTATAATCTTCTACAATAATAATAATAACATACTCAGTAGAATTCTACAAGTAGGGTCTGAAGAGGATAAAATGTACTTAGACCTTACCATTACCATAGAAGTAGAAAGACTGTTTTCTGGGAACCCTCATTTTAAGTAAGAAAGAACTAAATATGACAAAAGTAAGAAAAGGGAACAGAAAAAAGCGACTAATAATGACAGTATATAAATAAGATAAACCAACACATAATACGATAGGTAATGCGAACACATGACAAAAAAACACCTACTTTTAACCTACTATTCTAATTCATGACCTCCACTTTTTTGTATACCGTATAATCATCTATCGAAGAAAATTCAATTGAACTCTCATGGTTGATAGAGGTATAGTAATTACGTGTTTGATCAAGACCAAATAAGTTTAGGCTCAAAAATTATATTTATATTAAAAATTCACTTAATACATATTATGAATAATCTATCTAAAATTTAATAAGCAAAAAAAACACAAAAAACTTGCAACTCTCCTTTAGCTTTCTATTGAAATATGAATTATTTGATATTTTGTTATTTGTGGAAAATGACAGATTTCTCGTTAAATTAATTGAGATATATGAAAGATCGTTCAGATATTATAATTATCAGAAAGAAATTATAATCCAAATTTACCTCTTTTATTTTTCATTAAATATTTAGTATTTATGTTGAAAATCGACTATTTCGAATTTGCAATGCATAAGGCGGAAAAACATTCACTATCAAATTTCTTTTTAATATCCAAAATTCAAACTAAAAATTTCTAAAATAAAAGTATAATTAAAAAAATATAATATATTATTATATTATTAATATTTGAGTTGAGAGTTTTAGAAAACAGTCTCTTT
>JAOTQJ010000007.1:3406281-3420286 GCA_025642045.1 Solanum sejunctum
AGAAAACAAGATGGATTTTGTTATATTAACTTTTATTTTATTTATGAGTTTTCAATTGCTTTTCACTCGTGTCGATTTCATATCTAGTATTTTCTATTTTCGAGTTGATATATTTGAGTTGAGAGTCTTTCAGAAATAGTCTATCTCTATGAGGTACTGGTAAGATCTGTGTACATTTTATTCTACCCAGACCCCTTTGTGGAATTTCATTGGAGTATGTTGTTGTTGTTTAACTTTAATAAAATAATAATATAGAAATTATTTATAGTGACAATGTGTGTAAGTTAAATTCCTTATACATGGTCAGTGTAAAATTTTTTTTACATCAACGTAGTACTTGTAAGATTATAAATTCTATATTTTGAAAAAATTTCAATTGTAAATAATATTTGAATGACCTGATAGTATAGTGATAATTTAAGTTGGTAGAGTCTTCACTTTCAATATCGTACTTATGTTGGATTCGTCAAAAATACACTATTTTTGACGAATTCAATACACACCCACTGACATTTGAAGAGTTCGAGCAACGCAAGTGACGATATAATTTTTTTGTAGCTGATTTATTTTGCATTGATTTTTTTTATTTATAGGAGGATATGATAAGGAAGAAAAAGCAGCTCGAGCTTATGATTTAGCTGCACTTAAATATTGGGGACCTACAACTACCACTAATTTCCCAGTAAGTAAATATATATTTTCTATTTTTTAAGTTTTTTAAATATTAATTCTGCACAACAATATATTTAGTGTAATTTTCATAAATTAAATATGTAATAATAGCGTTTTCGATAGATTCTCTACTTGAAGAACATAAAATAGGAAAAAATAATTTTATTTTGTGAAAAATTTTCAGATTAGCAATTATGAGAAAGAGCTTGAAGAAATGAAGCATATGACTAGGCAGGAATATGTTGCATCTTTAAGAAGGTACATTTTTTCTTTTTTTTAAAACATTAATATATATGTTTTAAGCAAAAAAGAAAATTATTAAACTTTTCAAGAAAATGTGAGAAATAATTATGTAATATTTATATATATATTTTTTGTCCTTAATATAGGAAGAGCAGTGGTTTTTCTCGTGGTGCATCGATTTATCGAGGTGTTACAAGGTAAGATACAATTAATTTTACGTTATATAAAATTTATCATATGACTTTTATATTTGTTTCTGTTAAGACACAAAGTCCTGCATTGGTGGTTAATGGGATGGATGGTCTCTTTATAATCCTCCTTTCTTTGAGCTATCTTTTGGGTTGTGAGTTAGACCTAAAACCTAATTCTATCAGTTTCTCGAGTTGTGTTGTAATTTTTTTTTAAATTTTTATTTTATTTTGTGTCATGAAAGGCACCATCAACATGGAAGATGGCAAGCAAGAATTGGAAGAGTTGCTGGAAACAAGGATCTTTATCTTGGCACCTTTAGTAAGTGCTCTTAATTATTTACATAAACCAATCACCTCAAAATAATCTTAATATATGGGCGTGAGCTTAGTTAAATTTGAACAGGTCAAAATCATCTGATTTAAGAGTTTTCCTCTTTCTTTACTTGGTATTTCGCAAAAAAAATAAAAAAAATCAATGAGTTAATATATATTTCTGGAATTGTATGTTAAGTTGTTTGAAGTTTCAGTCTCTAAATTTGATTTTTGGGTTGCATTATCGAGTTTTTCATCAATCTCAGATGGAGCCAAAGATTCACTATTTTTTAGCTTTGGATTATGATGGAATAAAGTTTAAACTGTCTGCGCTTCTTTTAATTGTGAAGTAGTAATTAGTCAATACAACTTTCGACTCTCATTATGGGTTATCTGGAAGCAGTTGCGCTATGTTTTTAAACATAGGGGTCAGACTGTGTACATCCAACCCCCCTTAACCCGCAATGGGCGGGAGCCTTTGAGATACTGGGGCAATGTTGTTATTGTTGTTGTTGTTGGGTTGCATTATCGAGCTAGTCATAATTCTAACTCTAGTACAACCCCCGTCTAATTAAATTTAACCTTAGGCACACAAGAAGAAGCTGCGGAGGCTTATGACATTGCGGCAATCAAGTTTCGTGGACTAAATGCTGTGACCAATTTTGAGATCAATCGATACGATGTAAAAAGCATACTAGAAAGCAGCACGTTGCCAATTGGAGGTGCAGCTAAACGTCTCAAGGACGTTGAGCAAGCCGAAATCGCGCTGGATTATCAAAGAGCAAGTCAAGAAAATGTCATGAATGGTTCACTTAGTAGCTATGGCGCGAGTCATTGTTGGCCTAACATCACTCTCCAACAAGCTCAACCATTGAGCGCGATGCACTATAACCCTTATGTTAGCCAACAAAGGTTGTGGTGCAAGCAGGAAGTACAAGATTCTTATGATCGTTTGACAAGTCAAAATTATCAAGATTTTCATCCACTTCAATTGGGAAATCTAATGGGATTGGATAATTCTTCTTCATCATCAATAGACCAAAATAATGTTACATATCATCAAGGAGTTGGTGGTGGACTTGTGTTGCCACAATTGAATTCATTTGTAGCTCCTCATCAAGAAAGTCAAGTAAATGGATCATATGGTGGTGACAATGACAATGAAGTGAAGCAATTACAAATTGGTGGTACTCATGAGAACATATTTGGTTACTATCATTCCCAACAACCAATATCTAATGACTCCATCAAGATCAATTCTCTATACGATCATCAAGAGTCTGCATGCAATAATAATAATTGGATGTCAACAGCTGTTCCTGTGGCTCTTACTTCAAGGAATAGCACCATGGCGGTTTGCCATGGTGCACCCCCCACTTTCACAGTGTGGAATGACTCATAGGTATCTCATCATAGCAAAATCTAGCTAGCAAGGGATGTATACATAACTAATCTCTAATCTTTCTTTTTTCTCCCTTTCTTTTTTTGAGAAAAAAATCAACTTAGGAAAGATAGGGTACCCTTTTATTTTAATTTTTTTTTGGTTTTTTTAAATTTTGGTTGGTTTATTTTTAATGGTAATTTTGTTGATAGGATTTGAAGAATGAAGTTCATGAATAGTCCATCTTATTGGCTATAATTTTGGGAACTTTATTCTTACATATCCTCGGAAAGTAAATGCTTTGTAATTTTGGATGACATAGTACAATGCAGATAATTAATTTTATGGTACCTTTTTCTAATTATTGTTTAGTAATATGTTTTCTATATAACTAGTCGTGTAATTTTTTATTTTTATGATGGATATATATATTTGTTATTTTCATCAATCTCGGATGGAGTCAAAGATTTACTATTTTTTAGCTTTGGAATTTGATGGAATAAAGCAAAATGACTCTTTAAACTGTCTGCGTTTCTTTCAATTGTCAAGTAACAGTTAGTCAATGCAGCTTTCAATACTCATCATGAGTTATTTGAAAACAGTCGCGCTATGTTTTTAAACGTAGGAGTCAGGCTGTGAACACCAATATTCCTTTACCCCGCAATGGTTGGAAGCCTTTAAGCTATTGGATGAATGTTGTTATTGTTGTTGTATATCTCAACTTTCACCCCAATAGCTTAAAGGCTTCCGCCTATTACGGGGTAAGGGGGGTCGGATGTATGCAACCCGATCCATATATTTAAAAATATAGCGCGACTGTTTTCGGATGACCCATGATGATCATCGAAAGTTGCATTGACTAACTTCTACTTCACAATTGAAAGAAGCGTGGACAGTTTAAAGAGTCATTTTGCTTTATTCCATCATATCCAAAGCAAAAAAATAGTGAATCTTTGGCTCCATCTGAGATTGATGAAAAATAATTATATAATTATTATTATAATTATTATATATTTGAATGCTCTATAACTCAACAAAAATTTGTAGGTTGTTACAGATAATTTTTCTTCACATTACTTATGCTAAAGAGATTCTAGAATCATCAACAAAATATGTACAAAAATTTTGAATCTTTATATTAGCAAATACTTATCATAAATTAATTAGCTTTCCGTCTAGTTCAATCGCTATTCTCGTAGAAAATTGATAGGGGTGCTATCCCAAAATGAATTTTACAGAACGATTTACATTTAATTAAAACTTTAGTATAAACTTCAAATACCAAATTAAAAAAATAAAAATTTTATGCCAAGATTATTTTACCTTAGTCCTTATATCACCATCCAAAGACCAAATAACCTTTGAGGGGATATATTAATGGGATAAAGTTCACAAATAGCCATTTTTGATTCATGTGATTGAAAAATAATTGTATATTCTATTTGTAAAATATAAAACTTAATGACATGGTTATTTAATTTGTGTTCCTTTCTTTTTATTTTTTTTAAAAAATCATATGTGATCACTGAGACAATATATATCAAATATACATATGATATTTGAAATATGAATAAAATTCTGTTATCTATATTATTTAAGTGTAACAACAACAAGGAGCAAAATTGAACGGCTGATTGCATGGCGAGGGAGGGAGCAAGGTTACGACATTTTGGAAACTTAAAAGTCTTTATGAATCCTCCTAATTTTGTGCAAGAACAGTTAGCATCTTGACATTGTGGGAATGGAGTATCCTAAACTTACTAGTAGTGACTCCTATGCGGGCCGAGATGTGATCGATGGACATTTTGATAGCATTTTGTATAATTATAAGGATTAGAAGCTGCTAGCACTTGGCAGCACGGAATACCAACACCCTCTTGGGGGCTAACTTTACTACTGATATATATATATAATATCTATATTATCAAAAAAAAAAAAACAAGAAGAATGTTGGTTGAGTTATATATACATATATATAGAGAGATATTTCTCATTTTGACGTTCTTGTTTAACTTGTGTTCGTTTTAAAAAGATTTTTTGTCCGTGTATTCATTTTGGGACAACTTTAAACGCATACGTCGATCGTGTTTGAAGTTTTATATAGTTGAAGTTCTGAACATGCATGAATCTATGACTAAATAAAGTAAAAATGATTGAACTTCTGTCATATGTATGATTAAAGTTCGGACAAAATGACAGAAATGCTTAAATTTTCACTCGTATGTAACTTTACGTATTTAATTTTATCAAACCTAACCTTATACATACAAAATAATTTTAAAGACGACTACAATATAAGTCAAATATAGGTCGCCCGTAAAATTTTTATAATTTTTAAGAATTATATAAGGAGCTAATCACATTCTATTTCTACTCTTTCCAATTTACAAAAATCTCTTAAATTCAGCAGAATCCGAATACATTCCAAAATATTATGATGATACATCACATCTCAATTTTGGATACATCCTCTATCGATTTCAAATGCATCAATCAATGTCCCAATATATCACGTATTTCTCAGTACATCGTGTGAATTGATGTATCCAACCAATACATCACATGAAGCGATGTATTCGAGAATATGAGAGGAACAAAAATTTTTGTAATTTTTTTAAATGGTGAAAATTTAAAAAGATAATGATAAAATAAGTTGTATATTTCGATAATTTTTGTTTCCTTTTGTTTGTCTAAATTCAGAAGGGTAACTAACTCTGTCCATTCTAGGCCCATTTCACACTACATCTCATTTGGGCCGAATACTACTGTGAACCGACCCGACCCATTCTCTGTCAATTCCTGGATCTCTCTGCACCTAAGAGCAAGCACCAACAAGAATCAGCAAAGAAGAAGAAGAGGAAAAAGTTGAAGAAAAGGAGAAATGGGTATCCAAAAACTATGTATTTTCTCCTTAATCTGCATTTTCTTGATGAAATTTCATTGTAGTTCCGCTGAATTTTTCAATAAAGAAAGAGATGTAATAGAATTGGAAGGAGGACCGGAAGATGTAGCATGGGTGGTTCAGTTATCTGATCTCCATTTCAGTGTTCATCATCCTGAACGTGCGCTTACCTTCGAAAAAATTGTGGGTCCTGCTCTTTCAATGATCAATCCTTCATTAGTCTTCATTACTGGTGATCTTACTGGTAATCTACTTTTCTTTTTGCCCCAAATTTTTGTTATGTTATTGAGTTTTTTTAAATCTTACTTGCTGTTGGATTTGTGAGGTTCTTTGCAAACAAGTTTTTGATGATGGAACATGGTTATGGAGGTATTTTAGAGGGAAATATAGATTAAAAAACTAACACTTTGTTTGGATGGTTGTTATGTATTGTTTCATAATGTATTGTATTGTATGGTACAATGACTATAATGCTTGGATAGATTGTATTGTACTTCATCATTACATATCATACATTCATAATTTGAATGATAAACCTATAAGAAATTAAAAGATATGTCGTAGATACCTTGAAAAGATAGGGTAAATTATAAAGTAGAATTATTAAATAAATAAATAAAGTGAAAAATGAGAAAAATAGATTAAAGTAACGATGTAACTACACTAAATCGGTCATTACACAAAATGGGTCTTGTCGTATTAAATGATACGATCAAAGTTAAGTAACAATCAAAACAAATATTGTATTTAAACTAACAATATAATACAATACAACGGGAAACAACCATCCAAACAAGGGGTAAAAATGTGTTCTCTTTTTGTTTCTTGGAAATGTTGGGTTGAAAAATGTGATTGGTGGATTTAAACAACTCTTTTGATGCTGGAAAAATGATTATATATAGGCGTTTTAGTGGGAAATTTAAGGAAAAGGGAAACCAAAAAAGTGATCCTTTTGTTTCTTGAAACTGTTGGGTTTGGAAAATGAGTTTGGTGGTGTTTAATTGGGATGGAAGGGGGTTGGACCAGACGTTAAAATGTTACTCAGTTTCCAGGAGAAAAAGATGAATCTTTATCAATGTGAAGCAAAGAGGAAAGAGAACTGACTGAGAAAATATGAAAAAGTAAAGAAGGCTTTTTTGTTGAAAGGGAGCTCACATTATAGCTCGAGCAAAGGCTATAACCTATTGTGCATGTGTTAGCACACGGCAATAATGTTTTCAAAATGTTGGTTTCTAGGATGTGGTCATACATTATTATGATGTAGTTGCAAACTTGCTTAGTTTTGTTTTAATATTCTGTATCTGGTACTATGTCATTTATCACACAAGGTAATTTTAGAATTTAAGGTGAAGTTCTGCAATCAAAAGCTATATTTTGATTATTCTTGGCTCAAGATAGATTCATAATTGAGATAAGTGACTGTTGGTTAGAGTATCTGAACTGCTGTTTACAATATGTCTCTGATGTTTCTGTGTCATGGTTTGTGCTGTTGACAACTAACTCACCTGTAAATTGTTTAGATGCTTGTAAGTGGGTTTCCACTAGTTGATTGCTATTCATATTTGAATAAAGTATTGGCAAAGCATAAGATATTTCAACGAGTTTACTCATATACAACTGATAAATTCAATTGCCACCAGATGGAAAGAGCAAGGATTTACTAACAATGAAGCAAGATGAAGAGGAGTGGTTGGAATACCAGAAAGTCCTGGGCAATGTCATTAAAAGGAGTGGACTGAAGAAAAGCGTCTTTTATGATCTCCGAGGAAATCATGATATTTTTGGTGTACCAGCCATTGGTGGTTCATTTGATTTTTACTCAAAGTATAGCATTAATGGGCAGCTTAAAAGAAGTGGACTGGTCAATAGTGTCACTATTCAGGTCTGTTATAGATCATATCTGTTAGCTTTTTTTGTTCGATGCGCACTCTTTTTTCTTTATCATTCGTGCTCCCAGTGAAGTGTTCTTTCAAATGAAACTAATATGGAAGGGAAACCAAAGGTGTTCAAAAGAGGCTTGGGAATTTTTTTAGACGAAGATAGAGATAGTGTAAAATTGTAACATGGGCAAGGAGGAGGTGGTGAAATCCACGTACGAAAGAATATCTGTCTATACAATATTTATGAATTCTATTTGGTATTTATCACAAATTTTACAAAGGAAAATCTTAACAATCAAATGAGTTCTATTTTAGAAGTTTGAGCCTTTTTTTTTCTAATTCTTTAATTCTGCATGTTGGAATTCTCTCCTTTTCTTAATGTAACTATTATTGATTTAATTTTTCCAGAACAAAAAATAATTGATGTAATCATTGGCAATGGTATCATCATTTAGATGCCCATAGACTTTAAATTGAAGGGTGAATCATCCCTGAACTTTACTATAAATCAATCAGCTAAGCTTCAATCGCAAACATCAGAAACTTTGTGATGCCATAGTTTGAGCTTATCCACTTTATATACTCGCTATTAGTCTTGCCCTCTTATGATGACAATTCACTGTTATATGTAGTTTTGAGTTCTTCTTGATAAATTGATTGGTTTTAAAAGCTTTCTAGTAACATATAATCATGTATGTTTTTCCTTGAGCACTAGCAATATTGTATTTTGAGTTTTTGGATTGATGTATTTAAGCAATTCTTTCTATTATCAGCATTTTATCATTCTTTAAAGCACATGCTCTATGATCCAGACTGGTGTCCGCAGTATTCAGTTCGTTGGGTTTGACGGCATAGCATCTTTAGGTCTGCGAGGCCCAACCAATCTATTTGGTCATCCCACTGATCAACTGTTAGATGAAATAAGCTCTGAGCTCTCAGTACTAGATTCTCAACCCGCCAAACCTGTTATCAAGATTGCTTATGGGCATTTCCCACTTTCATTTTCTGCAGCATCACGTTCTGGGAGAACCCTGAAAGATGCATTTCTGACACATAACCTGTCAGCTTACTTATGTGGGCATTTACATACAAAGTTCGGTAAGAATTTAAAGAGGCATCATGAGTCAAATCAACATCCCTTGTACTCTAAACATCTTCTCCAGTTGAATGGACATGGCTCACTTCCGAATAATTCAAGAACTTGTTCAGATGGGGCTACTGAATTTAAAGAGTTCTGGGAGTGGGAAATGGGTGACTGGAGAAAAAGTAGAGCAATGCGCATATTAGCCATTGATAGAGGATGGATGTCTTTTGTTGATTTTGACTTCAAATTGGGAGCTAAGAATGTTATTGTATTGCTTACATTTCCTCTGGACTCTCGTTTTACTATGGAGAGATCGTTTCATAAGTGCAAGATGGATTCCTTGTACTTAAACAGTATCAGGGCTCTTGTATTTTCTTCTTCTCCAGTTGTATCAGTTGTGGCTAGGATATATGATTCAAGGCCTGGATATCTTATTACAGTGTTGGAGACTCCTATGACAAGAAATGAGGATGCTTCATCTAGGGGGAACCTTTACAAATGTCCATGGAACTTTAATGCCTTTGAAGATCCATCTCCCGATAGATTTTTGTTGCAAATAGAAGCAGTTGATATTGAAGGCAAATCAACTTTGACTGAACTAAGGCCATTTTCTCTTGGCGGTCTTCGTGCTAGACTTTCATGGAGTTGGAAAGAATTTATGGTAATGGGTTGTCAGTGGGATGCTTTATATTACCCAATATTATGGTCCTTCTATTTGTTAACTCTTCCCATCCTCGTCTTTCCAAAAGCTATCTTCGTATTTTTAAGGAAACACTATAGTTACAAGAAATTTGTTGGAAATAAAGGACTGGTAACTAGTGTGGCATGGATTCTATCCGAGTTATACAATGTTCCACTTCTATGGTTTTCAATAATTATATACTTGTTTTACCTCATATTATGTCCTTGGCTTTCTGGCCAAGTTTTCACCGAAGGAGGAGAAAGGGGATACATGACCTACAGGGGTTGGGTGCTGAGATTCAACAAGAGGGAAAAGCTTGACTTTCATGGATTTCCAGATATAATGGTGGTAGTTCTTCCTCATCTTTACTTTGTAGTGTTGCCTACAATAATTGTGATTGGAGCATTAGTGGCTGAGAGGGCAATATTCCAAGATCATCTTCGAGCTCTTTCTGCAAAAAAGGAAGATGATTATTTGGTGAAGAATAATGTATCTGCACATACTAGTGGAAGAAATAAGACGCTGACCCTCCTCCATAGGCGATGGATTAGGAAAATGCTCCTGTTAATGTCTATGGCGATTTGTTGGAAGCATTTCTTGGTAAGTTGTTAACTGATCTGTTTGGTGTCCATCTATATTCTGATTTAAATGCTTTTCTTCTTAAACAAAATGTTTTCTTTTTCCTTCACTGGACGATTGTTGCCTTTCCAATCTCCTGTAGGCGATACCGACTTTTCACTAATTGATTGTTGATATGCTTCCATGTGGATTACTGTTCCATTCTTTTGGAACACATTTGAGTCACCTATATCCTTCATAGCCAGATCTTTTCTCAATCATGGTAAGACTTTTTCACATAGATAAAAGAGGAACGTTCAATATTGCATCCAAGTGTGACCTAGTGGTTGAACACCACGAGATCTCATGTTCAAATCCCAATAGAAACAAAAACAGTAGTTGATTTCTTACCATTTGTTCTAGGCTTGGTGGATAAAGTTACAAAATTACTTCGTACTTGTGTGTGCAAGCTGACCGGAATACCATAGTTATCAAAAAAAATATTTAAAAGCATCAGTTCTCAGTTCCTAACGGAGGTTTACATTCTGCCAATGTATTCAGACACTATTTTACCACCATAGCATTACGCTCGTATCAGATGTCCTCCTTATTTTTTGTTAGTAGAATGCACAATATCCTGATTTTTCTAAGTCGCAATGCTAGTAAACTGTCCATTGCTTCTGGAGAACATACAGTAGAATACGCTTAGACTGTTGCAAGAGAATGTCTTTCAAGATGTTCCAATTCTAAGTTTTCTTTGATCAACATATTCAACGGATAGAGTACTGTCTTTTGGTTCTTCACTTTTGACCAATCTGATTCTTGCTAATCTTGTTTCTTCATGATGCAGAACTGCAGAGCTCTTGTGAAGGCTTATGCTATGAATCCATTTATTCATTTCCCTGTCTATAGCATGTCAGTTCCTCTCCTGTTAGCTTATACTATCTACATAACCAGCAGAGCTGAGTAGAATTTTCGGAGGTGAACTACATGTAGAGCTATAGGTTCAATACATCAGACTGAAATGTACACCGGCTTATTAGTAAGAAGGCATCAATGCTGCCGCTTCACCGACAGTTGTAAATCACATGTGAAGGCTTCAAAGATTGCGGTGAGACGAATTTCTTTGTCATGAAGGCTTCAAATTCCAGTTGATAGACTAGTAGAAGCATTCAATATTCTGTGTTTTAGACATTCAAATGCTGGTGCGAAAAATCGATCTTTACGTAGTTTTACAATCATTTGGAAAAAGAAAATGCAGCAATATTGAACTTCAGGTACATGTAAAATGTCTGCATAAATTCACATATGCAAAATTGGAAATGTATGATTCGAGAATCTTGGGCCAAAACCCCATGAAACCCAGAATTCGTGGGCTAATACCCACAGAGAACTACCGAAATCGTCTACTTCCTATTCCTTGGCCCATAAAATTCTACCAGGCCTCCGCAAACGTCGTCAAGCTACCTGGGCCTTTTGTTGGGCTCATTACGGATCTACTCGTATGATTTTTCGAAAATTTTGCGTCGGACCCCATGCATCCACAGAATCCGTGGGCTAACACCCATGGAAAACTGTTGAAATCGCATGTTTTCTATTCCTTAGTCCATAAAATCCTATTAGGCCTTCACGAATGTCGTCAGGCCACCTGGCCTCTTGTCGGGCTCGTTGTGGACCTATTCGTATGATTTTTCAGGAATCTTACGTCGGATCCCTATGGAGCCCCAGAATCCTTGGGCTAAAACCCACCGGAAATTGTCGAAATCGTATATCTACTGTTTCTTGGCCCATAAAATTCTACCAGGTCTCCGCCAACACCACCGGGCCACCTGATCCTTTTGCCGGGCTTGTTGCGAACTCATCCTTATGATTTTTTGGGAATCTTGCGTAAGAGCCCCATGCAGCCCCATAATCCGTAGGCTAACACCCACAGAAAACTGCCGAAATCGCCTATTTCTTGTTCCTTGGCCCATAAAATTCTATCAGGCCTCCGTCAACGTCGTCGAGCCTCTTGTTGGGCTCATTGCGAACCCACACATATGATTTTTTGGGAATCTTACAGCGGACCCCTATGCAGCTCCAGAATTCGTGGGCTAACACCCACAGAAAATGTCAAAATCATTTATTTCCTATTCCTTGGCCCATCAAAAATCCTATCGAGCCTCCGTCAACGCCGTCGAGCCACCTGGGCCTCTTGTCGGGCTCGTTACGGACCCATCCATATGACTTTCTGAGAATCTTGATCCGGACCCCCATGCAACCCCAAAATTCGTCGGTTATAACACCCACAAAAAACTGCCGAAATTTCTTATTTCTTGTTTCCTTTTCTTTAATCCATAAAATTCTACCAGGACTCCGCCAACATCGTCGGGCCACCTAGGCCTCTTGTGGGCTCATTACAGACCCACCCTTATGATTTTTCGGGAATCTTGCGTCAGACCCCTATGCAACCCTAGAATCCGTGGGCTAACACCTACAGAAAAATACCAAAATTATCTGTTTCCTGTTCTTTGGTGCATAAAATCCTACCAGGCCTTCGCCAACGTCGGCAGGCCACCTAGGCCTCTTGCCGGGCTCATTGCGAACCCACCCATATGATTTTTCAAGAATTTTGTATTGAACCCCATGCAACCCAGAATCCGTGGACTAACACCTATAGAAAATTGTCGAAATCTTTTATTTCCTATTCCTTAGCGCATAAAAAATCCTATTAGGCCTCCGCCAACACCGCCTGGTCACCTGGGCCTCTTGCCGAGCTCGTTGCGGATTCACCCGTATGATTTTTTGAAATTTTGCACCTAAGCCCCATGCAGCTCCAGAATTTATGGCCTAACACCCATAGAAAACTGCCAAAATCACCTATTTCCTGTTTCTTAACTCATAAAATCCTAGCAGGTCTCCGCCAATGCAGTTGGGCCACCTGGCCTCTTGCCGGGCTCGTTGTGGACCCACCCGTAGCATTTTTCTAGAATGTTGTGCCAGAGCCTCCAACAGCGCCAGATTTCGTGAGCTAAGACCTACGAAAAATTACTGAAATCACTTGTTTTCTATTCCTTAGAGCATAAAAAATCCTATCAGGCATTGTCCGGCTCCATCGGGCCTATGGGACTGTTGGCAGGCTTGTACGGAACTACTCATATTATTTTTCGGGGAAGTTGCACTCGAGCCTCCAACAATGCCAAATTTCGTGGGCTAACACCCACGAAAAACTGTCATAATTGTATGTTTCCTATTATTTAGTACATAAAATCCTACCAGGTGTCGTGTGGCGCCGTCGGGCCAACTCGAACTCTTGGCGTGCTTGTTACGGATCCACTCATATGATTTTTCGAGAAAGCTGCGCCAAGCACTTGGCAACACTAGATTTCGTGGGTTAACACCCACAAAAAACTACTGAAATCACCTATTTCCTGTTCCTTGGCCTATTGGGACTCTTGGCAGGCTCGTTATAAACCCACTCAAATGATGTTTCGAGAAAATTGCGTCGAAACTGCCAGTAGTGACAAATTTTGTGGGGTAACACCTATGAAAAACTGTCGAAATCGCATGTTTCTTGTTCTTTGGCTTACCCCGCTTTCCCCTTTTCCATTTCACCCATAACGTCAACATAACTTTTATGAATTAATCTTCTACGATACTCTGTCGGTATATTGATATTATATCGATATCATATAGAAACAAGTTTAATCTTCTGTCAGTATATTGATATTGTGCAAATATCATATAGCATAACTGCTGAGATCAGCACTCAAATTTTAATAGCAGAAAAATTAGGGATATATTAATAGTACTCCCTATGTTTCATATTAAGTTAATTATTACGAAATTCTTTATGTTTCAAAATAAGTGAATTGTTCACTTTTCAAGGGATATGTTGAAAATTTTTTCAATTTTACCCTTCATTAATTAAATTTCTATGGTTGAGTTTTGTATAAAAAATAAATGATGCATTAAATAGGTATGTGAAGTTTAAAAAAAGTAAAAATAAAAAAACGTGATTAAATTTCATCTTTATTTTTTTCTTATTATATGTAAAATAACCCAACAATTCACTTATAAAAAAGAGGGAATAATTAATTAGGAGGCCATAAATATAAAGT
>JAOTQJ010000007.1:3423920-3436654 GCA_025642045.1 Solanum sejunctum
TGCGGTCTGAAGAGAGTAGGATGTAAATAGACTTTACCCCTGCCTTTGTGGGGCAGAAAGGTTGTCCCTAATAGACCTTTGGCTCAAAAAAAAAAAAAAGATTTTGAAGCAGGGTCTAAGAAAATATGACAGCAAGATAGCAGGTTTGTTTCCTAACTGGCGAATAAATACTTTGTCGAAAGAAATTGATATATGTTTCATTTAAAGGATGCTTATGCTAATGACTTGCTGATCCAACTGAAAACTTGGAGACCTCAATATTTCTGGAACACACTACTAACTAATCCCGTGATAGCATAGTTCTGTGAATGGAGAATTGAATCAAAGACCTATTAGTTGTCCATTCAACTAGCCTATTACATTAGTTGATTCCAAACAATAGGATCACCTAAAAGTTGAGTCTAACCTTAAAAATAGATTAAAATCACTTTGGTGGAATATCATAAACTCTCAAGCAAATGCAAAAATTTCTTCCTACTTATCCAATAAAAAGAGGAGCAGAAGCCTCTCATTCTTCGAAAGAAACTAGCAATGATAGAAATCTCATGCTTAAGAGTTGGTAATATCTTCAGCAAGATTTAGCCTTTCTGGAGGAAAGTTAAAAACATGACACATCCTTTTATGTTATATGTTCTGTTCGGTTGCTCCTACGTGCAGAGATGAAAAGCAATACATATTTATTCTTTTCCACACATCCATGTAGAAAAGAAGGGTTCAACATAAAAGATTTAGACAACTTGTAGTCTTCTATTCGGCATTTCAAGAGGCAGAAATCTCCAAATCCCTTGCTAAGAACAGAGCAGGACTTGAACCATCATATTCACTAGCCACTAATGGAAACAAAAGACTAGACCTCAGGTTTAATGCAGAATCTATATTACCTTGTAAGCCCAGCAAGCTTTGTTCGGAACTCATTAAATTCCTTTGATGGACCTTCTGCATCAAGGTACCCCTGGAGTTCCTTCTCCGCACACTGATGAAGCCGTTCAAGTCCAGACTCAGCCTCACCTAAAGCATTAAGGATGAGTGCCTCAAAAAATCGAGGAATCCATTAAATGTGATTCTAGAAAAAGGAAGTAAAGGCAAAACCTTGTAAATACTCAAAGAACTGCCTTTTAGCATGTTCATGCTCCGGTAAGTAATAACCATAAGCATATGTCCATTTTAGCACACGCCTACATTCCACTATCTGCAATGATTTAGCAGTCATAATCAATATATATACATGAATCAAGAGAGAATAAGAACACTCAATATTGAAATAGAAGATTTACATTACCTGCAACCAGGCTTCTATAATAAATTTGAGCTGTGATTCGGGTTGGCACTGTTTGTCACTCAGCCTGTCAAGCTGCAAGGTGCAATCACTATAAATGTTTTCTGAATATTCGAAATATAATCAGATAATAACAACTTGAGAGAGAAAGATGGACAATTCCTCTTTACTCAACCTTGGACTTGATCACTTGTGTATGGGTTACTCAATGGATAAATATGCAATGTATGAAACATGAAAGATAACAAAAGGATTTTCTTTTGCCTCCAATGAAATACTTTATATTACCACCATGAGATATACTCCACAGACAAAGATCAGGATAGTAAACAGCACTCCTACATGAATGTAAGTTGGTAGGTAACAAGCAAAGTCAGTTTAAAAAAACTTTCAGAGTAGACTGAAAAAAACTTGAACAACAAAATTAAACTCAGCAGTTCAGTCTATAGAAATGGGTACAAGACTTCAGGGAAAATACATAATGAAATTATTTTCAAGTTTGAACTTGTTCATTCGAAATCTGGATTCTTCTACTAATGAATATTTGCATATTCTTCAGGAAAGAGAAACAAACACTTAAAGCAGTTTGTTAGTTAAGTGTATACGCATATAGCAAAAGACTGTTGCATGTAAAGATTTTTGATAATTGTTTATATGTAAAGAAATTTTCATACATGTACTGTTTGCATTTGCTGAAGATCTGAAAGTGCCTTTTGCCGCGACTGCAATAAGACATTAATGGCATTAGATAAGCAGTTAAACAAGGATCCTGCAGCATCTATAGAGAGACTTCTCCCAATAAATAAAAAGAATCAGAAACAAAAGTGATGGCATTTTGAGCAAAGAAACATAATTGTACTCTTCTGAGGATGCAGACTTCACACCATTCAACATGAAATATATGTGAAGCAATGAAGACGCACAGAAGTTTAACTAATGGAACAGAGAAGATGGTAACAAACCCATGACATTATATTTCTGGATGATACTTTTCAATTCAGACCCACAAGTGGGCAAAAGTTTCTAGCGCCTTCACACTGCACAAGAGTTGAAAAGACAGCAGGAAAGATGATTACAGTAAAAGAATAACAACTAGGAAGATCCAAGTCCCAGACTGGCAGCTCCTAACGTATCTGGTTATCATATATGAAGATAAACATACAAGGGATAAACATCTTTTTGGATTGGGTTGACTTTGCTATCAAGGAAAGAGGTCATTTGGGAAAAAGTAAAACAGAAAGCATATGTCAAACAAAATTGGAGGATTAGAATTAGTGACATGAATTATTTTCCTTAATTATATTTATCATACACGGACTCTTTACATCCCACTCAATAAGCGAAAAATCAATCTCAAATGTACGGGTTCCATTGTTGGAACTACCAAGATGTTGTACAGTCAACTTCATGCTGACAATAGCATAAGATTATAGCTTTATAGTGTCATTACATCATCTAATCTATATGTTCATGTTGCATAAGTAGATCTTTAGATTGGTAATAATAGACCCCAGTAAGAGCAGATATGCAGCATCTCTACCAAGATTTGAGACATTTCCGTGGACATTAGACTTTCTTGCTATTATATTTAAATTGATGACATCAAAACCAAGGTCATGAGAACCAGAACCACACTATCTGAAAGCCTGCTGATAAATCATGTATAAAAATTTCATGTGCCAAATCACATAACAATTTTATCAATCATCCATGCATGAAGCCATCACAAAAATTTAGGTCACAGAGAAAAATGACAGTATCTAGAAAGAACACGAGAAAAAAGCCAATCTTCTTCTTCTATTATCCTTCTCCCAACCTATGTTGCTCAGACTAATCAAAAGTGCATGTGGGTGCGTGTCGGATTCTCCAAACTAGTTTATTCTTGTAGAATCCGACACGGGTGCGGTATTGAAAGTGAAGAGTCCGCGCAACCTAGCTCCCAAAAGAAGTTGAGATAGCTGATAATGAGAAATAACCAAAAATAAAGGTGTCCTAAACCTCTACCTACCGACTGGTTGGTGGCCCATCGCTCATAGTAATGTGTATATCTTTCTAAAGAATTTTTTGCCATCTCTCTCCTCTTTTCAGATTCATCAAACTGGAAGAGAAACATCAAATAAATATTAGTTAACTTATGATAAAAGAACTGAATTAGTAGATAAATCTTGAAAATGGAAAATACTAAAAGAGAGAAGATCTTACCACTCCCTCTTGCTTTGCTGACTCATAACGGTTGCATGCATAAAAGCCACCAGTTCTCTCACCGTGATCTGTCCAAGGGCCAAGGCAGAGCCTGCAAAGATGTCTTCTGAGGTCAAAAGAATCACAAAGAAACAAGATCTGTGAAGCAGCTCCTATATCTTCACAAAGCTAGGAGTAAGACTCTGTACACACCACCCTCCCCAGACCAGACCCCACTTAAGGGACTACACCGGATATGGTCTCTTTTCTTTAAGCGCTTGCACGTAGGTGAGTGTGCGGGTGCGGGTGCAGGTGTGGGTGTGGGTGTGTATAAAAAACATCCAACAACGTCAATGGGGGAGTCCAGCTGCTTGGTGTGGGTGTAGTAAGCAAAGGAAAATGTTAAAAATGGAAGCAGACTGACTGAAAAAATTGCTCACACTACAGCATATGTTAGGAACAAGAACTGTAAAAAAAAAAACATGGAAATAGCTGATCACTTACCAGCAAAACTCAAATTTACAGGGTGGTGTGCATGTGATATGCATGCACCCCTGATTTTTCTCAATTGGTCGCTTGCATTTCGGACAAGGCTTAGAATTAGCTAATATCCTGCAATATCGGCAAGATAATGATGTTTAGTCCCACGTATTGAAACAGCATGCATATCCAGAAAATGCAGCTCTAATTCAGACATCAAATTCAAGCTTAGATGGAATACACAAATATAATGGTATAGAAAATTAGCTAGGTTAACAGTAGGCCAAGCTAACACAAATGCATAGTCAAAAAATGATTGAATAGCTGCTCTAATAACACTGAATGTATCTCTGCTTGAAGCATGAAAATTATTCAAAAAAAGGGGGTATATGTTTGCACCATACATACAGCAATTAAAATTGCAAAAAACTAAAAGCCAGATTGGTTTGGTTTATTTTTAGTGCTTTTAAGCCAAAATAGCTTTTAAGCACTTCTGAAGTGTTTGGGTAAATTTAGAAGTGCTAATAAGCACTTGATTTTAAGTTGAAATGGTAAAACTAAGCCAAAACTCAATCCAAACAAGCTCTAAATTTCAAAAACCTCAAAATGGTACAGATTTGACAACATCAAGGACAATAAAAACTGAAGTCATTCAAAAATACGAGAACAGTAACTATGAAAGCATGAGACTATTCAAGACAAAAAACGTAGAGTAAACAATGGGCCATCATTTTAAATTGCTGGATCAAGGCTTGTTTGTAGTGGAAAATTCTAAGATGGTTAGGACTAGAGCAGGTGAAGACCAGCACTGCAAAAGAAACAATGTCTAGCAGGGCCTTTAGAAGATATGCAAGACGTGCTATGTTGCTCCTCTTAGCACTTACGTGTACCACGTGCAGAGACATGAGTAGGACAACTTCTGATGGGAATAGCGGAGGACTTTGTATACTTGACAAATAGCCTTTCCCTTAGTTTCTTTTTGGTGCACACACGAGATTCCTATGTCTAGATGATGGGGTGTGATTCATAGATAACCATGTCTTTTGCCAAGGTTTTTTTCAGCTACATTTCTTGTATATTGCATGTCATTGCCCTTCTTTCAAATTTGACTTTATCCCCAAAAACAGGAAGCAATGGGACAAAAGGACAAAGATACTGAACTTTTAGCAATAGTCCAAGAAGGCTAAAGTTATACTCTTTCCCTCACTTGGTTAATAATTATCTTTCTTCAATAACAGAGAAATCATGGTGTAAAGTTCGAAACTCAATGGATAATGGGTTTGCCTGTCTACCCTTCTCAACTTAAATATCAAGCTTTTGCCTGTGAAAGGTACAGATCCATGACATGTGATACTACATCAATTTCCTGGGTAGCACTTGATCAATGTTACCAGGGGCTTTGAAGTAGTAACAAGTAATGATATCCCTCATCAAATACTTACATATTCAAATCAAAAGAATACGTCATATTAACCATATGTTCTCTTCAACAAATGATCCTGGTTAAAACTACTTCAGTATTCTCTTTGAGAACTGTCACAGGGAGTTGCTTCCTTCGAAAAGACGGAACCTCGTCCGTACTCCCAGATTTATTCAAACTTCAGTATGACACCAAAACTACCAACACAGAGAAAGCAAATTTGGAATCAAAACCTATTTAAAAGAAGAATAGAAACCTTTTCTTATAAGTTCTGAGCAGGAAAATGGGTGCATTATAGCCCTTTCAGGAATTTCAAAGTTTTTATGCTCCAACTTTACTTTTGTAACTTTTGTTCCCACAGTCACTATTTTTCCCCAACAAAAGGATGACAATATTACAGTAAGTTTCATTTAAATTATGAGCCAATTTCAACCATCTCCAAGATCATTAAAACTTAAAACTCATCTATGGTGTAACAATTTCCCAGAGAATTTACTAACTAGAATAGCTCCATCGTTAAGTTTATTTCATCTCACGTCTTATTTCAACTCTCGTCCAAGACTAATTTACCAAAGCCAGCTAAACCAAGTAACACAAAAGATAAAGGAAAGGAAAGGATGATAAAATCTGATACTACATACCAGTTCATGTTTTCAGACTCTGCACTGTTCTTCAAAATCCACTTGGACACAGTTCCACAATCAACTGGGCGATGAGTTTCCTCGGTACACTGCAAATGTATCTCATACAGATTTCAGAAATACAGAAACAGAACAACCATCATTATATCAAGTAGTTAAGTTTAAACATTGCAACTCACATTCCAGCAGAAATTATATGAGCACCTGCAAGTAACGTCATAGCTTCCACTACCCATAATATAGTCAACTGCATAATCACATCCTGGAGCAGGACACCATTTTGTCTAAAGAAGACCAGAACAGCCTTTAGGAACTTAATAGACACACAAGGCACATAGATAACAAAAAAGCATCACCGGGGGGGCGGGGGCGAATCACCTTTCGATTGTCCTCCACGAATGACCTGATAAAGTAACGATTATACTTCTTCTTGTCATCATCATTGGCCAATTTGTTTATCATATCTAGACCAATAGCAGCACTACAAGATGGATCAGGACAGCGCAACATCAAGCATCCAGGACCATCAGTGATGGCCGTGCTAATATACCCTGCACCAAATAGAGAAACAATGAGAAGCTCTATGGGATGCCTAAACAGCAAATTAGACAAACTTAACCAAACCAACCAATCGATAGATATTGGACCAGCACCCCTCTACCTTTGTCCACTTAAATACCAGGTTTTCATCCACGACAAGGTTCGAAACGTGACGTGCACCTAAGCCACACATCACGTGTTGCGGTCTTACCACAAAAATTATTCGATGACGACAAGATTAACCAGAAATGTCTCACAGAATTAACTGTAATCTTTTCTCTTTAGCTTCCCCATATCCATACGTTCTATAATCAACTTCACCTATATTTTTCTAAACCAAGTAACCTACTTAAGCGAGAAAAGTCCCTGTACACAAGCGGTATTAGAAAACCCAGATTAAACTATCGTCCTCCATGAAAGACAGTGAATGTCTGTGGTAAAAGAACCTCGTGGGCACACAAAAATTAACCAAAAGCAGCAGAGTAGCCCTTTGGATATGCAAAACATTTCCACCACCACCCCAAAAAGCTCTAGTGAACCCCACCCCCCCAACCCCAACCCCTCGAGTACCAAACTATATACCTTTAAAATACTCAAAACAGCTTCTGGGGGCCTATAACAAAATTCAGAAATCAAGAACCCCTGAAAGGAATACAGAAAGTATAATCCTCCCATTAGTATACTGTTATCTACTTCTTCCAACATCTTTTATTTGTCAACGAGCTGGATGAGCTCAAAAGCAAACCTCAAGTATCGCAGCAAGATAAACCAGCAAACCATGTATAAGACATGGTAGAGTAACTTAAAAAGATTTTCTCAAGTAATTCGGTCTAACAGAAGAAAAGACCTAGTTTCATTCATCTAGAATGCCAGGTTTCTCTGAGGAGGGGGGATGTTCAACCCAGATGCCTTTCGAACTTCCATTTAAAGAAGTAGCAATTTTCTGAAGAAATTAACCTTGCCAGCATGTGAGACAAAAAGGATGACCACAAGCAGCCGCACTGATCTCCTTACGACGATAAACGTCAAAGCAGATCCCACATGTAAGCTGCAAGAAAGAAAGTGCACATCTTGAATTCAAGGAAATAGTAGCTATCAGCCTTAAACCTCTAGCTTCAATCCAATATAAAAGAAGAAAGTAATCTTCACATATGAAATTTAATCACCTCTTCCCCATCAGGGAGAGGCACGGGATTCTCTAACAAACCAACAATCCTGCGGACCTTTCCTTCATCTGCAAACCATTCGTCATTCACTTTGCTGACACTCCTGCCGAAGCAAAAATACTAGGATATTTAGCATATAAGTCCTAGAAACCTTAAAAGGCCTGTACATATGTGGTAAGGGAGAGCAATGTGCATCAGATTCAAGATCCCAGAAGCCAATGTTAATAGCCATAACCGAGAGCATACTTTTCTTTTTACATTGAACAAATAAAATCATACTATATGACTAGAGCGGCATGCATAGACTACAAATCTACTGATGCCCACAAAAAACAACTAAGGACTGAATGAACTTCTAGTTCAATACCCATTGTACATCATAATCTAAGATCTATAATCATAACTACGAAATAATGCTTATGAAAAGAATTTACCAGTTATAATGCCGAAGCAAGATGCCAGCAGCTACCCTTGAAATGGAGAGCACTGTAGATATCTTTGTAATGCTTTCCTCTTGGCATTTTTGAATATCAGCTTCATTCAAGATGCTATAGTTTGACTACAGAAAAGGTAAATCAGAGTAAAAACGAGAGAACTTTCTGTAAGTGAGCATTTAGTGAAGAAAATATTATAATAAAAATCAAAACAACTGGAGAACCATGACTACAACATAGGATTCAATAGTTACTTCACTCCATCAAACGCAAAGATAATATGCAAAATTTGGCTAAAAGACCTAATATTCCAGTATTATAATCACATTACAAATTTTTCCTTCCTCTTTTATAAAATTAAATAATGTTTCTACCTCATCAGCATATTCCTTTTTACACCAAAATGAAATAACAAGATACAAAATCTTAGTTAACCATCTAGACTGATTTTTTCTCCTTCTCAAAACATCTTGAATTACTTTCCTCCAAACCACCCACCAGATATTAGCTGAAATCCTCTACCACCGACTATTTGTTGCTTTGTCCAGCCCTGCCTATACCAACACCACAAAAGATCCTGTGTATCACCAGGACCATTTCATACCAGCTGAGTTATAGCTGATATGGGACAGTGGATCGGTGATAGGAAAATACCAACAAAAATGATTAATTGTTTAATTTTTGGCTGCAACATGAGTAACGTCTGCTACGTAAATATAACTCTCTTTTTTAGAGATTATCAATAGTGAGGCAAGCCTCATTCTCCACAATCCAAAAGAAACATATTACCTTATGTGGAGTTCTTGACTTCCAGATTTGTTTCCAGAGAACATGGTCTGAGATGTTCTTCTTTGCTCAAAATCCTATACAAATACTTCACTGAAAAATATCTTTTGCAGCAGCCTTGCCATTGCAATCAGCCAAACAAAGACGGTGCAAAGCGTTTTCTTTCATTATTACTTTGCCACAAGAAATTTCTTCTGATTTTGTCCAGCCTCTGAACTACTGAGTGGGAAATATGGAAGATAGATAACACTCACACATATATATGTATATATGGGACGAGCATCCAAAACTGAGTTTATTAGAGTTAATCTACTTCCTAAAGAAAGGTATTGTGATCTCCATCTGGTTAGTTTCCTTTCACATTTCTCTAAGATTGGATTCCAAATGTCTAAGGACCTAGACTTTGCCCCCAAAGGTTTAGGCATCTTCTTCCCTTCTCCAACAATTCAAGGGTTTCGAGGTAAATTCTCCTCTTCTTCTTTTCTTATTTTCCTCTTTGATCTTCTCTTCTCTTTTTTGATTTTTCCTCTGCTTCTTCTTTCCTTTGCTTTATATTACTTTCCCTTCTCTTTTTTCAATCTTTTTCTCTACTTCTATTCTCCTCCATTTTCTATTTTTTTCTCCTCCTTTAGTTTGGGAATTCTTGAAGAAGAATAGGATATTTCTCCCTTTATGATTTGATCTTAAACCTTCTTACGATGTTAGGAGAGTATTTATCATTTACTCTCCAATATAAGAATTGAGAGATTTGCTTAACATGTTATTTCTATTGAGTTGATCCAATCTTGTATATACCTCATGTTGCCGAGGGTCTACCGGAAATAGCTTTTCTACCTTCGCAAGGTAGGGGTAAGGCTGCGTAATAGTTTTTATTTTTATATTAATTCCCAGACACCACCTAGAGAGATTTCACTGGTAAGTTGTATTATTTTTACATTAATTGCGCTTCAATTGAATAAAACATGCAATGTGCATCGCGCTTCTTGCTTTGGTGAAGCAAGCCCTACGTCATTTTTCTCCACTACTTGCATTCCAGAACACCGCCCAACTAGAAGACGGCTGAAGAGATGCTTTTTCTCCATCAAGCATGTTCTTCTATAGTTTTGGCATCAAAAGAGACGTGTCCCAATTTAGCTTAGCAAGTAGTACTTCTTACAAGGCATTGCCTCGCAGAAGTTCCACGACATTACTCGAGCATTCCTTGGAGCACCCAAAATTCAGCCACAAATGCTTTTGTTTAGAAAAGGTAACGATTCAGCCCAAAAATGCTTTTTCCTTCCATAATACATTTAGGTTTCACGGCATTGTTACACCTCTAATTCAATTTGAACTGATAGAAATATGACGCTCAAAGTAGCCTTATAATTCCTTGGGCAACTCCTCATTATGTCTTATCAGTCTTCCGTATTGAAAACTCTCATCATTTGTCATTATTCCATAATCAGACTTATAGCATCCCTCTTAAGAACATACACTTGGTTACCAAAGCAGGAGATGAGATATCTTAGTTTCTCAATGTGAAAAATTCAAGAGCCATGGTTAGAGAGGACATCTGCACCAGACTACAAGGGAATCGATCACACATCAAGCACGAGAGTGCCACAATAGGATCCCTTCTCTGTAACTGAATCAAAAGCTTCTTTTAGTAATTGGTTCCCAACTACCAAGTCTTATATAATTAATGGATTCTCAAAATAAAAACAGGGTTTGAGCGAGGTTACCGGTTCCCCAGAACCCCCACTTGATACACTGAATCTGCCTCTGTATGCACTTAAATTTCTACTTGAGTTAGCAGACATAAATCCCTTCTTTTTAGAGAAGGCATAATGTGGACACACAACTCCAACCTAAAAGCAGAAACCAAGCAGTAAGAGAACCCAAAATGGCAATAGTTACTGCTGTATGTCTTGAATAAACTACTCCCTCCGGTTCATTTTACTTGTCATGTTTTTCTTTACATGTCTTTCAAGAAAACATTAACTGAAGAGATGACAAAATTATCCTTTATTTATTCTTTGATATGGATAAGTATCTCTTTCGCCACATTTATTGCGTAAGCATAAAGATGAAAACAAATAAATTATATCTCATGTGCTAAAACGATAACTATTTTGGACCAGTTAGTTTTAGTAAGCACAAAACTAAAATGGACCGGCCAGAGGCGTAAAATTTATTCTTAAGGAAACCCCAGTTTTTCTAATAAAAAAACGTTATAAGATAGATATATTGACACATCCGCACCCAGTGATCGAAAATCTTGATGGGTGCTTGGGTTCGGCTGCTAACTTGAAGACCTACCTTGTGATATGAGTGAGGGTTCAAAACCAAGCTGCTGCAATTATTTTATAACTCAAGTTATTATAACTCAAGTTATCTTTCTCTGCTTTATAGTTAAATATTTCCTTCTTTTTCTCCAATACAGATTCTTCATTCTTTTTCTTATAATTTATTTATGGCTTTTCCTTTTATTGTGGTTTCAATTTAGTGAGTCCTTCTCTTCCAGTTATACTTTCTTTATATTTACTTCAAGTTTAGTCTAAATTTTCTTTTATATTTATGTAATTTCTTGTGATAAAATAAAAAAACTGTTCTCTTATTTTTGTTGAGAAAATTTGGCTGGCTAAGAAATGAAGAGTTCTTGAACTAAGAAGTTTAAATAGTTGCGCACTGATACAGTTATACTACGCGACTTGTACTAACTTTATATTAAGAGAAGCGAGCATGCACAAGCTTAAAATCCTGGATCTGCACTGGGCCAAAGGGAGTAAAATGTATTCTGAAGTAGACCCCGGTTCTTCTTATCGAAAAGAAGGTTACATTTTCCCCTCCTACACCTACTAAATACGCCAAAAAAAGGGGGTTAATCCATCCAAATCATTCCTCACTTTGTTCGCGTGTGAATCAACTCTAACTCGAACACTAGATATTTCCCCCTATTATCACAAATCTAAGTTTCAAACGCCAAAAGAAATTTTTGGAACCAATAAACATATCGGTTTGGACACAGGTAATACAACATCATAGCCAGTTTAGCGTCTAAACCTTGATAAAAAACAATAATTATCAGCTAAAACAACCATCCATTCAATTACTTAACTAGCAATGAACTATTTCGAGTAATCAATCAAAAAAAATTCAAAAAAAACAGCTCCAAATTCAAAAAGTTCCCAAATTTAAGATTACATCAACAAAAATAAACGAAACAAAATGAAAAAAAAAATCTCTAAAATCTTCAACTATACCTGAGAGCGATGATACGCGATGACCGTATCTGAATCATCGGAATCGTTATCGATGAAATCGTAATCCATGACGTCATCATCATCGGAATCATCATGGCCGTCGCCACCGCTGTAGAAGTCATCATCGAAGGACTCGCCGTCGTCGGTGGCGTCCTGCATCATCAATTCGTCCTCCGATGCCATTTCACACCCCACCCCCCCTGCTTCTCTATCTATATATACTTTTTGCGTATGTATAGGTTGAGGAAACGAAGAGAATTTTGTTTAGATGAAGAAAATGGAACAAAGGGGAAAGTGGTAAATGGTGTGTATATATTATTAGCCAATATATATTGGTAGGAAAAATGAAAAAGAAAAGAAAAGTTCTTTTCCTTAGATTGAGGTTACATCAAAAATATATTTCTAATTTATTTTTTTTCTTCAATGGTATGGGTTTGAAAAAATTGACAATGTTAATATATTGATCTCAAGTCATAGACTATGACAAAATTTGAGATAATGATACTCCACAATTTTGACGTTTCTTTCAATTGTGAAATAACAGTTAGTCAATGCAACTTTTGATGTT
>JAOTQJ010000007.1:3452027-3498367 GCA_025642045.1 Solanum sejunctum
ATAGGTCATCTTATGAGGCAACTTTTAAAATTATTTTTGAAGTCACTATTCAAATTTTGTCCTTAAAAATAACATTATCCCAATACCTCAAAGGCTGCGGGGTAAGGAGAAGTCGGATGTACGCAGCTTGACCCCTATGTTTAAAAACATAGCGCGACTGTTTCCGGCTGACCCATGATGAACGTCGAAAGTTGCATTGACTAACTGCTACTTCACAATTAAAAGAAACGCAGACAATTTAAAAAGTTATTTTATTTTATTCCATTATACCCCAATAATAATAATTAATCAATTATTTTAAAGATGGTTGTTAAAAAAAAAATGATTTGATGAAAAATTATCTGAATAAAATATCCTTGAGTTGATAAGTAGCAGAGATGGTGACAACTGAATTTTAATTCATGAACTATGACATGTAAGTAGTGGCGGAGCCATATGATGATCAGGGGTTCATTTGGATTCCTTTCAATAAAAAATTATGCTATTTTTATATAGTAAAAATATTTTTTTTACGTATATATAATAAATGTCAAACCATTTCGATTAATTCATGTATTTACTTCCTAAAATTTTGAAATAAGTCATGATACGAATGACTTTATACTATATTCAATATATTTGATACGTCATGTTAGATTACTCAAAAATTATATCAGATCGAGATCATTCCAAAGCAACGTCACGAAAAAACATGTGACTTAAAAGTCATGACATACATGTATGGCTTCATGTTTATATATATAAAAACTATTAATTAGTTACTTTGTACCGATCATATCAAATCTGTCGTGACTCAAATCTTAACTTGTTTCGAAAACTTATAACACGTTGACTTATTATTACAATGGTACATATATCATTTATCTTTGCTGAATCTGAATTCATTAATTTTAAATTTTGACTCCGCCTAATGCATGAAAGGTGGCTATAGAAGTTGGTAGGGTTAAGAAAAAAAAATAAATACGTGGGGAAAAAGACAACCGCGTTATATAAAATACGACAGCTACACACGTTAAGCTTTAAGCAAAAAGACTTTTTTATTGTCAATTTCTTTTTGAATAATTATTTTTCTTGGAAACTTATGTTAATTAATTAATTTTTTTGTATAATGTTGTTAAGGTTTAATTGGTTACATCGAAGAATGTTCCTTAAGGATTAAACTAATGACTTAATTACCCAACTAATCATTTCTTGTCTGGTTGGTTAAGATCTAAATAAGACTTAGTCTTTCTTATTTCTTAAGAAAAATAATAATAATAAAGGTAATTGTTTTAAGCTATTTGTTATAGTTCTAGGTTTTTATAAGGTTATTTTAGAGCATATTGTTGAGAGGAAGTCAATGTTCTATAGATATTATAAATCGAGTTTAAGTTATATATATATATTTGGATAATCGGAGTAAATTTTTTTAAAAAAATCTTATTAGGTCAATTAAAAGATATTAATGGGTAAATTTTCTTAAAATTTGATATTTATAATTTTAAAATCTAATTAAATTTCCAAACAAATATTAGGTAGAAAAACAAGTCGTCGTCTTCTATCTTTCTTTTTTCACTCAGTGTTTGATATTGGCATTGAAGCGTAATTATTCTAGATTCGTATCGCATAGGGTCTTATTTGGAAGAGCGCTCTCTATCAAGAGTTTTTTTCATATTCAAAATCCGAACTCAAAATTTTTAATTAAGAAAGGAGCAACCTCATCCGTTATAACTGCACCATATTCTTTAGCGGTTCTCTCTCTATTTTCAAAAATAAACAAACAAAATAACTTAACAAAAATAAGTTTGGGATAAAGATTTGGTTGATTAATCAATTAAGACAAAATTAATAGCTAGTACTATATATATTTTTTCACTTATATCTTTCTATCAACTAATTTGCTTAATATTGCTATATTTTTTTAATGAGTGTGAGATGAATTAAAATGACATTTATTTTGAAATGGACATAGTTAAAGTTCATGAAGAGGGTTGAATGAGTGAAATAAGATCGATCGACAAAAAGAAGAGTAACCTCCTAGAACTTGACAAAGTCATTATCAATGAACTCTCAAACGATTCTCAATCAAATTATACTATTCATTCATGTAAAGATTGTAACACAGGAAAAGACTAAATTATTGTCCCTGATGACAAATTAGTTAACAATATCCACACCTTTCATTCTTGACAACAATTTAATGAAATAATTAATGATATAAGTGTCCATCTTTTTTGTTCCCTTCCCTTCTTTTTGTTATATCTAGTTCGTTCTTACTTACGAGTTTTGAGACAAGGGTTCCCAGAAAATAGCTTCTCTACTTCTATGGTAGTGGTAAGGTTTGCGTACATTCTACCCTCTCTAAACTTCACTTGTGAGATTTATTGGGTATATTATTGTTGTAATTAATGATATAAATTTAATTATACCATAATAAAAATTATATTGCTACCCTTTTGGGAACAAATGTTTATTTAATTAATTGCCGGCTAACTACTAACTAGAGTTGTAGGTATGATTAAACAAAAATAAAGGTAAAGAGAAAGAAAAGAATAAGACTTTATATTGTACTAATTTATTTTATTTTATATGCAACTAGTTAGTAGTTATCAAAATATTTTAGGCTTTTAAATTTAAGCTATCGATGTTAGACTTCTCATCTACGAACTCAACATTCTCAATCCATCATATAAGATTCGTCTAGACTCAATATTGAGATTTGTCTCGCCTCACTGAAAGGTGCGTAAACTCAGTTGAACTCTGACCTACTCTATAACAACCTAGCCCACTAGTGATATTATTCACTTTGGATGGACTGCACAACTTTAAAATGTGTCATTAGTAAATAAGATTTATTTATTTATATATTTATTATCTCTCATATATTTTGCAAATGTGAAACTTTTCATCTAAACAGGGTTGTTATAATATAGTGAGAGATGTCCGCAATTTTTCTTGAAGTCAAAGAGTTCAATTTTGACCAGTGGGACAAGAACTGTTAAAGCATATGCCTAACTATTATTATTCTGGAGCTTGGATTATCATTCAAATTCTGAGCGTTCAAAGCTATTAAAAAAGGCTGCATAGGATTGGAAGTGCACGTAGAATAATGGGTCAACTTTTCTAATACTTGGAAGCTAAGTCTCCATTTTTGCCACTTTATGTTATCATTAATTATATTAAAACACTAAAATTTTATAAGTGAAGTCCAAAGAAGATAAAATATATATAAATTTTATTATTATTTTATAAGGATAGAGAGATTATTTTTAGAAAATCCTCGTAAAAAAATATCAAATCCCAAAAATAGGAGAAACTAAATATGAAACAAAGAGCAAAGAAAAAGGTGAAAAAAATCAACTAAAATGAAAATAAATTATCATTAATTATATTAAAATGAATTCACAGCTAGAATCTTAGTTTCGCCCTTGATAAAAAACTTACTTTCATTCAATATTTACATCAAATAATATTATTTTAATTATAAATGATAAATCAAGAAAATAATGTATATGGATTAGACGACTCTAGCTTCAAAGGAGCATCTTTGCATGAATTAATACTAACTCATCAATTAATTGACCTTCAATTTCAAAAACTAGAGAGAGAAAAAAAACTCGACAGATAAATTTGATATAAATATTGAGTGCGAATAAACTTGATCTTTGAGGCAAATTAGTAATCTAATCAACTTCACTGCACTTAATTTTAAGCTATAATTTTCCTTTTTGCATTAATAATTCTTTGGTCTGAAGTGAAAGTCATAACCTGTGAAAAGCAAATAACCATAAAAAGCACACGTTTTTTTTGGTCTGAAGTGAAAGTCATTTATTTCCTTCGAAAAGCAATAACAGAAAAACAATTTTCTACTTTAAGTGCAAGTCATAATAAGGATATTTCCTACAACAAGCAATAAGCAATAAATAATTAAAAAAAATTGGAATCAGTTTACTCTTCTATATTCAGCAACAACAATAATAATAATAATAACATACCCAATATAATCTCATATACTTGATGATAATAACAAAGAAGAAGTCAATATCCAGCAAATTACAAGTGATCCAATTTCTAAACCTTGGGATGCCAATTTTAACTTTATAATTATAATTTCATATTAAGGAAATACTAGTTAATTTCACTGTTTTGACATATTCCTCCCATCATTTCTGACTTTGAATCATTTTAGTTGAACTTCATCAATATGAAACTTCAAACGCTATAAGTTTGAAGTTATCCCGAAGTGATACACGTGCAAAAAGCAAGCACAAGTTTAATGGCAACATCAAAATCGAGTATCCACGCACTCCACTCAATGATGCTTCTAGTCGAAATGCATACAAATCGACTCAAAACATCGTAAAATTATATACAAATCCTAAGATGCATTTATCATGTAAAAATTTTAACAAATCCCTTTAGCATTGGGAACCATAATCCTTCAATACTTAAATTCAAATAAAGTTTCATATTGTGAAAGGGAGCTATAAAACAAACACTCTCTTTTCGTAGTCGTTTTCAGATAACCCTCCCTGACATATTACAGGTTGGATGAGAGAGAGATAACGAGGGAGAGAAAGAGAGAAGGGTGTAGCTATGCTCAATTTACCATTCATTATTCATTAACTTGAATTCACAGACCAGATTTACAGAGAATGCGCATGCAGAAAGTACGTTGCATGCGATAATAATATCCGGGGTAATGAGCTAAATTCTATACAAAAACGGATGATAACACATCATCCAGAACTCAACATTAACGACTGTGGTTCCTGAAACTATCATCATATCATATACTATAAAAAGGGCTATGGTAAATTATCATTGAAGATAATTGTGTACCTATCTGGAGGGTGAAAAGAACCTTCTTAGCATACTGAGGGATTGAATATCAAGAGAATGACCCTGAATCCAAACTATCTGTTCCGACCAGCCAAAGATGTTTCACCAGTAATCCAATCCTGCCATGTTTCAATACAGAGATCAATAGAAATACTCTTGAGCACATCATCATTCATCATTTATCACTTGGTTTGAGTTTACTAGAACCAACTCTAGCTAATATATACTGAAACGGGCAAGAACAATCTCAGATTCCATGCAAACCATGCATACTATGGCATAAAACTATGCAATAGTTTATGGTACAAACGTAACTGATGCTTGCTATGGCCCTGCCATGGGACCTATACACACAATCAGCATTGAAAAATCAGTACAATGTTGGCAACTAAGTGGTACCAAGCCGGGCCTGAATTCACACACATTAATAACTTTCAATCACCGGTATAGACAATTTTTCATTAAGCAGAGTAGATGAGTTCCACCTTATCTGTAAACTTAGATACACTCAACCACGTCCACAGAGTGTCACGTTCAAACACCTACACAGCTTGACAGAAACAGAGAGTCTTCCATACGGGTTTCATCAACCAAATTTGTTTCGTAGGTGTCTGAAGTAAAGAAATATTTGGGCCCGGATCTACTGGCCTAATTTGTTTCTTTTGGGCTAGTGATGAATCTCCCTCTGTCTCAGTGGACCCAATCGCAGTTGAGCTGGAAGCGATATCAACAAGGTCTGTCATAGCTCTGCACTACGAAGGGGAAGAAAATACAGAGCATGCACAGGAAAAGGCTGAGGAAGAAGATGCTCTACAAAAGAGCAAAGAAGAAGGAAAAAGAATAGTTGGAAATGCTAGTGCCCTAGATCAGAGTGCTTTGCAAGAGACCACTTTGGCAATTGAAGATGCAGTTCCCTTAAATCACCATATTCCAGACGTATATGAAGATCCAGATTTTGACATCTCAATATGGATACATCAGAATATTCTCAAACTTGCTAAAGAATTCAGCATTGACATCAAGGGGTGCAGAGAGGAAGCAGCCACACAAAGATAGACAGTATGAGGAAAAACAATATGCAGGAAAGGGAGAACAGAATAAAGACTCCGGCGGCAAAGAGATCCAAAGAATTAAAGAGGCTCGAATGTGGGAGCAATGGCACTAGAAGTAAGGGGGAATATCACATTAGTCTTGATCAATCAACATATCCATTGTATCATGGAATGTGAGAGGCCTGAATTAGGCAAGCAAAAGGTGTATCATCAGAAATTTAATACGTGAATGGAAAGCTGATGTCTATTGTTTCCAGGAAACGAAAATTCAAGGAGATATTAAGGAGGTGGTGAAAGATCTGTGGGCTAATAAAGGGGTCAGATTCACACAGCTGGAAGCTAGTGGATCAAGGAGAGGTATTTTAATGCTTTGGGACGAGAGGGTTTGGAAAAGAGAACTTAGTAGTTTGGGGGCCTACTCTTTAATCTGTAAGTTCACTAGTAAGAATCAAGAATTCTCTTCGTTCCTTACAGGTATTTATGCTCCAAATAACAGAGAAGAAAGGGAAAAGGCATGGTGGGAAGTAGGCACAGCTAGAGGGCTGTTCGATTGGCCTTGGATTGTATGCGGGGACTTTAACGCAGTCAGATTCCCCTCAGAAAAGAAGAATTGCTCTAGAACCACAAGAGCAATGACTCATCTGTCTGATTTCATTGAGGATATGGGATTACAAGATCCTCACTTGGTAGGAGGAAACTATACATGGAGGAAAGGGGATAGAATTTGTTATTGATGCCATAGTCTTTGTAAGTTTTTGTCCATAGGGTTGAAGATCTAACAGATACTTTTCTTCAATTGTAATTAGGATCCTGTGCTTTTTTGAAATATAATACAAGTGTTGCCTTCTCAAAAAAAGGTATATAAAGTAGGTTATTCCAAATAGTTTAGGTATAAACCTGATATTTCTAAAAAGTCTAATGCATCAGCAATTTTAATGAGGATCACGCGGAAGACCTAAAAGTTCAACCAGTGCCATATTACTGTATTAGTCAATAAGACAGGTCTTAACACCTTGCTTCTCTAAAACCATCTATTACGCTGAAACATATCAACAAATTATTGAAAGTACACAATGTATCAACCTGTTGACATACTGAGACTACAAAGGTAATCATTTTATTACAGATATCATTCAACAGCACAAAAGAGTGCCAGGAGAATGCATACCTATGGTAACTAACGGGGAAGCAGGGGTTCTCTGTCATCAGATCCAACCCGATGGCTAGCCTGCAAATGCCATAAAAAGATTTGAGAAAGACATGCATGCATAATCTTTTGAATTCTTTTTTTCTTTTTCACAAGTTGATCAAAGTCTTACATCTTCACTTGCCCCAGCCGCCATATTTATGAAGGATCCATCCTTTGACCTGTAGAAATGAAGCACTCAAATTTTATTCCAAAGAAACAACAATAGACTGATGGTATCAAACGTGTTTTGAGAAAGGCATAATAACAAAAGATTTCACACAACATGCATCAAACCGTCAAAGTGATAACTGACATTAGCTACAACACCTGCATATTTAATAAGACCACATATTGAAAAACTATAGTTTAATGGAAACTAAGGAGAAAAAAATAGGTGGGCCCTCCATTGGACCAGAAGAAGCAATTGTTTCATTTTGCCCCTGCCTGATTTCATGTCCACTTAAAGTAAAACAAGAGCTCTCCGCTCTTGGAAACGAGGAACTTGACGAAATTCCTATTTTGTTTTAAATTCAGAAAATAATATCAGAAAAGCACCATGGCAGTGGAAAAAAATGATTACAAACTAGATAAGGTTCAATGCGTCTAGTAAATCAAGTCCTGCATCGCCATTAATTAGAAAAACTCCCATCAGCCCAAAATCTTCTAATAAACAAAAAAGAGCTCTTGATCTTATGAATAGGATTTCCCAATCATATGCTTCCTCTATCTTTCTTTTCCTTTTCCAATTCTGAACTGAAGAGTATTCCCTATTCTAATGTCTTTTACATGAAAGGACCTTTTCTTTTCATGCTTCATTTGCCATTAACTTCTCATTTCATAGCTTTTTTTAGCAGTCATTAACAGGCTTCTTGCTTGAAAAAAGTTGGATCCTTCCTCTCATTTTTATCCACTCTGACACCATGTGAAGACAGCCACAAATTGAGATGTCATTAAGTCAAGCATCTTCATCATCACTTTTTTTTTTTATTCATTAAGCAGACCATTTAGGGGGTGTTTGGATTGGAGCCCTTGAAACTAGACGAGGAAAGCAAAAAGAAAAAGTAAATTGGATATATATTTAAGGTTGCAAAGCTTCACCTTTCGGGGGTATAAAGACCTTATGAAATTTCAAGGGCTCCATATCTAAGGGAAAAATACCAAAAATACTCACTTGGCTGCATGAAAAGATATCTTGACCTTTAGTGATCAAGGATAGATCTCTGCCACTGGCCCTTCAAGATTCACTCAGTTGCAACTAGCACACAGAGGGCATTAAAACTTTCTTAACATCTAAATCCCTATCTATTCTCACACCAGGTCAAGTGGTATACACCATCTTAGTGTGCAGGAGTTGCATATTTCCAATTCTTTAATAATGTTTGCAATCATACATATGTATACACTGTAACCTGAGTCCAATATCCACCCAGACTCTTGGAGTTTGGACAGTCTTTTCACAATAGCAATTACTATGAACGATAGTTTATCCAAAACAATCTAAAGGGCAAACCTAGTGACAAGCATCCTGAAAGCCTGTTGATAAAAGACGTTGCAGGGTAACCCTGATCTCTTGTCTATATCAATTTGGCTATCACAAAGCTTGAAACTTTAAAAAAGAGCGCACCTATAATTTTTCTGATAATCCATTTCCAGGCTGCTGTTTTTTGTATCATCCTTGACCTTTGCAAAAGGTGAAAAGAACTGAAAAATGGAAGCTTGATGTAAGTCCAAGTAAAAAACTAAGCATGCCACTCAAAATAGATAAAACACCATCCAAATATAACCTGATGCATCGAGATAAACACAATGGAGATTCCTAAAATAAAGTTCATCGTAAGGGGATGTCCAAACAGTACAGCAGATGCTATTCCAGTGAAAATAGTGGCAACAGTTGATGAATACTTCTTCAGAATTGTATCTGCAAATGCAAAAACGAAGCTATGATTAGTTAATGCTTTCAATTAATACATTTACAAGACAATACAAACTACCGTGGAAAAATGAAATCTGCACGTTGCTCACTACCAGAAATTGGACCTACCTTGTAAGAGCTAAGAATCTAAATTCAATAGCAAATGCAAAATAACTAAAAATTGAAGCGCCCATTTTGATGTGCAGAAATTGGAAAAATTTAAGGAACTGGGTCTCTCATACAACAGAAATATAAAAGGCCAAAATTTTATGGAATATAACTCGGATGGTTAGACAGGATGCATACACAGATGCATCTTATCGAGCGCAAATAATAAGAGGTTCCATTTAGGAATTCAATTAATTCTTGGAAAATACATTCTATTGCCTTCATTGATAATAGTCAAAAATCTACTTGGGAAGCCAAATAAGTGAAAGAAGCCTCACCTGCATACTTGAAGAAAAATGAAGACAGGATTCCCTGAGCTGCATTATTGCATATTAGAAACATTGTTGCTCGTGAGTGTCCCCGTAAGATATCGAAATTGTCAGGCCCTGAAGAGCATTTGATACAAAATTAGCCATGAGTAAAGGGATTAAATAAGTTCTGTGCACAAACCAACAACCAGACGTAGGAACACATCCTCAACAATGGGAGAGATGGATCGATGCATTATAGGCATATTAGTCAAACTCAAAAGACCTGGGAAGTATAAACAAGTGTGGATCCTGCTATGGATGGTACTCAATCTAAGGATGACACAATCCATGTCCATTTTGTTAACTTCTTAAATTATGACGAGTAACTTCTATATGTCTTCATTTAATGCTTTCCTTATACTCCCTTTGTTTCAATTTGTTTGTCTTACTTTCCCATTTAGTCCGTTTAAAAAAGAATGCCTTTTTCCCGTTTTGGCAATTCCTTGATCCCAACTTTCCATATGACATGTTTAAAACCACAAGATTCAAAAGTCTTCTCCACTTTCTTTAACTCTATGCCAAGTCAAAGCCAGACGACAATAAATTTTTCCTCCCCCTCAAACACTTGAAGGCTTGAGGTCCACCTTAAAACAGCTTTACCTTCACTGGACACCTACAACAGTTATAGTCATATATATGAAGCCTCCCAAAAATCTAACCATCCTAACACATTGGCTTATCACTTCACATACAAAGTACAAAAGAAATAAAAGAGAATTCTTGACCGTCAGTAATGGACTTTCTTTTCCCTTGAATGTTCTACCATCTCTTTCCCTCCATAACACTCGAAAAATGCAAAGATGAGCTGTCCTAGCTTCTTGTTCATCCTTTCGACTGCAGATTAGGACCATGTTGCCAATATTTCGCAATGCAATGAAAAATATCCATATTTTATCCATGCTTGGGGCACATACAACAACACACCACAATTCATCCTCTCTTCTTGAAGCTGATAGCAACTTATCTCCTATCAGAAATTCAGGATCGATTCACAGACAGCACGGTATGCAAACGTGACTTTTCTTCCATGTTCAAGAACTCCATATAGCTTAACATGTGGGCTCTTCTCTCCACCATTGAACAAGGAATATGTACTAATGCATGACTAAGAAGCATTTTGATAGTGAACCTTCACAAATCATTCTATCTGCTTGACTTTATGTAAAAAATATTATTTATAATTACAAAACTGCTTAAAGCTATGAAGCCTCGCCAAAAAAGATTCTACCTCATTTAACTCCCAATCCTAAAAAGGTCTTATAAAAAAGTTACTCCAAGATATCTAGTTCCCTTATGCAACTGCGAGCTCATCTACTGTACTTCTCTTATTCATTGGCCACGTCAATAAATTGGGAAGGTTATCGTTCAAGGTATTGTCTCCACATTATGAATCGAGCAGAAAGCTATGCTCATCCTATTTCCAATCAAGAACCAATGGAGCTAAATAAATTCATTTTTTCCTTTCATGATTCCTCTCAATGAAATTATTCCTTTCATGATACCTCTCAGTGGACTAGTTTGTATGTAGAGGAACATCCCTAGTGAATCAGCTGCATGCCATCACCATAGCTTACCAAATATCACCTTCCTCCACATGGTCGTTTCCTCAATTGCATATCTTCAATGTTATTTCCCATCATGCTCCTTTGAGGTCTCTAACTCCATATTCCCGAGCTCAATATGAAATATTATCTTGTTCCAATTCATGAGGTGAATTTTTTCTCCATTTGCATTATTATACATATAGAGCAGTTTAAAGGATATTGACCTGGTTTAAAGCAGTGTTATGACTTCGCATCAACACAAGGAAGTTGGAGCTTTTCCAATTGGAGAAGTGAGCCATATTGATGTTTTGACTAGAGTAGGGGGATGTAACAATAATATTAAATCGTCTGCTAGATATTGGACCTCCAACTAAGTGAAAAATACAAATAGATGAAACGTTCACAACCAATGATACAGAGATAAGCGGAAAACCAGTATCTCTCAATCACAGGAGATAAGGATAGGGATGGGGATTACTTTGATAAAAGGAACACTGTTACAGTGTTCCACGTGCTTTAGGTCTTTAAAGATGAAAAACTTAGAAGGAGCAGGTTGAAATATCTCAAGAGAGGTCTTTATAAAAAATTGAAAAAAAAAAGTCAAGAGAGGTAGCCACCGAATACATCTTCAACTGATTCTTGTGGAATCTTGGGAAAAGAAATGGGCATCACAAAGAAAAATCTTAATAGAACCAGCTGATAAGCTTGTCACTTCAATTAGTTATCTATTCAAACATTATTTTAAAGACCTTAATAACTGGATACATAGAAGAAGTGAGTAGTAAAAAGATACAGGAATCAGAATCTCTTAAATTACTCTTGATTTTCGCTTTAATGGGAGACAACAATATACATGTAAGTTGTAACTCATTCATGAAGGAGGTGAAAGTTATAGAGGGAAAGTAAAGATAACCTGAAAATAGAATTCCAAAGAAGTTAATAATTTGATCAGTTTTTTTCAGATATTAATGCTTTAATTACATGTTTATAAATGTCAGGACAGCTTCTTTCTTAGGCAACACAAAAAAGATAAGATTTCCCATTCATACCTTTGTAAATGACAGTTCCAAGTATGCCTAAGAAGTTGAAGATTGCACCATATCCATACAGAAACAAATTCTGCAAAGAACAACATAGTTGCTTGTATGGATCATTAATAAAGTCATAACGCCCATTAAACAAACCACACCAAGAGGTTACAAGCGTTTCACTAGAATATCATGATTATTATTACATTATTAGCTTTGTATAATAATACCAAACAAAAGTATTGCTCAGAAAAAAACATCTGATTATTAGCAAATCAATGTACGATTCTATGTGATGGTTCAAACTGACAGTGAAGAATATTGGAAATGAAAGAAGTTACAGAAGAGAATATGTCCATTGTTTTGCCTGGGATCCAGTTGAATGAATTCAAACTCACTGTAGCAGCTTAAAGCACTTAAGGAGCAATCAACAGCAATAGCTCACCTGATGATAAATGCTGGTCTCAAATTGGCTTTTCAAAGCATATTCATTGTAGACGGATGCCAGTGAAGGAACAGTGACCTGAATCATTACATTGCATCAGTTTCTATATATTAAATAAGGCAAACAGGTGTAAAGTCAACAAAGTATTGCATTAAGTTTTCTACAGTACAAGTGGCATTGTATTGTGAACCACATATTCTCTTAGGACACAAAAGAAAAAGAAAGGGAACAAGTGTGAACTAATGCCCCGATCCCCCAAGGTAAAATATTTCTTGAAGGCAGTAACACTCAAAAACTGGAATATCTGATGGATTACCCAAATAAAGAATGTGAGTAGTCATTAAGAATTATCTTCGTATTAATACTTACAAAAATCAAGGTATACAAATATGCCCCTGTTGTCACTGCAAGACCAAAAGCTGGTGCACCTTCCGGCAGAGAGCGCAGCTGATTCACACTGATGCCAATAAGCAATAGTGCAAGAGCCTCCCACTGTGACCATTTAGATTTAATAGTCATATATAGCTAACATTCTTTCAGGTTCCAAGATGCATAAACACAGCACGGACAAATCTAAAGATCAACTAAATACAGTTGACTATAGTTACTAAACAAACCTCTCTTAGCTTAACCAACCTGAATTATGGAAAATCGGCGTTTCATAATTATCTTTAACAAGACTGCAATTACCAAAACCTGCATGTTTTAAGAATCAAAAAAGGAAAAAAATCACCAACTCAAAATTTGAGAAGACAGAGCAATCAGCAGCAGAATAGGAAAGATCTGGTACAAGTATGACACGAAGTAAGTGAATCCTCAGATTAGGCATCAGAAGAGTAATCACATCATCCATGAATACAAGCTGCAAGTAAAAGACTAACCAGCTCACTACCAAATCCCAACTACAAGCACTTGATGTGAGCCTATCGGCTCCATCTTTGGAGAGCAAGGTTACCCATGGAAACCTGTGCTTGAGAGGTGGACAGGCAGCCTGGTGAATCAACCAAGGTGCACACAAGTTGGCCGGGCTCAACTGATAACATCAAGGAAAAGAGGACTACCCATCTCAACCATCTGAAGAGAAATAAGCTCATAGTTTTTTAATCTTCTAATCATTCTTGAGTGCAAACGTGGAAATTTTAACACCTACTAGAAAAGCCTGACTATGAACACTTAATTAGAGCTAAAATTGAAGCAGAAACAAAAGATAGCAAACAGAGTTTGTAATTAACCTAGCATGTAAGATCTGAATCCTCACAAGTAAATTGCGAAGTCTGAAAGTGTCAGAAATAACTATAAGCAAATGATTACCTTCAAGTTACTCAACATCTTTACAGTAGCAGGGTTAAAATATAACTGCACAAAGTAACAGAAGTGTCATTAGGAAGTGTGAGAGGATAGTTGAAACTCCAATGACATACACCAACTCTGCACAACTATAGGATTAGACAAGAAAGTGAGTCCTTATGAGTTACGTCAAAAGCACAAAAGATAAAAGTATAGAGGCAGAGGACATGAATCCCAAATTACCAATGATCTTAACATAAAAGTTTGAAGAAAATAATCACAACAAAAAGAGAATATATGATAAGGTTAAACAATTCAACTTGAAATGACAATCAAATCTCTTCATGCCAAAGTTCTCAACTTTCGGGGAAGATACTCAATTTACTTTTTGATCTAAAGCAATAAAAGAGGCTCCAAAAGAAAATCTTCCTGTAAAGTTTTTTTCCTTTTTTGAGTTATATGTATAGCTCAGAAAGCACATGACATTTCTAAATTATACTAGAATAGTATACTACTGGGAGAAAGAGAAAAAATAACAGCCATATCAATAAATATGCTTTAATCCCAAGCTAGCTGAGCTTGGGTATATGAATCTCTTTGTGACGCATTCCTTGTATTCATTCCAATATAAGATAAGGGCAGCGAGTCATGAGAATTTTGATAAGCATCACACAAGTAACAACAACAACAATATACCCAATGAAATCCCACTAAGTGGGATCTGGGAGGGCAGAGTGTACATAAACCTTACCACTACCTCGTGGAGGTAGAGAGGTTGTCTCCCAAAGCCCCTCGGCTCAAGTGCATCAATCCCAAGTAAAAGAAGGAGAAAAAAATGATAAGAAAAGCAGTGTAAAGTCTCCAAAAAAGAGCAATAACAGCAGCAAAATAGTGTAATAATAGAAACACACTAAACAACACATGGCCAGAACTTCTCCAAATGACCTACTAGTATCCAAATGAGGAACAACGGGAGAAATTACCTGCATGATAAACTTAAGGTAGTTATTAATAGCATAAAGCAGAGCAGGAACAGCCAGAAGCACATTGTTTCGAGCAGCCTGCAATTAATAAAGGAAAAGCAGTTGGTAACAAAAGTTGCCATGAACATATTTCACTGTTATTCTTAAATCCCACTTGTCTCCTAAGTGACAGAGGAATGTGAGAGAAAGAACTTCTGAACAGTTAGATTCATTAATTCAAAAATCAGATTGGTCTATGTATTAACGAACAAAGCCCATTCACATATTAGTTAGACAAAATTAACTTGGTGAAGTAGAAACCGATTACTCTTCCTCTGTGGCCAGATAGGTTCCCACCTTTACCAGGTGATGTCAGTGCCGGCTGAAGGAGCAAGCAGCTGAGCAACTGCTTTAGGCCCCCAATTTATTGAGGCCCCATTAATCATCCATTAAGTATTCTTAAAAGTCAGTAGTCATCATCATTTTTGGTTATTGTTTCTTTGTTCCTAGTATACTGGAAAACAAAGGAGAAATATAGAAGAGAAAGCTAATATTCTATGTAGATTTAACAAGGATGATTAAACTTAGACTATCTATAAGGAAGAAGAAAAAAATATAAGAATAAACATAAGAAAAGCCTTCACTATTAAAAGTTTAGATTTTGCATCTCAAAAAGTTAACAAAATAGATTTTAGTTTTACATAGAAAATTCTAATTAAAGTTTAGCTTTAAGCCACCCTAGGTGAGGTGGGTTCATAATCTACTTAACTCCCCCTGTTTATATTAAATATCGCCGTTCTCATAAAGGTAAGTAACAATACTGGTATACAAAGAAGTCAACAACATATCCCGTTTAATCCCACAAATGGGGTTCTCACCCCGCCACCCCCCTTAAACGGAAAAGAGGTTGTTTCTGATAACCCTCGGCTCAAAACCGATGAAAAACATGACAGCAACAAGCATGAGGAACAAAAAGAAAATACAATAATCAAGGCTAGGGAAACAACCAATAGAAATTAAAAATCTAAGAATACAAACATACCGAACTAAAACTAACACTCCAGGAATGGAAAGCAAAGCACTCGACTACCTACTAACCTATTACCCAAATTTTCGACCACCACACTCTCTTCTAAAGGGTCATATCCTCGTTGGAAAAATAGATGCAGAAATAAGCGACTCAAATGCTTTAATTATGAATGTCATATTGTTTAATTAAGTGATTTATGTAAGATTAGCAGATCGAGACGTTTTCTTGTTGCCTGTCTGCACTATAATTCGTATTACTGTTAAATGAATATTTAATATTAATTGCTAAAATATATGAGTATAAATTGAATTTTACATGACAAAGACAATAATGTAAAGAAGCTTTTCAGGGAAAAAACCCAACAATATAGTGAAGAATTTTGGGATTCCAATGAGCAGATCCTGCTTGTTGACAATAGTATGTTCTTCATACCCTATATCTCCATAGTGTGTTGAACAATACAAAATTATAAACTCCAATCTGGTAAATCATAAAACTTTCTCCTATTCATAGAGCTTTCTAAATGTATTTTCTCTCTTCATACGTTTCAACAGAAAAACATATCCCCTTCAGATGGAAGAGCCTCAAATGACTTGAGAGGGAGGAGTAAATGGGCAAAGAGAGAATAGACAACATATTGGGAAGAAACTTCCTAAATAAACTCAAGTATCATCTAATATCAATTAGAGTCATTCAAGGTCGGAGAGGGGAGTAAATTCTGGCGGACATAGCTTGTGTGAATACATATTATTGAAAGATGAATTCCAGAGATTGATCAGAACATTCTTACCAAGGAGACTTGACAATTCAACAAGTTCGGAGGACACAAATGGAGAGACTTTATGGAATTGGAGATTTAGAAGGGAATTTCAAAATTGGGAAGTGACAGAGTTTCAAGATTAGACTACTACAAAGGCAAGTCAATCCAATTGACAAACCTGATGCTTGGTGGTGGGGCCTGAGTAATAATGGAGCATTATCTGTGAAGACCTTTTAAGCTTTGGATTAGGGAGGAGCATGTTTTTCCATTAATGCAATCCAAAGATGCTGAGGAAGGTGTGCTTTCTTGTTTATCCACTAGAGGGATGATTTTGACAGTGTAAAATCTTAGAAGACGGGAGGCGGTCTGCATCAATTGGTATTACATGTGTACGGAAGCGGGTGAAAATGTGGATCATTTTCGTCTATATTACGGGTCAACCATGAGGTCATGGCGGGATATGCATAGGTGATTTCTGACTTGGTGGGCAAATGCCAAAAACTGAAAGATTTTATGTTCAGTTGGAAGAGTACGAAAAATAGGGACAAAAGGAAGGGCTTGGTTCATGGTTAAACATGGTTCCACTAGAGTAAATATAGATTGTGTGGAGAGAAAAATTAAGAGAGCTTTAGAAGGAGTAGGGTAGAGTTTCTCTCTGTCAAGGAGTTGTCTCCATTCTCTTATTTTCTTTTGGTGCACATACCAAGGTCCTTGTTGTATAGACGGTTGGGTAAAGTTTATAGAGAATCATATATTTTGAAGATTCTCTCCCTTTTGTTATACCCCTCGTATATAGCCAGTTTGGCCATGTTTATGAGAAAATACTTTTACTTGGTAAAAACAAAGTATAGGTATATTCTTTTGTATACATGAAAAAGGCACGTCTCAGTGGAAATATTCTTTTATTTTTTGACACAACTTCACATGAAACTTGTATATCTATTTAGAACTAATAAAATCACTTTTGAGTATTAACAAGTCTTACCTGGAACAGTGTGGAGAGCGAAAGAAGAGACTTCTCACCAGCCTTCTGGTTTCGAGCCTTCAAATGATACAAGAAATTGAGACATTTTAAAACAAGTGAAAGGTATCAAAAATTAAGAACAAGCTATGATGCATATGAGTAATACCAGGTTGAGAATTTTGCTATATTGGAAAAGAAGAGAAGAATCTCATAGAAAAATTGAAGGTGTAGAAGGTTATAGAATAAGTTAAGTCAATGAAGAGAGAAAAGTCATACCTCCAAGCATAGCATTACAACTGCAAATGCGACTTTTGCCAACTCAGTCAAAAAATTAACACTAATGGGACTGAACTCGAATTTTCCATCAACTTTTGACATATATACAAGTATAGGCTGCAATAAAAGAAAGAAATGAAAATACATGTTATTCCATATACATATATAGCATAACTTAGAAACTTACAAGGAAACCACAAACATTCCAGTAGTACTTAGAAACTTACAAGGAAACCACAAACATTCCAGTAGTACTTGGTTCCAAATAACTTCTCTTTTTAACCAAGTTCCAAGAAACAACTACTCTAATACACATTTTTCTTTAAATCAATACAAATTCATCATATTCAATATTCAACACAAAAAAACTAAACAAATCAAAAGCTCAAGATCATACCAAAACCTTCACTAAATGAGGATATGTAGACTATGAGGTACTTTTATTGGTGTAATATAAGTAAGTGTTTTTCCATGGAAAGTCATTCAAAGATATTTTGTAAAATTATGAGAAATTTGATGACATTCAAAAGTGAAACTTAGACTTACCCATCAATTTACTCTTTTGAGCCATTTCACCTTCTACATTCCTAGATGACTCAGTTTTATTAATATCAATATTTTTGCACAATTTAGAAGATTTTTATACAAAAATCACAATTATCTCAATCAAGCGAAAATCAAGCAGAAGCAAACATATTTAAAACTACAACCCTGATAGTCAAAGGAAAAAATTGTAGGATAGCCCAAAACATATTCAACATAGTCCAGCAGCTAAACCCTTCATAGCTCCAGTATTTCTCAATGGTTGTTCCAAAGTTACGGTCTCCCAGTGCTAAGAAAGAGAGCTAATGGAACCACAGTGACATACTGCAAAAGTTAGGTTTCCGAAACAATGCCAACATGCCTAGGTATTGCTCTTAATGTTTTAACATAGAGAAATGGGATACTTTTGAACTCTGGAGACTAATGTCTTCTAAACTACGAGTCTTTGGACGTTGATTCAACAACAAAGGTAAAACACAAAATGTGAAGTAAATGTGAGTTACTGAATTCGAACCAAGTTTAGTATTTACAGGAGAAGTGTAGAGGACTGGTTCATTATCCTCAATCTCCAAAGCTACAACAACAGCTTTCCAGGTCATAAGAAAAATGACTCTGCACTAAGATACACTGGTGATGAATCACATGTCCCCTCCCCCACGCACCCCTTAAAATTGAAAAAAAAAAGTGATTCTGCTAGCAACTGCCTCTCCTACTTTATTTCACCAACTAACTCCACATCATACGACTTTTATCAACTTGCACCATTTATTGATGCAGATGCTTAAGTTTGACAGGTTGCAGTTCCTGATACTCAGCCTTCTGCATTATTTTTGCAAATGAATTTGTATCTATTCACCTTCCAGGCACTAATGCATATGTCTTCTTAACTCTGCGGCTTTTCAATTCACCAAAAACTCACTTTTTCTAGCTCAACAGGATTTGCTTCATACTATTAACAGTCCACATGCATATTTAATTCAACAAAATCACAATAAAAAGAGATCATTCTTGAGCTGATTATTTCTACCTTAATAGTTAAAGAGCAAGTTGCAAGACCATACAAATCACAAAATTCACAATGCGACTTTCACATAAGCTACAGCAGCAAAAATTAAATGCTTGTAAAGCAACCAAACTGCAGTCACTGACAACCAAAAAGAAGTTAAAAGAGCGAGTTTTCAGTGATAGATCAGCGCGACGATTATAGGCTTTTGTATCTGTTCATCTTCCAGCCACTGACGCAAACGTCTTCTTTAAAATTACCAAAAAAGCTCAATTTATCTAGCTCAAAAAGAATTTATTTCATACTAGTAAACCGTCTACGTGCATAACATCTTCTTTAAAGTTACCAAAAGAGCTCAACTTTTCTAGCTCAAAAAGGATTTGCTTCATACTAGTAACCGACTGCGTGCATATTTTATCCAACAAATTCACAATAAAAAAGATCATTCTTCAGCTGATTATTTCTAGCTAAATAATTGTAGAGCAATTAATAATACAATCATCCAAACCGCAACAATGTGAGTTTCACAGAAGCTACAGAAGCGAAAATTTTATAACTGTTAAAAGACCAAAATGCAGTCACCTACAACCAAAAAGACGTCGAAAGCTCAAGTTATCAAAGACACATCAGTTTGATGAAAAATCATAAGCTTTTGTATACGTCTTCTTTACTTTGTTGTCTTTCAAGTAACCAAAAAACTCACACTTTCTAGCTCAAAAGGATTTGTTTCCTATCAGTTAACCGTCTAAGTGCATATTTTATCCAAAAAATTCACAATAAAAATATTTCAGCTGATTATTTCTAGCTTAATAGTTGAAGAGCAAGTAGTAATACTATCATTCAAACCGTAAAATTCACAATGCAAGTTTCACATACCTGTAAACCGACCAAAACACAGTCACCGACAACCAAAAACACGTTGAAAGCACGAGTTTTCACCGATACATCAGTGCGATGATGATCATACGCTTTTGAAACTGTTCTTTTGTTAGGCGAAACCACCAATTTCGAGTGGCAAACGCTGCATTCCGCAACTCCATTCATCTTTCTCAATTCGTATCTCGCCGGAACTCGAATTTATACCGTCAATGCCTAAATTTTTTCCGATCACCGAACGGACAATCGATCGATTTGCCGGAGAATTTAGCTTTGGATTTTTTGATTGTGCTGTTGGATCTGAATATATTTATTTGAAGGAACAACCCAAAATCCTGAAAGTGTAGGTGAAGTGAAATGACGTAATTACCCTTAGATTTTATGGATAGACACTATTGATTGAGGAGGGTATATTTGTCTTTTGAGGAGGAATTTTATTTGTTCTAATCCTTTTTTAGCTCTATTTGGTAATAAATTTTGAAATTTTGGATTATATTTGGAAAAAAAATTAATGTTTTGTGATTTATATTTTAAAAATATTTAAAGATTAGATTTTTAAAATCTGATTAAATTTTATGACCAAAACAGATATTTGAAGATAAAGTTTTAAAATTTGATCCAAAATGTATGATTAAATTTGTTGTTGTTTGAATATGTTGTTTTCCTTTTATAGTCATGCTTAATAAAGATCCTCCATTATAAGTTTTAACTAATGAGTAAATTTTATGATTAAATAGATATTTGAAGATATAATTTTAAAATTTGATCCAAAATATATGGTCAAATACTATATTAAATTTGTTCTAGTTCGAAAATATTTATTATTTTAAAAATATATTTTTACTTTTTATTCTTACTTTTAACACATCAAGAAAAAATAATTATTTTTTTTGTTTTATTGTCAACATTAATTACTTATTCACCTAGGTATTTATCAATACTTCAATCAATACCTAAACTATTTATCAAATAACATGGCGTACCTAGAAGGTTTTCTGGGTTCATGTGAACTCATGCTCTTCTCTCGAGATCATATATAATAGTGTTTTTTCTAATAAAAATATTTAAATATAGATGTATGAACTTATGCTCGAAATGTCTTATAATGTAATGATGACTAGATGCACCTCTTTGAGTGAGGTTCGAAATTTAAATTTTATATCTTTTTTTCATTCTAAAAATGGATAATACCTCTCTTAGTGGTTATCGATACGTGTCTTCATTAATTAACTTCTTGTGCTTTAATTTTTCAAAATTTTCAAACCTTGCATATTGAAAATACCTAAATTTTGACATTGTAAATTATTTTATATAATAAACCAATCGCGTGCTTGAATAGCTATAGTCTAGCCTCTTCATTAATTAGATCTCTAATCAAAGTTAGACCTCAAAAGAATGTAGATTTAAATCAGTTCGTATTTAACAAAGAACCTAACGAAATTTAACAAGCAGCAACTGTAAAAGACAAATGGGCAGAAAGAAATCCTTCCAACCGTAGAATTGAACACAAGACTAACGTCGACCACTCTCTTTTTGGAAGGCCCTTTCAATTCTCTTTCAGCTACGCTTCCTCCGTAAGAACATTGAATGCCCAGCTTCACAGAGCATATATGAAAATAAACAGTAAGGTAATATATCATACAACAAATGAGTTAAACTAATCTCAATATTTTTGACATATAGTTCGAGTCTAGATAAGTTACAATGTCGAAGTAGGTACTAGAAATATTCTGCTTCACTTGTAAGTTTTTTCTGTCTTGAATTTTGCTATCACTGCAAACAGTTCTACAATAGCAATATAAGCAATATTGTCTCGCAAAGTAAAATTTGAAAAGGATAAAATATACGTAAATCTTACCCCTGCTTTAGAGGTAGAAACACTGACTATCACTATTAAGTTTTATCTGTTTTGAATTTTGTTACCACTACTAACGGTAATACAATAACAACATATGCAATATTGTCTTGCAAAGTAAACTTTGAGAAGGATAGAATGTACGCAGACCTTGCCCCTTCCTTAGAGGTAGAAAACTGATTAGCACTATTAACAATACAAAAACTGATATTTTACAATAGTACTCACATCTCACCTACATAAAATTGAAGCATATGAATCATAAAAAACGATGATATACCCAGAGAAATCCCACATTTGGGTACAGAGACCTTATCGCTATCTCGTAGAGATAGAGAGATCGTTTTCGAGAAACATATGAATCATGACATTCCATTTTTGGCATCATTATGCACCACCAAGGGAAAATAATCAAAAGATAACTCACTACATGATTCATGATGGAAGTACTTGAGCTTAGACTTCACTTTTTTCCAAGAACCATTATTATATCTAGGAAGTTTAAATGGTGTTCTTTTACATTACATTATGTAGTTTCTCATATGCCTAATTTCAACCTCCCATCTTTTAGCCAAAAGGGAAACTTGTAAATACATATCAGACATAAAGAATGGAATCACCAGTGGAGTTGCTCAAACAGCAGCTGCTTTGATGGAGAGGAAATCAGATATCTTGTTGGCGTAGAAATCTGGTTGTGTAGAGTTGTTAGGATCTTGGAGCATCGATAAAGATGTCACACCTAGAACACGATTAAAAGATAGTATTGGATGACAAATTTTGAAGCATATGCCTTTAAAGGAGAACAAATTTTCCTCTCTGATCAAACCTGAGAGAACAAGAAGAGTTTTGCAGCCACCATTTTGTCCAAACAATATATCCGTATCCAATCTGTCACCGACCATGCATATCTGTGACTTCTGTATCTTAAACCTGTTATGATGACATTAAAGAAGATGAAGAAAGAAAAGTTATCGATTGTCCAGTTAAAAACTAATCTATTTCTGTAAAGAACTTGGTAACATTCAACAGAACAATTGCTTTTTTACTATTAATATGAACCTGACAATGACAGAAGGATTTTGTTCATGTTGGTTCAAGAAAATTGCTTGATACATTGCAATGCTAATACTACTCCTTTGGCATACATACTAATCATGTAGACGAGGTCACTCGGTTTGAATGTGTAAATACATTGAAGAAGAAGTTCGTAAGCACTCTTTCTATCTCTTTCTGAGAGACAGCACAAATACTACCTAAATAAGCATGATGCAAACATCTAGGTCAACTTGCTAAAAGTATAATTACTTCACATGCAATTAGAGAGCACTAATCAAACTTGATTTAGAAGTATGGTAATATACTGTAATATCATAATTGTTATAAGTCTCATAATGAAGCATTCATCATAAATGATAAAAGTTTCATCACCAACTAACAAGTATACATATGAAATAATTAAGAACCAAAGTGATTATATAACGTAATGAAGAGCGAGTGGGGTTAGGTGGACGCGGAGGGAGGTTTAATTGAATCCGCGTCAGAAAAACTTGCTGATTCACACACCAAAAGATGTTGTACTCCAGCAGAGAGCCCATTCAGCTAAAAAATGGAGAAAAGGGACGGGAGCAGAAGACAATGACAAATAATGCAAGTAAAGATGATGATGTAGGACAAGACATAATATTGTAGAAAATTATTGCCATACTTATCAGCCAAGTAGTCCATCATGAAGGTCGAGGGCTTTCCTACAACAAGTGGTTCACGCTTTGTAGAGCCTAGGATCGCACCAACCATTGAACCACCACCTGAAGCAACAGAAGAAGGATGCAGCTTAGTTTAAATATGGACAAAATCTATAATGGCTAGGACCATGTAAAGATGATCAAAGTTGAAACCACATAAACTTTAGATATAAGATTAACTACAATAGCATCTTGACAAGACAATAAGGGTGTGTTCAGTATGATGGAAAATGTTTTCAAGGAAAATAAGTGGGTTCTTACTTATTTTCTTGTGTTCGATACATAAGCCAAAAACACTATCTTAAAAGTATTTATCTATAATCTACACAAATACTATGAGAGGTGGGGATGAGGACTACGTCGGGGGTGAAGATGAGGTGTGTTGGAGGATGAGGACATAATCAATGTAGAATGCCAATGTGTGGCACTTGTTTTCTCTACTTACACTAGGAAAGTCATTTTCCTCATTTTCAAGGAACTTGGAAATGTTCTCCGAAAATGACAACCAACTGAACTGGGAAAATTGGCAAAAGCAAATGAATGGCTCAGAAAGGTGCTATAGATAATCACTTGGGACCTAAGTGTAAAAGGGTGAAACAGGAAAAGAATTGAAGTGTACATCAAAATCGCAATAACATGCGATAGATTCTCATTGCAAGAAAAAGTTCTTATTCTAAATGATAGTGTGAGTCAAACATGACGACTACAGAAATAATAATATTGGTGCTGAGTACATCTAACACAACATGATATTTGTGTCCATACTACAACAGTCTCTTTTAGCAAGGATTAAATTTATACAGATGAGATAAATGATTCCGAGGAACTGGTCAGCAGGTCAGAATTCACAAATTGCAGTTCAACATTTCTTTACCCGCTTTCTGACTCGAGTACATAAGACAGAAATAGAACAGTTCTGTTAGATTGCCAAATTATTCAGCTAGTATACAAACTACACATGTTTGCTAAACCCCAACATTTCTACCTCTTTTCTTCTTTGTACATTGTCCCAAGATACCGAAAGCTCTTTCCCTCTTCCCTCAACTAAGATGTAGGTGTCTGATCCCTCAACCTCCTTTATTTCTCTCATTTTATGATATTACTTTAGTTTTACCTTGCACTAACATCTCCCAAAATGCCACACTAATTTCTCCCCTTCCATGCCTGAACATGACATGTGACATTTATCTGATAAACATTCTGATAATTCAGTTCTTCACAACATATATGTTTCGATGATGAAATTAGGTTCAAACAGAGAATGGGTTCAACAACTAACTTCTGTAATGAACGGTTCAACTCACAGGACAAACATGCGAAACTAATGTTAAAGCTTGAGATGGGAATAACCTGCCCATTCCTGAGCATCTGTAAGATGAGTAACAGCATCACGGTTTGTTGCAATAAAGAGACATCCTGGATTTTCACGTATGCACAGGGTTGCATACCTTCATTACAGAAATCAATTAGATATGTGATATCAACAGGGCAGAGAAGAACTATGAATGCACACATCGGAAGCCTATACAGTTATAACAAGCAAAACACAGAGTTGTATGTGCAGGTAATTCTAGTTAGAAACTCTGAACAACGAGCTCTAGCAAGGGGTATATTTTATGGTGGGATAGCTAAAGCGGATTAGATGATCGGAACTTTGAGCAAAGAAGAAAGTATATGTAATCCAATCAAATGAATGAGAAAAGATCCCAAATTCATTACTGGTTAGGCATAAAACTCCATAATGTCGTCCAAATTTACCCAAACAAAGTAGTCACATTGTTAGATATTATGTGGCAGGGAATATTGACACAGAAAAGGGAAAAAGGATAACTCACTGAATCTTGTGGTAGTTAAAATATCTGTCAAATCCAACAACAACAGCTCCGACCTTAAAGGTGTAGATGCAACTCAGCAATATATATTTAAAAGATAGTAGAACTTGGTCCAATTTAAACGTAGAACACACATGAGAAAAAGTTTAGAAGCATGAAATGAAGCATACATCCTTATCCTGCTCCATCATATATCCAGGCTTTAACTCTATTTTCTTGTCACCATCTTCCTGTTAAAAAGAGAACATGTGCCATTCAGTTCAAAAGTAAATATGGTAACAAAGAAAGCACGGAGCAAATGTCTTCATAACTCTCTCTCTCTGACTTTTTAAAAATTATGTTATCAAAAAACATTGTTAGCGGGATCATTTCCTAACTTCCAAAGTAGAGTTGAAAGAAAGGGCCCAAAAAGTGGTTCAAATTGCAGCATTCTGGCTCCAAGGTTACGTAATTTAGTCTGCAGTGTAAGAAAACATGAATTTTGGTTGAAAGATGATGAAATGCATTGTTTCTTTTCATTTTGCAAGTCTTGTTTAACTCAAACTTCTGGCCAAGTATAAGACTTTTACACTTGACAAAGGAAAAAACAAAACAAGACAGAGGCTTATTTCACGCGACAAAATCTCATACCTCAAGGATGCTTGACAAGGTGAGAACACAACATATCACAAGTTCCACAGGTCATTTAACTAGAATGAGAATATAAAATTCATACATAAACCATTAGCCAAACTTTCAATAACTAGTTGTTTTATTTGAGGTGGAAAACTATCATAGGCCAAAAGCGCTTAAAAAAACTGCAAGACATATCAGAGCTTATTCATAAAGTAGAAAGCACTACATATTAATTATTTGTACATACCGGTCCCCCAAGATATTGAATACCAGCCAACTCAAGCTCCTTCAAGATGCCGTCTTCACCGACAACATACACCTTAAAAATGCACACCAATTAAACAAGTAGGTAAAAATTCCAATGCTGGTAATGGATCTCAGTTTTTCAAGAAAACATTTTATTTTTTAGCAGTGTGTCTGAATCCATACTACACTGCTTCAAGCAGGCAGCTCAGTAGGCAGTTGTCGATTGACGTGCCTACTTAGACAGGCAGTTGTGGATAAGCAGGCACGGCGTGGTCGACATGCCTGCTTCGGCTGCCTGCTTAAGCGACCGGTTGACGTGTCTGCTTAAGCAGCAACTGCAACTTAGATATAAGTGGCAATAAGCAGGCACATCTTGGTCGACATGCCTGCTTCAAAAGATAAACCACAAATTCCAAGTGACTGTAGTTGCAAACATTAGAGGCAATGAAATATGAGATACATAACTTATCAGACAGTACTTTTACCAATTCATATTTCACTGTCTCGACACAGAAGATCAGTGACCTCTACTATCTGGGAGAATGAAAAACCAGAATGGATTCTGAGTTCCATTAAACATCTAACGATTCAGGCTGGAAGAGAAAATCCCTACTTTTCTAACTGAAGATGAAATCCTTATAAAGAATTCATGAAGGTAATGACTTGAAACTTTAAACTCCTTCGAGAAAATGGTATATAGTTGACACAAACAGAGTTTAGAGATTGAATATTGGGCTTAAACACATAAAAGAATCATATACAGATTGCTAGAATATTCTATATATATGAAAGACAAAAACTTAGTCACTGAAGGCTTCAAAATGATGATTTCATTAGCTATAATGAACCAGATAGCTTTCACAGTTAACAGTCGATAAACAATTGGCAGTCCACTGTGAATTTTATCGTGGCTTACCTTTTTATCTTTTGGGAAGTCAATAGACTTCAAATAAGCAGCTGCAGCAAAGGATGAAGCAAAAATTTCCTCCTGGAAGGTGACTTGCTATTAGAACTATTGATCCACTTGGTCATAAATATTAACTAGAAGAACCATAAGCTTACCTCGTTGACACTAAGACCAAGTGTTTCAAATTTTTTCCCGTACTGCTTTCTAGACTTTGTTGAGTTGTTGGTAACAAAAACTAATCTTTTCCCCTAGAGAATGAAGTTATCCAAGAGTCAGATGGAGTCACTATAAATTGAATGCTATAAGCAATCTTGTAATCAAATATAAGTATGCAAAGCGTCCCATCATTAGAAACACTAACCTTTTCCCTGAGCAAATCCAAAGTTTCAGGGACTCCGTCTATCAGTTTATCGCCTTTCCATATGACTCCTGTATATAATGGAGGGGAAAAAGGACCTTATTCTAAGTAACTTACCCAACTTTTTTGCTAGGAACATATTATCAACATTTCTTTCGAGATAATTACAACAAAAGATGATTAGGGAAAGGAAAAGAAACATAACTACCACCTCTGTTGAAAATGCTAACAGAATAAGGGAAATTTGCAAAGCTTTTCTGATACTTCCTATTTCTTTCCGTGGAAACATCACACGTTAAGCATTGTTTTCAAATATCTATGTATTATGATAGGCCAAAGTTTGAACATGATCATCCACAGTAGATGTTTTTTACTGTCTGATCTAGTTAATCTTTACTAGAAAGGCTCTACAGTAAAGCAAAGCTGAAAGCCAAGGGATTCATGTTATTTGAATCAGTTTTCAAGCTAACAGATCCAAGTTGGAGGACTCATAGAATTCTTTGACATTGAGAGCTCCAACAGACAGTTTTTCTTGCTAATCTGATACCAAATACCTATTATATTTGCCAGAACAGTTTCAACTTCCCAAAAGTTTGATCGAACAGGTTATTTTTATAACAAGGGGAACCCACAGCCGCTACCCTGTTGGATACGCACAGGGTAAACCTCTGCTCCTATGCAATAGCTTGCAAACAACAAAGGAGAGGTAACCTGCACTAGGCAAGCTCAGTGCGTCGAGCTCGACGCAGAAGGCAAACCCCTTGCATTCGTTGGCAAAGAGTTTTGAGCTTGAGACCTTCAATTGGTCAAACATGTTATTAACCCAACAAACCTACTAATGCCAAGTTGTCTACATCACAATTCATAAAACAAGTCAATAAACCTATACCTCTATAACTCTATCAGATAGTAGTAAGGTCTGCGTACATTCTAACCTCCCCAGACCCCACCTATGAGATTACACATGTTATTGTTGCGCGGAATAACATAGCAATAAACACACACACATACACAATGAAACACCTCTGACTACATTCCAAGTCCTGTAAAAACACTTTTAAAAAAACAACATTCGATAAGATTAGCATGACCTGCAACAAGTATGACATGCACAAATCGTGAAATGGTCCAATAACATACAAAACCATCATGATCAAGCAAAAACACAAACACCCAAATCAACATAAATCAAGAAAATCCAAAAAAAATGTAAAAAGACAGAAACTTTCCATACCATCACAATCAAAAATGAAAGTTTCAACAGAATCAATGAGTTCTCCAGGATTTGTAAGTGGCTGAGCTGAAGCTTTGGTAACAAAACTTGATTTTGAAGCCTCCATTCTTGAATTCCTACAATTCCATCTAATGGGTTTTGAAGAATTGTTCAATGGATTAGAAATGTAAGGAAATCTTTTTGATAATATTTTGGAATTATTAGTAAAGAAAACAGTTGAAGATGAAGAAATGGTTGCTGTTACTCTGATGCTTAGCATCTCTTTTTTCTTTTTCTTTTTTTAATTTTAATTTTTGTTCTAGGAATAACTGATTTGAGTTTGTTACGTAAAATAAATATTTTCAAAAATAAAATTTAAAAAAAGAGTAAATTATATTTTAATACTATATGAAAATTGAGTGGATGAAGATAGATATATCTAAAGATGGAAAATACAAGGCTGTGAATTGACTTTGTTTTTTCTTTCCTTTGTTCTCTTGCTTATTCATTTTCCTTTGGTTTATATCAATAGGTTTAATAAATTCGTATTAAAGTTCGGTTAATTCAAATTTATAATTATGAGGATTTTTTAAGAGAAGTGATATCTATAATGTTTTTTTATACTCAAAATATAAAAATAAGACATCTTATTAAAAAGAATTAATAGGTTTAACATAGTCATATTAGAGTAGATTCATAATTACAAGGATTTATTAAGAGAAATGATATTTATAAATAATTTTTTTATACTCAAAATTTAGAAGTGAGACCTTTTATTGGAAAAAACTTAATCTCATCTGTTGTACTGTAATCTTTCATCATCTTTTGCTAGTCTTTTTTTTTCTTTTGATTTCTCATTAGGTTTTCAAAATTCAGAAGCGAGATCTCTTATTAAAAAAAATTAGTCTCATTTGTTGTATCATATTTTTTCATCATCTTTTGTTAGTTTGTATTTTTTTTTACTTTTGATTTCTCATTAGGTTTTGATATTTGTATTGGAGTTTAATTAATTTAGATTAATATTGCGAGGACTCATTAGGAGAAAGCACTTTCTATCATTAATTTTTTTTATTCTCAAAATTTAAAATTTAAACTTTTGATTAAGAAAAATAATCTCGTTCATCACACCACAACCTTTAATGATCTTTATTCATTCTTTTTTTTTCTATATTCTAGTTGAATTCCTTTCTTTTTCATTGTATTGTTGTTCTAGTTAATGCAACTTTTAACGCTCCTCATGGGTCATCTGAAAACAGTCGCTTTATGTTTTTTAAACATAGGGTTAGGCTGCGTACATCCAACACCTCTCACCCCGCAATGAGTGGAAGCCTTTCGAGGCACTGGAGTATGTTGATAATGTTGTTCTAGTTAAATAATGCTTATAACTAGTTATAGATTACAATGCTTTATGAGGAGTAATCTTTTAATAATTTGATAATTTTACTAGTTAAAGATAAATGAATGGAAGTTTCCTCATAATGATCTTTGCATAAATGATCACTAGATTGATTGATTTGTTTCCTCCGAATATACACTAATTATACATCAAAATTACACCTCATGACTTTAAAATATGAGTTATTGTCTCTTTTTAATCATTCATTTAATCAAGAGCCTGTCATAAACAATTTTGCTATCTTCGTAATGTAAAGATAATCTACTTACATGCTATCCTCCTCAAACCGCAGAAGTGGGATTGCTTTGAAATTATTGTGAACTTTATAAATGATTAATCTTTAACTTTTGACCCACGTTTGACCTATGGGCAAGTCTTTAAGGTCAAAAGGTAAATTATGTTGACCTTAAAGTTTTACCGTGGAGCAAACATAGTCAAAAGTTCAACGTTATCCTCCTTTGAGTTCGTTCTTGTGGATCACTCGTTATACACATATTATACATTTATTGGTTATTTTTTATTTAAGTGATCGGATGATGACTATTTTGATTGATTTTTTCTATTTTTAAAAAAGTAGAATTTTCATAAATAACTTAGTCGTTAAATTTAATTCATAAATAGTAGCAATTTGTACAATTCACATATTTGTTTTGTATAATTCACTGCAATATACAAGTCTATTTTTGTAATTCGCTGTCAATATACTAACAAAGTAAGTACATACAAATTCTGTATTGATATATTTTTTAAAAAAAATCAAAATTTATACAAATTAAATATATTGATATGACAATTATATACAAGTTAGGATAAGTATATATAAATTCTGAATTTATACGAACAAATTCTGAATTTACAGTTAGGAGCTTACTTATACAAATTTTGGACGTGCCCCTAAAAATTCGGATTAAACTATAATGGTGGATAATAATTAGTTTAAACTCTAGCTATAAAAAATAATTAAATAATATATATTTGCTTAATCGCATAATTTTTTGAAAAAACAATTGGATCGATCCAGCAAATGACACGTAATTGGGCTTTTCCATTTGAGTTGGACCAACAGACCAAGCCCAGGGCCCTCACTTTGTGATGAGTTAATTTCAAAAGCCCATATTCCACTGATGTCTATTGCTATCGATACTTAGCTCTCGAGTTCGAATCTTGAGTATCATACTTAGTAATACGTGTTTTAACTTTTACCCTTCATTTTTACACGGATAGATTGTTATCTACTTTAAAGTCATTTTTTTCTTTAAATATTTTTATTTATCTAGTTACTAATATACAATTATTTATGATCTATGTTCTAAATTCTATTCTACATCAAATAAACATAAATTCCTACAAAATTTAACATGATGATATCCCGCTAATCAAATATTGTATTAGTTATGCGGGGATTATATTTAATTTCTTGTACAACTAACCAAGCACTACATCAAAGCATATAAGGATATATTACTTATATTTTATAGTTTTAATCCCCCAATCAAACCATGCTACTATCATTTTAATTTATTGAGTAATTTATATTACTATTATTTTTAGTAATCTTTCCAATCATATTTCTTTTCTGCATTTAGGCAAACACAAGATCTGACGGAACTTGATCTCACTGAGGACATGGCCTTAAATAGAGAAAAGTAGAAGTCGCGAATTAGAGTAGCAGACTAATGGTAGGGTTAGGTATTTTTTTTGCCATGTATTCGCATTACCTGTTATATTATGTGTTAGTTTACCTTATTTACATACTGTCATTGTTAGTCGTTATTTTTTTATTCTCTTCCCTCCTTTTGTCATATCTAGTTCGTTCTTACTTACAAGTTTTGAGACGAGAGTTTTCAGAAAACAGTCTCTCTACTTCTATGGTAGTGGTAAGGTCTACGTACATTCTATCCTCCCCAAACCCACTTATGGGATTATACTGGGTATGTTGTTGTTGTTAATGTTATTGTACAACTTATTACATTCCATCAAAAAATATTGTAGTTAGTGTGGGGAAAAAACATTAATGATCCATGCCCCTCTTTTATTTTTTATTTTTATTTTATTATTATTTATTTATTTTTATTATTTTGTGATTAGAATCATAAGCATCACTTGTCTCCATCAAAGGAGCTGTTATATGTTGAAGATTGATGGATCACCACTAATTACACCTCATATTGTTAGGAAATGTTTATCAACAAGGCGGTGGAATGAATATGATGTTTCTATTCTTAACTTCATATTTTGAGTTTAGATTCTAGATTCTAGAACAATTTTGAGAAATTATATGATGTAGCGAGTTCTAGCTCTTTTATTTTTTTAATGATACTTTCAAATGTGTATCTTATATCAGATACACGAGATACATCTATATGTATATCTAAAAAATTATAACAATGAGCACCTTCTCAATAGAGATGGCAAAAGTACTTGACATATGTACAATTTGATGTCTTCATGTGTACATACATTCATCTAGCTAGTTTCTACTTTGAAAACACACATATACACACACAATTTTAAAAAGTTACAGTCTTTATACGATTTCAGTCACGATAAAATATTAACTAAAGACCCCAGATAAATATATAAAACATCGAATGAAAAGATAAAATAAATGATAATCTAATTTAGCATTTAAAAACTTTGTTGAAATAGGGTCCCAAATAACACTACACCCCTTTGAACTTCTTGGCCTTTCATTTTATTAGGAGCAATTTGTGGCAAGAGACTCTTCCATATCCAACCCCCAACTTCCTAGTAGGTAGACTTTAATTTATGGCCCTTCAATGTCAAATTAAAGCTTATTAAGAGCACATTTTACAATGAATAGGTTCAATCCTAGCATAGATAAATGTTAGTCCCTCTATCATATATTAATTGAATTTATGAGGTAATGCACATATATTAAGACAAACATTTAAAGACAAACTTTACAACATACTTTTCACTATTGTCCTTTGTAAAATCATAAATATATAGTGTAATTATTTTCTAGAAAATATAAAAGTTCAATAAATGAAAGGGCAAATATGAAAAAAGTTTCAAACATTCATCTTGAACTTTCAAAAATTCAACTATTTTGAACCTTGAAAAACCCCTCAAAAATTCAATTATTTTGAGACGGAGGGAGTCCAATTTGAATGGTTGAATTTTTTATTCAAAATTTTGGCATAATTATATCAAATAATTATTTTAGCATAGAGAAAATTTAAAATTAATTAAGAACATCAGCGTTGATCTGCATATATAATATTAATTTTTGATTGAGTAAATTAAGCAACTGTTGCAGATATGTTATTAGACTTGAGAAATGAAATAAGTTCATTTAAATTTTTAAATACTCTTTGGGGTGGAAATAATATTGTATAAATATACACTAGATATACAGTCACATTTTCATATATCAGTTCTTACATAAAGTCCTACTACCATAGAGCAATATGTCATTATCGATATATATTTACGTCTATAAATGATTAAACTTTTTCTTTTGTCATATAATAATAAAGTAACGAAATTACTGTTTGCTACATAAAAAATAATCAAAGTTTATTCATCATATAATAATTCAGAATTTAAGTTAAGCAAATGAAAAGGAGGTGCATAGATGCATCAGGAAGTGTGTGAAGTTGACTATAGTAGGAGTTATGAGGTTGTCCGAAAAAAGATCGAGCAAGGTGATTAGACATGACATGATAATTTTGACATTCTAAAGATACACTCCTAAATAAGAAAGTTTGAATATGGAAGATTAGAGTCGAAAGTTGGTATGGAACCAAGTATTGTCTCACTTTATATAATAGAATTATGGGAGCCTCCTCACCACTTTTCTTAATTAGTAGTCGTATAGTCTCTTATTCTTCAATGTATACATTATTATTTATTGCTTCATTTACTAATTTTGTATCATACTAGTTTGCGCTGTCATTTTTCTTTATAATTGTACTTTAAAAATATTTCCTTTTTAAATTGAAGATTTATCAAAATAATCTCTTTATTCCACAAAAATAAAGAAAAAAAGTCCATAATTTTATTTTTCTCAAATATTTATTATTTTCAGACTCCACTTATAAAACTAGATAAGTATATTATTGTTCCACACATGAAATTGTGGGACAAAATATTACTCTACTAATAAGTGGCCGTCACAATTTTTGATTAAAAAATATAAGCACTATGTGTAAAATGACATTAATTAGAATATATTTAATAATATAGTTGAACTTTGTCTCTCAACTTATTAGCTCTAGTTTTTTGTTGATCAGGCCACATCAGGATTTGAACTACGAAAAAAAGGATTTGCATTCCTCTGCCTTATCACTCCGTCATATTGCTAAAATACTAGCGAATTATTGATTGTGTCATAAAGAATCTTATATTCACGCCCCAATCGTCCCTTCAAAAGAATATATGCATCTAAAAGATCTTTCATATTATACTCAATCTCGAATTTAATTTTATACATATTAATCAGTAATAAAAAAAATAAATGCAATAGTTAAATGATGATAGACAATATCAGTCTGCCATAAACTTTGAATGAAATTTCTTAAATGTATTGCCATGTGCCATTGCAAAAGAGGTCACATCCTAGAGATCCCCCTTCTATAATATTGTCTTGTGTAATTCAATCATTTTCATTTACAGCTTGTTAATTTTGGTTAACTAGTTAGTTTTAAAAAACATTTTCTATTTTTAAAAAATGCTTTTAAAACACAATTAACGTGTTTCACCAAATTTTTAATTAAAAAAATTTAATCCTTTTAAATAGTTGAAAAATTAAATATATCAACAATAACAACAATAATATTACCCTAATGCCTCAAAGGCTCCCGCCCATTGCGGGGTAAGGGGGGTTCGGATGTACGCAGTCTGACCCCTATGTTTAAAAACATAGCGCGACTGTTTCCAAATGACCCATGATCAGCGTCGAAAGTTGCATTGACTAACTGCTACTTCACAATTGAAAGAAGCACAGATATTTTAAAAAGTCATTTTGCTTTATTCCATCATACCCCAAAGCCCCAAAATAGTGAATCTCTGACCCATCCGAGATTGATAGAAATCAAAAAAGGTAATTTTTTCTAAGAAGAATTTTTCGAATCTAGACAAAACATAAATTATTTCTTTGATAAAAAAATAATTTTATGATTCAAAATGAACATCTAAATTAATGATTTTTTAAAAGTATCTTTTTAAAGATTTTTTTAGTTATTTTACATTTTTTGAAGATATAATATTAAAGAGAGTATTTTTCAACTCATGAAATTACACTAACTATAACTTGTCGTAACAAAACTTATTACCAATATCGATATATATAACTTAAATCTACAATTTCAATATATCGATCGTGGAGTTTTAATTATCAACAAATTTTTTTTCAACAACTTCTCAAGCTATTTAATACACAATCATTTTCATAAACTGTTAACTCAACCAATTCTTAAATGTTAAGAGTTATTAATTAATTGTAAAGTTGAAAGTTCTCTTGACCTTTTTTACCAAATAATATTTGATAAAATAGAACCTTAATTTTTTTAATCAATATAGGAACCTTAGTTTAAATCATAGTAATTAATATGGTTGCCAAAGTAGGTGGAGACATTACATGGTACACAAAAGATCAATTTTCAAATTGATAATGATAGCTAGTATATAATGATAATTAATCATAGATAACTATTGTAAGTTTTTTATTTTATTTTTTTGCAAAAATGAAAATGCATAAGGTAAGGAAAAAGGCCAAACAGAAAAAACATAAAAAAGAAAAAAAGAGGAAATTTCATAAATCTGTCGGAGTTAGATTTCTCAGATTTTTGAAAAAATTAAAATAAGAAAAAAGAATTATTCTCTAAAATAATAATAATTAGTTGAATAGTCATATAAAAATTTCATGTGATTTGTCTTTAACTAGAACATTTAATCTAAATTTTACAAAATGGTATGTTAAATTGCTACAAAATGGCTATATTTATACTAAATATACATATATTATACATATAATATAAATATTTATACACAACATATATATATATATATCATATACAATGAAGTGTACAAATATATGCTTTAGTCATGTTAGTAAACTAGATAATTATATAATACATTTACAATAATAACATACCCAGTAAAATCCTACAAGTGGGGTCTGGGGAGAGTAGAATGTACGCAGACCTTACCACTACCACAGAAGTAGAGAGGCTATTTCCTGAGAACCCCTATCTCAAAACCCATAGCAAATTATATAATATATTTATATAAAAAAATTTAATTTATCTATTTTAAATGTATTTTTGATCTTTTTATCGCGATCAAAACTATATAGGCAATTGTCAATAGTGTGACATCCTTGAGAAGAAATTGAAGGCCTTCTATATAAGTCACATAAATGTAAAGATATTAGATTTAAACCAATTGTCACATATCTAGCTTTATTTATCTTTATGGAAGTTTTTTCTTTTTACCTAAAAAACATGTGCAAACCCATGCATGTAACTAAAAAAATTCCCCAAAAATCAATTCCTATTCCTTTTCCCTTTCCATCTCACCTAGAAAAGGGGCAAGTTCGATGCTCTTACTATGTGCAAGGTCGGATTACAAGGGTCTATTGTATGTAGTTTGACTTTGCATTTTTACCAGAGACAATTTCGAAGGTTTAAACCTGTGATCTCCTAATCATCTCAAAATTCATGGATTCAACTAATTCAGATCACATTGATAGTTTTATCAAAAGGGTTAAAAGACGGTTTTTTTTTTATTAAAAGCATAAGCAAATTCAAAATTTAAAATTGATGAATTTAAATCTGAGAAATATTATCGAGTTTTTATACATTCGTATATTATACTCTAAATATATACTCCTCTAACTTAGAATTAAAGTTCTCTATTTTTAAGCTCGAACCCAAAATCTCTGGTTAAGACGAAATAATCCAAACAAACCAACCACATGAACACCTTGGTGGTCCCTTTCACCTCACTTAGTTTTAGTATAAATATACAACTCCTAGCTACCAAAACAAAACACACCACACAACCACACCAAAGAACACCAAAACTTGTATATCACTATATTCAATATTTCAATATGGGAACCCTATACCAACCCCTTGAAACAACAATCCAAGACCTAAAAGTCACAATCCATGACACAAACTTAATTTTCCCATCTCAAGAAACTCCAAAAAAAACTATGTTCTTACCAAATATTGATCAAGTCCTCAATTTTGATGTCCAAACACTACATTTTTTCAATGCAAATCCTGAATTTCCACCAGAAATTGTGATAGAAAGGCTCCGGGTCGCGTTGTCAAGAGTCCTAGTCCATTATGATTTTTTGGCTGGGAGACTTAGGATGAATCAAGAATCAAAAAGATTGGAATTTGATTGTAATAGTGATGCTGGGGCTGTATTTATGGTTGCTTCAAGTGAATTAACATTAAAGGAGATTGGTGATTTAGTTTACCCAAATCCTGGTTTTAGACAACTAATTGTTCATGAGAACATTGATATATTGGAAAAAGATGATAAACCACTTTGCATTATCCAGGTACAAATTCCTTATACATCTTTTAATTAGTACTCCCTCCGTTCCATTTTTGTTATCAGTAATACTAAAAGTAGTAGTCGTCTCAAAATAGTTGTCAATTTGGATAATGAAAAGAGAATTAATTGTCTTTTTCCAACTTTGCCCTTAGCGTCAATTATTTTAGAACTAAGAGGCATATATATAAATGAACTCGTCATTTTTGTCATCAATAAGTTCTCCCTCAATGCCCGACTAAATATTGATTGTTGAGAGACTGATTTATAAAAGCCCGATAAAACCTCAATCGACAGCCACAATTAACCCAATAGAAGAAAATCATAAGCTCGAAGAAAAGAGAAAAGAACCCTCAGATAATTCAGGCATCTGAGGCTTGAGAGAAAACTTGGATATCTTACTATTACTAGAAATATATTAGTCAAATGACACTTCTAATTAATTTTTTCTTAAGAATTCTGTCAAACCCTATCATGACAACTAAAATAAGATATATAGAATAGTATATTATATTTTCTCGTGTTCATATTATCTGTCTTTTAAGATTCTTACGCACTTCTTCAAAAAGTTCATAGTTTAGTTAGAAGCACACATGGATTAGTGTAGGTTTTGACACGAGACACACATGCGCTCACACATATACACACGTATACATATTAATATGAAATATTTTGAAACATAATAAAGTTAATAAGTTCGATTGAATCCGTACAGGTGAATGTAGCCTTTTGGCGATGAGTTAATGAGAACTCAGAATTTTGGACCCAACATATATCTGTCCTTGTATAGCAGTCACTAATTAATTCCCTCAAATTTTCACCAAATTTCCAACTACTCAATGCAAAAAGTAATGGCAAAGTTTTCTTTTTCTAAAAATGTATTGGGGGCATAAAGGGTAAATTGGGGAGGACATTATTAATATACGAAATCGATCTTTTACCAATAGGGTAAAAGTTCATGTAGTCAATCGACTATGCTACTTAAATTCCTCGTAATACCAATGGTTTGAGCTGCCTCGAATCAAGAAAAATAAAGGAAAACTTTTATAGATATATTATATTAAGAAAATATTTATTATCTATTGCGATAATAATTTTATTTTTTGAATATTGATAATGTATATTACAGGGAATTAATTAAAAAACATATATAATATAAATTTTATTGATGGATAAATTCGAATAATATTGTCAACATGCATATAAAAGTTAAAGTCTTCTACTAAACCAAAAATAAAAGGGAATTTTATCTAAACGTACACTTAGGCCATCTAAATTATCAAGACTATAATATATATTTGATTGTATATGTTGTGCGCAATGTATGTATATTATATGTATATATATGTATATAAATAATTTTTTGGTCCATGCAACTACATATAACCATTTAATTGTTTACTTTTTTTTAGGTGACATCATTTAAGTGTGGTGGTTTTGCAATGGGCTTTTCAACAAATCACATAACCTTTGATGGGATAAGTTTCAAGACTTTCTTACAAAACTTAGCTTCTCAAGCATTTGATGATGACAACAATAATCCTGAGCCCTTAGCCATTGTCCCATGCAACGACCGGACCCTCCTAGCCGCTCGTACACCGCCATGTGTCACGTTCCCACACGTTGAATTACTCAAATTGGAAGTCCCCATTGGTGAAGAACTAAACCCTAAAGTATTTGAAACCCTACAAGAAGAACTTGACTTCAAAATATTTAAGCTTAATTCAAATGACATTAATTCCTTGAAGGAAAAGGCAAAAGACGAGAATGCCCCCAACGCGAAAATCACAAGTTTTAATGTGGTGACTTCCTATGTATGGAGGTGCAAGGCTTTATCTTGCGATGTTGAGAACAACTCTGAGAGGATTTCAACTGTTTTATTCGCAGTTGACATTAGACCAAGGCTAAATCCACCATTGCCACAATCTTACACTGGCAACGCTGTGCTGACGTCCTACGCGTCAGCCAAGTGTCACGAGCTAGAAGAAGGGCCTTTTAGTAAAATTGTTGATTTGGTGTCACAAGGGGGTAAGAGAATGAATGATGAATATGCAAGAAGTGCAATTGATTGGGGTGAAATCTATAAGGGGTTTCCAAATGGGGAATTCTTGCTTTCTTCATGGTGGAGATTAGGGTTTTCACAAGTTGAATACCCTTGGGGAAAACCAAAGTATAGTTGTCCTGTGGTTTGTCATAGGAAAGATATTATTTTGTTGTTCCCTAATATTGATGATGGTATGAGCAACAACAATGATGGGGTTAATATTTTTGTTGCTCTTCCTCCCAATCAAATGAAGAAATTTGAGTCTTATTTTCATAAGTTCTTGTTGGATTGAGAATTGAGATACATATATGTATAATTTGTGTTTAAGCAAGTCTTTTATATATGTTGTAAACACGATGATGTCTGTTGAATTTTAATTGTCTTGTATGGTATGATGATGTTAAAATTAAAGTGCAATCAATAATTATATTTTTTAGTTCGAATGAACTTTTATGAAATACGACTGATGGATATATTGATGTAATAAAGATTTCAAAGTAATATATATGGAGCGATGTTATTATTTTTAAACTCTTTTTTCTATCTTTTCTTTGGCTATTATTAACCGATAAGACTTGAATTTGTTTGGAAAGTACCAAGGGGCCTCTAAGACCATGCATACAACAAAACTAACAATGGTTTTTATAAAGGTTGAAATACAAAATATATAGAAAAAAAAATTATTCTTTGATTTTCTTTAATACTATAAATATGTATATAGTCATCACCCTTTTCATCAATCTCGGAGGGAGCTAAAGATTCACTATTTTTTGGCTTTGAGGTATGATGGAATAAAGCAAAATGGTTCTTTAAACAGTCTGCGCTTCTTTCAATTATGAAGTAGCAGTTAGTCAATGTAACTTTCGATGCTCATTATGGGTCATCCGGAAACAATTGCGCTATGTTTTTAAACATAGGGGTCAGGCTGAGTACATCCGACCCCCCCTTACCCCGCAATGAGCTGAAACCTTTGAGGCATTGGGGTAATGTTGTTGTTGTATATAGTCATCACCATTTCCTTTTGGAATAATTGATATTACATGATGATATAATGCCTACTAGACTTCATACTTATTTTTAGATACTAGTTAACCATCAAGATTCTATATATATTGCTTCGACTCTTAGAAAATATCGATGGATGTATATCGAATAATTTTTAAAAAGGTCATTTTTTAGGATTTTATACTAACTATAACATTTTTGAAAACTTCGACCAACATATATAAGGTTACATTCGACGATCACCAGTACCATTTTCTCTTTGAGAATTGAAATAAACAGCAGCTACTGGCAACCCAAAATTATAGAGCTTTGCAAAGTTACCAACCTAACGAAGTTACTCAGAGAACATGTGGTAATTGTGTAATTTGAAAATAATAATTACATATATATTTAATTCATAGAATTGAAATGAAAAATAAAATATTAAAGTTGAAGAAAAAAAATCTAAAATATTTGTGAAAAAAGAATCTCAGGAAATAGTCTCTCAACTTTTATAAGGTAGTAGTAAGGTTTATGTATATTTTACCCTTCCCAACCCCACTTGTGGAATTTCACTGGGTATGTTGTTATTGTATTTGTGAAAAAAGAATATTAATATCCAAGGCAAAGTCAGTCTAGTAATTGTTGGTTCGACAGAACTTGATAACTTTGACTCAGATCATATATTTATAGTGGTTAAAAATTTCATTTGATAGTATAAATAATTAATTCGGAATAACAAAAAGAAGCATATGATTCATAATTCTTGATAATTATAATTTTTGATTCTGCCTCTGATAATGTTATGTAAATGTGAATAACTAGTTTTGCACTTTGAAAATATGCCAGCAAAATAAACAAAAGTAAAAAAATTCAAAATCACTCATTTTTAATATCGTTCGTCATTATTTCCTTATTTTAGACACAAGGTGCTAGTCTGGCCCATGGGCCAAAGACTTGTTGGGTTAGAATTATGGACCGTTTTGGGCCTTTATTCAAAATCTAATGAGTCCACAATTAGTATAGCACCACTCGATGAAACTTTCCTCTTTCATCACCTGTTCCTCATCATGCACGATGAACATCTGAACTTTTCGTTACAGGCTGATTTAAGTAATTATATACATATGACATGTATTTGCATACAGACTTTTATCACTTAATCGAGATTAACTAATACTTATTCTCAATTCATTAAATTATTTAATCATGATTTTTTTAAAATTTTCACCCAAAATGGTACTCTTTTGTGGGCTTGACTAATTCAAATTAACGCAAAAAAATTCACTTTAAAGAGTAAAACATTCAATATATCCAAAACACAATTTAATTCTAACGCTCGAATCTTAAATCTCTGATTAGGAACTTTCTTCTCCAACACATACTTAGAGATACTTAACTATGATAATTAGTTAGTACTCTTGTATAATCGTCTTTACTTGTATAATTATTACATTAATATATTTTTACTTAAATGAAAAATTGAATAAAGTCATTAACAATTGGTATGAATCGACGTTTCTGATATGAAACTCAATATTATATATTCTAAAAAGAAGAAAAAAAAACTAACCAATGTAAATATTCCTTATGGTATGGGTTGCTTGGAGTTGGAGCATCAGGATCCACAATAACCTTTAAAAATAAGAGCAAAAAGATGGATTTAAAATGGATTTTCTATTATCAAAAGTGAAAAAACGACGTATCTTACATATAAATATTAAAAGTTATTTTTCGAATGGATTTATAACAATAACAATATTACCCCAATGTCTCAAAGGCTCCCGCCCATTGCAGGGTAAGGGGGGTCGAATGTACGCAGCTTGACCCCTATGCTTAAAAACATAGCGCGACTGAATTAATGCCTGATTTTCATTCTTCAAGACCATTTTTCATGAAAAATGACTTCTATTACATTCATTTGAAGATACAATTAAAAATAAGTAGGCCCTTTCTAACAATTTAAATTTTTAGATAAAAAACTAAGTATTAGCACATGCATATACATAAAAATTCAAGCCTTACCATTCACCCAATCATTAACAACATATTCAGTGTAATTTTTTAAGTGAGATCTGAAAAAAGATAGTGTATACGTAACCTTACTCCTACCTTGTGAAGATGGAATTGTTATTTCGAATAAACTCTCAACTCAAGTAAAAACGTATCAAATTTAGCAAGAAAAGTAAGAGAGTAATGATAATAACAAGGATTAGGGAAACCAAACAATGCTCGATTTTATTAACCTTCACCCTAATCATCAACCTTCGTATCTTTCTATTCAGGAACATATCCTCGATAAGGTACTAGAGTGTCCTGTCCTATTTAATCACCTCTCTTCAATAATTATTATGCTAACCTCCTACCTTGCCTCAAACTCATCCTCATAAATTTTTTTTTAAAAAATCATAACCTGGCGGCTGCTCGCTCTTTGATCAGTAATTCACCGGCCACTAGATCGATGAAGAATCTCTGCAAAATCTGCTATTTGATCAGTGATTCACCAGCCACTAGATCGTAAAACGATGACATGTGTATATCAAAGCAATATAGCTAGTGCAACATATATGTGTGTGAATTGTATATATATAATTGTATATATATAGTATATCAGAGTGTAAAAAATTCGAAGATAGCAAGTGCCAACGTATCTCTTCCTCTTTACATGATGAATAATTGATGAACCTATGCAATGAGTCAATGATCAAGAGTTGGAATTAAAAGGGTATTTATACAAGCTAGTTTTTGGTATATCAACTTGCATGGATATACCAATGCAAGTGGTTCGATTTGATCGGTTTTTTAAAAATCGTCGTGATAAAATCATTATAAATTTAGTATTTGTAAAGCAAAATTAGAAATGTTGATTTTTCGATAAGGAAAGAGATGGGAAAGAAAAAATTGATTGCAATTGAGACACGTTTTTTGAATGAACTATATTAATTATTTTCGAGATAATCATCATTGGACTTTCTATTGTATCTTTATGATGGTCCATACAATAAGATGAACGAGCACGATTAATAACAAAAAAAAAATGGATAATTGGAATAATTGGAAATATATGAAATAATTGAAAAAAGGAACATTGGTCCCATTTTCTTTAGAACATTATTCATTTGACAAAAAAAAATTAATTTTTTAAATATTTTTTATTCTATTTAAAAGTAATTGATTAGTCATAAAAATTTCAAATTCAATTTAAAGTTGTACTTCAAATCTGAAAAATAACTTATAATATAGTTTTTAACTAATTTTTTACTTTTAAAATTATTTTAATATATTCAAACATAAACATTGTTTCAGATATTCATTGATCTTTCTTTTTTTAAAAAAAATAAAAAAATCTACGGCCAAATTCAAAGTGCCTTTCAATTTGTTATTCGAAATTGGAATAATAGATCTTGGTCCATGGAAAACATTATAGTATCTAACGTGGTTGAGTATCTCAGCTTTCACCTTGTTGACGGGAGTTTAATTTTTTGTTTCAAAATTTTCACACATACATTCAAAATAAATCGTAGCCCTATTTTTTTTAATCTTTTTCACATATTTTTAAACTTTTTTATCTTTTTACTTTATTGATGACTCGAATTTATAATTTTAGAATCGAAGAATATGGAGGGTCCTTATCATTGAGCACCCCTCTTTTGTCATCTTCATCCCATACAGTGCACAAGTCAACTGTTTGTTTTCTCACTTTTGGGAATTAAAAAGTGAATGCATGAATGTTTATTCTTTGAATCGAATTTTGTATAAAAAGGTTAAAAAGACTTTTGCAAAAATATTCTATTGAAACGCATGATAGGGGTTGCCATAGAATATTTTGATGTCATCAAAGAGGAACATATAGTGTTTTAATAAAGAGACTACTCAATTATGACTTGATACTATCAAAATATATATATATTCTGATAGTATCGATGACGAAGAAATAATGATTTAGTAAAAATAATAATTTATTTACACGTTGTTATGATTAGAGTATATATATACTGTGACGATATCAAAGAGGAACAATCGGTGCTTCAGTGAAAAAGAATGCTAAATTGCTGTTTGAAACCATCAAAGTTTAAATTTTAATAAATAAGATTGTGACTTTAATAAATAAGGTATACAACTTTAATAATTTTCTCTTAAATGTTTTTTACTTAGTTCTTAAAAAAAATACTGCTTAAACTTTGTCTTATATGATATCGCTATTATATCAATATATTGATAAAGTATTACAGAATAGTCATCATGATGTTATGCGTAAAGCAACACATTTTCTGTTGTTCATTAAAATGTGTTATTGATCTCATAACCACTTTGGGTTTTCATTTGGAAGTTCCTGTTGGGATTCACGCAGCGAAGCGGATAATAAAATTTAAGAGGGATAAATAAAGTAAAATAGACACCAGAAAATTTAACGTGATTCATCCAAAACTTTTGGGCTACGTGCACAATTCAACATTTTTACTATATTTCTTCTACTATTATAAATAGTAAGCACAAGCGTACAATTTACTCTACTATTACAAATAGTAGGCACTCATAGAAAAATATTTCTTCTACTATTATAAATAGTAGGCTATCAGAGAAAAATACCAAAAATAGTAGCACACTATTTCTTTTAGGAAAAAATATTTACTACGCACACACTCTAATTTTTTCTCACAGACTATTTTATATTATAGTTTATGGTATACTTCACAGAACAAATAAATACACAATATTTATTTATTTATTTATTTATTCTGTAACACTCTCTCTCTACATTTTTCTCTCTTCTCTGATTACTGAATGAAGGAGCTGAAACTCCTTATATAAGAATGTTTGTCGTGTTTGGTTGCAAACATGTTGGCTTGCAAATTGAACAATTTGCAGCAACTTGTATAGAAAAATTGTCAAGGTTGGCAATTTTGACTTTTCAAAAATGTGTGAGCCCTTCAGTTGGAGAGACTCACCCAACAATTCGGAACTTGGAAATTAGAAAGTATGTCTTCAAATGTACTATTCTTGATTTTTTTGCTATTTTTAAAACAAATCGTACAAAAATATTCTTTTTGCCACTGTAAGTTAAATCAAAGAATATTTTTATCTTGTTATACCTTAAATATTTTTTAAACAAAATTCCATGCTCAATTGTCTTTCAACTTTTTAAAATTTTTCTTTCTTTCTTTATTATTTTTTCACTTATATTTTATTTCTTTGTCCTTTTTTTTTCTTTTTTGTGTTTTGTCTTTTTTATTTTTTTGTTTCCTTTTTTTCTAAACTTCGAAATTTTTTTTCTATTTCTTTACTTTTTAAATTATTTTTTTCTTTTCTCTTTTAAAATTCTCTTTCTTTTTCGTTTTTCTCAACTCGTATTTTTTATTTTTTTATTTTTCTTTTACTTACTGTTTTTTCTTTTATTTTTTGTAGTTTTTTTTCTGTTGTCTACTTCTTTTTATTTTGTT
>JAOTQJ010000007.1:3510095-3529106 GCA_025642045.1 Solanum sejunctum
TGTGGTTTAAGTTAGTTTCCTTTTTTCAATTAGATTTGAATTAGTCAGAATTAAATTTTATGAATTTAATATTTAAGGTTTAACATTTACCTTATTCTATATTTGAAGTTTTGATTTCATCTTATCTTTATTTATTATTTGTTAGTACTATAATGTTTATGCAAAATTTATACAATGCATCAATGATATTGAATTCAAATATATCGAATATAGAAAGGCTACAACTTGACAATTGCTTCAACTTTTAAAAAAATTGTGTGTAGAGAATTATTTTATAATTTTGAACTTGAAATGCAAAAATCTACTAAGTAGTCAAAGAATAAATAAATTTAATAAAATAAGCTATTTTGAGAATGTTTTTTTCTCTATTTTTTTCAATTGTGAGGCATGCTCTCAGCTTTTTTTCTAAAAATATTTTAATCTTAATAGAATTTGAATCTATGGATACTAAAATTGAATCAATTAACTCAAAATTATTTGCAGTTTGCAATCATATTTTATTCTCAAATTAAAAATTTTATTAATAAATCAACCCCTCATGTTGTAATATATGATAGGTTTGTATTAAAAGTTGTGGCCTTAAATCTCATGAGGACAAGTATCATATTCACGACAAAAAGATTAGGTAGAGAATAATCGACATTTTTGGAGCTATTTTTTATTTTCACAAATTTAATTCTAGAAATTTCAAGATATAAAATTTTTATTTTGTGGCCATAACAAAAGCACAATGATGACAATCAAAATACCTGGAGTAATAAGTATTTCTTCATTCTTGATCAGATATCTTGGATTTGAGTCCCATTGGGTATAGAGGTGCTTTACCATCAGTGTGGACTTTCCGACATGAATTTGAATTTAGTCGAACTCCAATGTAGGAAAAAAAAAAGGACAATCAAAACAATGTGGTGGACCTAAGTCACATGCCACATACTTTAGAATAAATCTTTGAGGCTTTTAACTTGAACATGATATTGAAACAAATATTCCCTCCATTTCTTCACTATCTCATTTGATCATATTTTGGCCTACATTCTTTTAATTATCTTTATTTATATGTATATTAGATGAAGATGATAAAATTATTTAAAAAGTGATTTTAAGGTGATGCGTTATTTAAAAGAATTTGATAATATAATGATAAATTTCTCAATCGATAATACAAATGACAAATCTTTAAATAAATAGATTTTTTAAAAATTAAATTATTTATATCGTTTCGTATTCCTTTAATATCAAACATCGCAAGGGTATATATTCATATTTGATGTTCTATTTTTTCTTTTAAAAAAAATAAGTATTATTTAATCTAATTTAATCTTAAACAACAAAAAATTGTCAACTTAATACTAATACACATACAAATATACAAACACAATATTTTATGAATATATTGGATTATATTTTTTTTAATGATCACTCGGTCTAATTGATTAATATATCGCATCTTTAGAATTTTTTTTAATCACGTGTTATCTTCTAAAGATTTATGTACTTACATTTTTTTTCTTCAAATTATGACTAAATATCTATGTAATTTGTTAATAATCGTTAGAAAAATTATGTAACATCCCCATGCTTGTAGGCCTGGAAAACTGACAAGACAGGAAAGTTGCTAACGTCTGATCCTACGAGCTAGTTTACAACCCGTAGATGCCATCATAAATGGTCTCGTGACTATACAATATAACTTAAGTCAGAAAATATATACTGAATATATAGTGTAAATTAATTATACATAAGTTATACGCATTATGATACACTCAAAAATTGAATATAACTTAACTATACATAAAATATATACTGAGTATATATATTTATACAATAACTGTCACGACCCAAAAATGAGTGTGATGACGCTCGTCTTATCCCACCAAGACAAGTCAACCTACAACCAAACTATAACGTTAAAATACGAAATTATAATAAAAAAAATGAAAGTTTGATTGCGGATGATAAGTCAACTTAATAAAAATCCCCCAAGACTTGATTTCACGTGCACAACAGGAAGTCTCAGACAAGGAAAAGTAGAAAGTATCACAACAATCCAAACTCGCAACCTACAAAATTATTGTAGTAAGGAGTGAGTACCAAACACACGATACTAAACAAGTGAACTACTAAATACAAAATTAAGTAATATAGAATACAGGTACCCCAAACACTCCAACCAAACCTCTACAACTACAGCTTGCATGAAGTCAATCCAGCTTAACAGTTCACAACATATAACTCAATAACCACATCAACTATTATATATCAATAAGACAAGGGATCAAGTACATCTATCACAAGTTTAAAAAAAAACACTCACAAGTTTATATATGATAATGAGGTGTAATGCAGTGCATTCAAATGTCAAGTATAATGATGCATGTCTGACCTAATGATACACATCCGTTGTCTCTCAATCCAGGATCCGTGGGGGACTCTTAGTCCACGCATCTATTGCAGCGTGTGACGCGACCTTTAATCATAGTATTCGTCGCGATATGCGACATGACCCTCAGAATATAGTGTCCGTCGCAACATGCAACACATCCCTCAAAATTGTACATCTTCTTTAATTCTTATTCTTTTTCAGTTCACATAATACTTGTCACCAGAGTCGATGCAAATAGGCAAGTTTACACAATAATAAGAAAATAACTAATTTTAATACAATGTCCAATTCACAATAACACGGTCTTAGTACAACATCAACCGTATATCTCAATATTTCAAACATCATTCTCAACACCTCATATAAGAAAGTACAAGATTCTATATACTTAAAAAAGGTTAAGAAATTTACTTACCTTAGCCAAAAATAACCAATCAAGCACTTGAATCTTCTCCTTCCGAATAAAATCCGTAGCACCACAGTCTAATTAAATAAATTACCACAATAAAATTTCAAAACTAACAATACTCATATTACTATACGTGTAGCTTAAATCCAAACTAACAAATTCTATAATCAATTCTTAAAATTTCAAATTTAGAACTAAGTTTCAATTTCTCTAATATTAATACAAAGTATATACGCATATATATACATCCTAAGACGCCTTAAAACGAAGAACCCAAAAGCACTAGGCAGAGATGCAAGGATGAGGAAAAGGAAAAGAAAACAAAAGCACTATTTATTCAAGATCATGTTTATACTATCAAACAATAAGTTTGCATAACTAGGAAACATTAGCAGTACTTGTTTTTCCAGAAATGTAAAACATAGAAAAAAAGAGTATAATGTCCATAGAAATTCATAATTTCCTAGTGATTACATCATCATTGAATCATGATTGCCCACTAACTAAAGAAATCAAGTCATGAGAACTAAAAGCACTGGCAGAAGAGTGACATCAAAAAGGGAGACGTATATAGTTAGCAATCAACAACAATATTATTCCAATGCGTGAAAGGCTCTCATTCATTGGAGGATAAGGAGGGGTCAGATGTACATAGCCTGATCATTATGTTTAAAAATATAGCATGACTATTTTCGGATGATCCATGATGAGCGTTGACTAACTGCTAAAATCATTTTGCTTTATTCCATCATACCTTAAAACAAAAAAAAAAAGTGAATCTTTGACTCCATCCAAGATCGATGAAAAAATATATAGTTAGTAATCAATGCTTTAAATATTATAATATAAGGTGCTTAAGCAAATTACAGGATTACCTCTCATCGTTTTTCACAATCTGCAGAAATATACCCGCTTCACTTCATCACTTTCATTTGAAGACATTCTTCCCCCTTTTTTTCCCTCTTCTGAAACTATCAAATTTCACTGACCTAATTTAATACATGGGTCAAGTATATAGGCTATTAACAAATTAACATTTAGTCCCCCACTTATGTTAATTATTCAAACTAACCCAAAAATTAAATAGTCATAATTATTTAATAGTCCAAAATTCTCACTAAAATTTTACGAGGGAGATATTTTTATGAAATCAAGAAGACTAATTCTAGGAATGATATTATGGGTCCCCTTACAATAACATCAACATACCCAATGAAATCCCACAAGTGGGGTTTTAAGAGAATAAAATGTACGTAAAACTTACCATAACCTCGTAGAGATAGAGAAGTTTCCGAAAGGCACTCGTTTAAAAAAATATCATCCCAAAAACAGAAAATACTAAATATAAAATAAAATGACTATAGTGAAAAACAAATGATAATTTATAAAAACAATAAAGTACCAAAATAAATGATGAATAATTGTTGACATCCCGAAAGTGCAACGTCACGACAATTCGATAAAAATAATAAAAATAAAAGAATTTAAATAATAGAAAAAATAATTTAATTTTAGAAGTCGCCACCTAATTTTAAAGATAATTAGAAAATCAATTAATTATTTACAAAATAGTTTAAGAACCAAAAATTTCAAGTAAGGGTTGAAGTTATTCCAAAGAGCCTATTAGCACTCTTCAGAATCCACAACTATGGGTCCCGACTGAATTCATTTTTTATAAATCGAAGAGGAGAAACATAATATAACACAAATACAATAATCATGAAATAAACACACAAAAATAATATACACAATAATTAAAAAAATAAAGAATAAACTAAAATTTGTTACATTCTTTTTAATGGGAAGGCCTCGAAATCCGACGGATAAATTCGGCATCAGCAAGTTTTTAAACAAGTTATGGACTTATTCTTAATCTTTGAATTTTAAAATATAACAAACATTACTCTAAAATAAACTTACCTCTTTTTAAATGGGGAAGCATCGAAATCCGACAGATAGGTCTTTCATCAGACATACATTTTTACCAAATAACACATGCCTGAGCTTGGATTGAAAAAATTGAATTTTAACAAATAACAAATATAAACATAAACTAACTTTTTCCACTTTTTTTGAACGGGGAGGCCTCAGAATCCGACGAATAGATTTTTCCTCGACCAATTATGACAAATAATATGTAAAAGAACAAAGTGACCTACGCCAATTTGAATGAAACAACACTAGCTAATGTTAAAGCGAATAAAATCGTGAACGATGATATCCTAGTATATATATATATATATACACACACACTTATTTATTTATATATATAATAATCATAAATTTAAAACAACAACTATACTAATAATAACGACCATGACTCAAATTTGCGGAAGCAAGTAAAACAGAAAATATAAAATAATATTGACAACAACACTTAATAATCACAAGAATAAATAATATATAGATGCGATCCATTAACTTATCATTTAGAAACACAATTATTAACAATAACCCAAGACATGATGTAAAGTAATCTAAAAGCACAAATAATAATAACAAGTAACAAATGTATGACCCTGCTAAAGAATACTAAAGGGTAAAACAATCTACAGAATAATAAAATATAACAAAGCAAATCAATCCTACTAAATTGACCATAACAATAAACTAGACATGCAATACCACATAATAAAATATTTCTATCGTACTAACGATTGTCAGCCAAGCAAGAGTAAAATAAACCAAAGAAACTAAAAAAAATCCACGTAAAACAAAGCATCAATAATTAGCTATAATAATATTACAGTAGTGAGCAAATCAAGTAGATAGTCATGGATTTAAAAATAAATAAATAACAACATGAAGGTAAAAACAATTATACAATCACACGAGAGCACAACATAACAGAGAATTAATATTAACAAAGGCGCTAAATAAGTACAATTCAAACAAAAATGATGAACACAGTTTACCAAAAAAATCACAAAGCAGACCAAGTCCATAAAATTTTAGCATTGTCAAAAAATTAACCTATAAAATCCAACATGAACATAAAAGGATAATATCTCAAATACCAAAATTATTATAAATGGTTGACACACAAAATTCCACGGTGATTAATAGAATGAATGGGCTCATTATAAGGCTTAGGTAATACTACTTACTTTGAGCTAGCTTTTGATTTGTAAGTTAGGCCTAAGACCAACTTCAAGAACAATCCAAATAATGAAAATGATGAAATATCCCAAGAATGAAAAATAAAAATGGAGCAACTCCACACATCTAGCTAGAAAAAAGTCATAAAATAACAAGCCAATTAAACAAATAATAAGAAAAATGTATCTATCTAAAAATACACACGGAGATTTATATAACACAAATCAAGAAAAAAGTTACCAAAGGGTTCTATTTTCGGACCAAGTGCTTTTGTCGTCATGCGCCGGAGTTTGGGGTTCCAGTGGTGGCGGATCTTTGAGGTTCATCAGATCCAGTGGGTTACTGGACAGCGTTTGGAAGGGCGACAGTTTTTGCTGCTGGTTTGGGGCTGTTTTGTCGCGGATTTTTTGGCAGCGGGTGGTGGCTGTCTCGTCGGAGACGGGAGTGAAAGGAGGAAGAAGGGGCGGCGCCGCTGTCTTTGGTGGTGTGGCGGCTGGACAGTGAAGGGTTTCACCTGAAAAAGGAGAAAACGGGAAGAGAAAGGACGAAAGGGTGGCGGGTGGCGTGCTGCTGTTTGAGGCTGGGTCGCAGCTTTTCTTGGTTGCTGCAGGTGCTGGTTGTGCGGAGATATCATCGGTGACGGCGATTGCAGAAAGGGATCGGAGTTTAGCTGAAGCAACAAGGGTTTGTGAAATTATCAAGAACCACACCATTCTGCTTCATGTGATTGTAAAGACTAATGGCTTGGTGGGGAAATGAACTGTGGTAGTATGCACGTCGGAGGAAATTCCAAGAAAAACATTGGGGATAGGAATTTGAGTGAAAAGGCTGTGAGAGAAGGCGAGGGTGAGGATAAAAAATGAAAAAATAAAAAGAGAAAAGTAAAAGGGCAAAGCAAAAAGGAGGTGTGGGTTGGAATTCTGTTGTCGGGTACGTGTTTGTTTCTTTTTGAAAAGAAATAGCGTAGGGAGAAAAATAATGACGGAATTGAAATTAAGTACGTAATGAGTTAAATTAGATCGATAATGAACTAAATAAAATAATTAATTCTATTATAAATTATATAATTTTAAAAAAAATTGTAAATAATGATTATGAAAATATTACATAATATAAATATGTATAATTTATATAACATTAAAAAAAATAATAATAGCAAAGATTGTTAAAAATACGTAAATATTTAAATTAAATTGAATAAAATAAAAATATTTATTTTGATTGAATGACATTCTAAAATAGGTCATAGGTCAATCAAAATTGAATTTTAACAATAATAACAACACAATATATAATAATACGACTATCTCTACTAATCTACTAAATCACACAATAAGACATCATTTTATCCCTACTAAATCTATATACACATATACAACAACAACAATATACCTAGTATAAATTCCATAAGTTGGGTCTAAAGAGGGTGTAATGTACGCAGACCTTATCGCTATCTCAAAAAATCTCTATATACATATATAACAAATAATTATTTTGGCCGAATAACCATATATTATAAGGAAAAATTATGCGTGTAAACAATTGTATACAAGTTAATCAGCCAACATAGCAATAATTTGAATTAATTTCGACTCGCGACAAATATCTAACTATAATAACAATTTGATTTTTGTATAATTTGCATGATTTATATAGATATTGTGCGCAATTATACAAAAAATATGCACGAATCAAATTATATAATGAAATATACAAACACTGTGAGTTGTATAGTGAATTATACAAGTTTTATGCACAAATTGTGTAGCGAAATAACAAATACTTTATAAAAACTGTGAATTACATAACGAATTATACAAACGTATATAAAAATTGTACAAATTATACAAATACTACAAACATATAAAATATTTTTGAGTGACTATATACAAAAAATTATTGTATTATAATTATTCCAAATTCGTTTGTTGTATCCCAAATTTAGAGATGTCAATACGGGCTGGTTCACCTTATCCGGGCTAGCCGTTATAGGCTTTGAAATTTAACAAGTTAGACCAAACTGGTCTTTTTTTTTTATGGGCTACAAGATAACTAGTTCAACTCATTTGTACATGGATCGCAGGCCTTACTAGGCCCCAATTTTTTATTCTTATATTTTTAATAAATTTTTAAGTTAAATTATAATTTAAACATATTAAAATAAATAGCCTTAAGATAATATTACATAGTATTAGTGTTACTATTACTCCATACGTCCATCTTTACTTGTGTACTATATTATTTTAAGATGTCCAACAATACTTGTCCATTTAATGAAATCAAATGAAAATTTCAAACTTAATATTTAGTTTACCTTTATCATTAATTTTAGTAGTTATTTTCTCGTTGTATTTTTCAAAACATTGTAATTGCTATATCCAAAAGGTGATTTAATAAAATTGCTCATATTATTACTGTTTCTTAATTTCTATGTGAAATCAATAAAGGATAAGTAAACATGGGTAGAATGATTACATATTATAAAAATGTAATTTATATCTATATTTTAATATTTAAATTTTTTAAATGAAATTTGAATTTAAATTCTTATTATTTTTAATATTTTATTTTATTTTTAATTATTTTTTAATTCAATTCACTAATCAACCTAACCCATATTGCAAAAAACTCATAAATCAACAAACTTATTCAATCTCAACTAAAAAGCTCATCCTTTGAATGAACTTAAAAAAATCATAACCCATCTCTATTAAATCACAAATTATGTTCGGCCAGCCCGATAAATCTAGCCCGTATTAATGGCTGTACCCAAATTTGTTAGGTTCTCTAAGGACCGTTTGGATGTATTAATCGAAACGATTAATTTTTTTCCCGAATAGGCGCGAAACCCAAATAAATCCCCGCAAATAATTCCCAACAACAGGCGGGAAACAAACACAAATCTAAAAAATTTCCAAAATTTTTTAAATTCTACAAAAACAAACACGCGGCAGCACTCTTCTGCACCCCACCCCCACCATTTCATTTCTCCTTATTTCTAGGGTTTTTGATTGAATCTTCCTCTAGAAGCTTCCCGAATCGGTTCTACAACTTGCATTTCGGTTGAATCGGAAGTAATGTCGGAGCCGATGATGGTTGACGGTGTTGATGAAGTGAAGATGGAAGTAGTTTCAGATCGACCAGTGAAGAAGAAGGGGATGAAGAGGAAGAGGGTTACTTTGGTAATGGATAGTCCGGAAGAGAGAACCGCGAAAATTGAAGTGTTGGAAGAGGAAATGAAGGGATTGATGGAGTATTATAAGGAAGTGGTGGAGAAGAAAGTGGTGGAAGTGGAGAGTTTGAAAAGGTTGGGGTTGGGATTGGGATTGAACTCGTTGATTGCTTGCATGTTGGAGGAGAGTAGTCTTTCGTTATCGAAATTGGTGGATGTGATTTTTGAGAAGGTTAGTGGTAGTGAGTGCAGTAGTAGTAAGGTTAGTGTGAAAAGTGCTGTGATTTTAGTTGGGCAGAGGGTGCTTTATGGGATTCCGAATGCAGACGTTGATGTTTTGGAGGATGAATCTGAGTCTTCTCTTTGGTGTTGGGAGGTAAAGTTTTCAAATTTATGTTGATTTTAGTAATTTGGGTTTTTCTTACTTGTATCAATCTTCGAATCGCCAGATTTTTGGGTGTTCTGTTTTTTTTACATCAATATTGAAATTGTATTACTGTAGAGAAACTTTTTTCCTAGTTTATCGATTTTATAAGATCTTTTATATTGTTTTGGCATGTGGGTGTTTCATTATGGTAACTTTTAGTGTTGATAGATGGTGGAAATGCTTGTTGTAGATCTTGAAATTTTTTGTATTAATATCGATTATTGCTTCTAATGTTTATATTGCACTCACTGTGATGTTTGATGTGTTGAGTGAGTGTCTTGTTTCAATTGCATATCTTTTCAGCTTTAGTGACTATCCATTGATTAGATTTAATGTTGGTGCGGAATAATGGAAATTTATAGTAATCATGCATAGATATGCTAGTTACTCAATATTGCGAATTTAGTCAATGGATTTGATTCTATAAAGTTGAAATTTCTAGTAATCACTCGTAGATATGGCCCCTGTATCTTCATATTATGGATCTGCTTTCCTTGAGTACATACTATCCTTCTTAGACTTATTTATAGGATTACACTTAATATGTTATAACATATAGGTGTAATGGGGGTAAAACATACTTGCACTTGGTGTGTACACCAACCCAATACATGCATTCCATGTGTTTGAATTTAGAGTTCATTTTGCTTAACCTTGTTAGTTAACATGTGTTTTACTAAATTAAAGCACCTACTGTTTGAATTTAGAGTTCATTTTACTTCACCTTAATTAATTAACAAGTGTTTACTTCATTAGTTCACCTAACAATGGGAAATGACATTAGTTTGGTGTATACATCGAGCGTGGGTAAGATTTTGCAGAGTAATGGAGTCGTTTGCTAGGTCTCTAAGAACCGTTTTGATGTCTAAATAAAAATGGATTCATTTTTTTCCAACAGGCACAAAAACAAAAAAAATCCTTGCAAATTATTCCCACCGACAGGACAATAATATATCTCAAAATTTGTAGAAATTTTAAATTCTACAAAACAAACATGTGGCATCACTCTTCTCTATCTCCGTAACCTCACCCACTATTTCATTTCCCCTCATTTTTAGGTTTTTTGGTTGTATCTTCCTCTAGAGGTTTCCTAAATTGATCCTAGAATCTTCAAGAACTCGCATTTTCAGTTGAATCGGAGCAATGTCAGAGCCAATGGTGTCGACAGTGTGACTGACTATTGAGATTGGCAATTGAATCTTCTACCTATATCACTATTTGAGACACTTTGCTTTCCTTGTTTATTGATTTTCTAGAATCTCTTATATTGTTTTGGCATGTCGTGTTTCTATAAGGTAACTCAGTGTTAATAGCTGGTGCAAATGATGGTTGTAGATTTTTCATTTTATGATTTAATGGTGATTGTTGGTTCTAGTGTTTAGATTGCATCTACTATGTTGCTTGATGTGTCAAATGAGCGTCTTGTTTCAATTGTAGATCTGCTCAGCTTTAGTGACAGTTACTATGTTGCTTGGACTCTTCAAAAATGTCAACATGTGTGTGTCTGATTCTCCAAAAGTTGTGTATCTTTGGAGAATCATGCATTGGTGTGGCATCAAAAGTGAAGAATCTGCGTTCTCAGCTATTCATTGGCTAGATTTAATGTTGATATGTAAATTTCTAGTTCTCATTCATAGTTATGCTAAACTTACCAGTTTCCAAAAAATAAGTCATAGTTATGCTAGCTACTCAACATTGTACATGCTTCAACCTTTCAATCGGGTGATTGAACTTTTGCATGTGACTTTGGTGAATGGATTTGATTCTAGCAAGTGGAAACCCATATACAACTGTGCCCCACAATTTATTCATTTAATATGTTCAGGATACAGTTTTCTCTCATATGTTTCAGTCTGCAGTTTAGTGTAAATAATGCTAACGCTAATGCAATCTGTTATTTTATAGACACGAGACCTTAAATTGTTGCCCAAATCAGTCCGGGCTACTCTGAAGATTCGCCGGACTTGTCGGAAGAAAATCCATGAGAGAATTACTGCCATCTCTGGTGAGTGAATACTAGTAATTGTACATTTTAATCAGTTTTTGGTGAAATAGACATTCTATTGAGCTTGCAAGTATTTTGTGCACTTCATATATGGGTCTCACGCTAAGGCGTCAATATTCATTTATGGCATAATTTGTGCTACTGTCACTTCTAAACGTTGACATTTTGTTTTTCTTGTATGGTTATACTTGGTTAAGCTTTCAGTGAGGCTGAGTATTTCCAGTAGTGTAGCCATGAAAACATTAACTGAATATTAGATAATTCCAAAACATGATCGTATATTTGATTTTCTATTGGTTTACTCTGCTATTCTTATCCATTGATATCATCTGAATTAGAGTACATATAATTATTCATTTAATTCATTCAATGCAATTCCTTTAAGTATCCATTTGATATCATGTGAATAAGAGCTCATCATTATTCATTTGTTTCATTCAATGTAATTCCTTAAGATCTTTTTGGTCCAATGATTTCTGTTTATTTTAGTACCTCTATGGAAACATTTGTTGGATGGTTTGCTTTGTATGTAAATCATTAACAAGTGAACAATCTATTTCGTCTTTCAACAAGCTTAGAAATTTGATAAACTGAAATATTTGTGTTTTATCATTGTGGCAGCTTTATTGACTGCACTAAAAAAGGTGGAAACTGATGAAAACTGCACCCAAGAACAGATGAAGGCTTCTGAAAAGCTTGGCAAATTATTAAATGAGGCAGATATCCGCTTGTTAGTTGCAAGCATGGAACAGAAAAATGGTGCTGAAGTGTATGTGATATCTTTTTCTTCTCTAGTATTGTTTTTTCTGTATTTCTCCTCTTTCCAATTGTTTACTCAAATCTCTAGATTGATAAAGGGCTGAGAAGTCCGTAAAACAGGAGAAGAAACTTATGATCAAGCAGTTAGAGAGAAACAAACGAGAAGCTGAAAAAGAGAAGAAAAGAATGGAGCGTGAAGTTCAGAAAGAAAAATTGAAAAGTGTGAGTCAGTTGATTCAACCTGTTGATTAAATGCTTTGTTGCTGTTGGCATATCCTTAGAAGTGTGCTAGTAGTGTGCACAAAATTATCTGTGCTGTGCTGTTGGATAAGAGAAGCATATCAAACCTTACTGGTTTTATATAATCATTGATTTGGCTGTGCTTCAAATATGATGTCAATTGATCCTTTTTGGTGGCTAAATCTTTCTATGTAGGAAAAAGAGTTAAAACGGCTACAAAGTGAAGCAGTGAAAGAGGAAAAGCGGTTTGAGAAAGAAGAATCTAAACTGAAAAAGCAGATGATGAGAGAGCAAGAAGAAACTGAGAAAGATCGACGCCGCAAGGAAAAGGAAGAAGCTGAAGTTAAAAAGCAACTTGCTTTACAAAAGCAAGCTTCAATGATGGAGCGCTTTCTCAAAAGAAGCAAAACTAACTCTTCCCAGAATAGCCAAGATGAGCCAGCTTCCAATTTTGCCCCTAGCAAGTGTGAAAAGATGCCTAAATCTGTTACTCTGTCCATGGACTCAGCCCTTGCTCAAAATGATGACGTTAATGCTGATGATTTATGGAAGTTAGTTCTTTTTGTTCTTTCATTTTAATGTGGTGAATTTCTTTTTTGATATTTATACAGATGTTGCTTGGATTTACTTTACAGGTCACACTTATCTTCATGGCATTGCTTAGGTCGTTCTATTCTTTCAAAAGGAAAAGTTCATTGGGGAATCCGTCGTAAGCCCAAGACTGATGTAGTCAAGGAAATTAAGCTAACAGCCAGCAGAGGACTGAGTTGTGACGTTGAGGATAGTACAGAGAAACTAATTGATGGATGGACTGAGCCTAATAGTAATACCAGATCATGTAATGCAGGTGAGGTCAGTGCTATTCCTTGTCGCCAGAAGGGCTTATTGAGGAGGCAATTGTTGCAGTTTGATAAGTGTCATAGACCTGCTTTCTATGGTTTTTGGCCAAAGAAAAGGTGAGCGATGTTATGATTCACGTGTTACGCAATTTGAAATTTTATTATAGACCAGATAAAACCTCATAATCAATCTTATTATGGACCTTTTGGCTTTAGTACCTTTTTACTTCAGAAGCAGTATTTTGTTGCAAATCCAAAATGTGTTTGGGGCATTTGATCTATTATTAACTACAGTTCTCCGGACCATGATTTAGTTGATTATTGGGGTTTTTTTTCCGGTCGTGAAATTCTCTTCTGCACAAGAGAAGATTACACACTGTATGGGTGTGTATACTTTTATAAATAGACAAACACATTTGCCTGATGTGTTTCTGGCTAATATTAGAGTAATACTGGGTCTTCTTTTATGTTTTCAACCTACTATCATAAGTTTTCTTCCTAGCAATTTTAATGAAACATTTTCTGGATGAATCTTTTGTTCTGATTTAGTGAGCAAATTCCTTTTGGAGATGGCACTGGCTTCGGCTATTTGATGTGATTTAAGTAAGCTTAATCTTCATATTAAGCTATGAAAGTTCACTATTCCTTTATCAATATTTTGCATGTTCATAAGGATGTCAATGGGTGTGTTTTCTATCATTTTCTCTCCATTCCTCTTTTACTGATATTGTGACTTTTCATATCAGCCAAGTTGTTGGAGCACGTCACCCCTTTGCAATGGATCCAGACTTGGATTATGAAGTTGATAGTGATGACGAATGGGAAGAGGTATTTTTCTGATTATTTTTTGTTACATCTGTGAATTATGATGATTACTGACAATTGATTAAAATAGGAGGAACCTGGTGAAAGTCTGTCAGATTGTGATAAGGATGATTATGAATGCTTGGAGGAAGAATGTTCAAGAGGTGAAGAGGAAGACGAAAGTGAAGATGGATTTTTGGTACCAGATGGGTATCTCTCAGATGAAGAGGTACACCTTTCTTGTATACCTACTTTTCATATGAAAACTGCTGAATATCCCACACAGTATGATAAGAGGTTGTGAAATGCAGACTCTTTTATTTCCTTATGCAATAGCTGTGATTTGAAAATGTTAACCCTGCTGATGATGTGACACATCTTCCTTAAAATTGTTTCTGCATAGCTTGCATCTTCTCTTCTTACCTGAATTATTATATCTATGAAACCATCTATCATTTTCAATGAGTACTTGTTTTGGGATATGGACATTCAAGTTCTTGATTAATTGCCTTTGCTGCATGATTAGTAGTTGAGTTGAATTCTTAAAGTCATTTCATGATTCAGGTATAAATGACTGCACGAAGCTGACCATTTTCCATCTTGCTAAATAGTCTCTGCTTGACTTGTTCTTAACTTGTGATGTTTTTGGCCTTAACATACTGAAGTTGTGATGTTTTTAGTCTTAGCATACTGGTGGTTTTTCAAACCGACAAAATGATGATATTCCTTTGTTCCATTTTATATGTTATTTGATTTTGTTTATAGTTTTACTTGGTATCCTTCACTTATATTTTCGGAGGAATTTGAACTTTTGAAATAAATGAGATGTGTAAAATATAGTTATTTAACGAATCAAGTCAAGAATTTGGGATATCACAACATGGAGAACTTTTTTAAAAATTCGAGAACTCTTTATTTCACCACTTACATGTAGTGAAGCAGATTTTGATGTGCAGCAGCAACTCCCCTTTGCTTTCCTCCTTTTTTTGTTTTGGGGGGGGGGGGATGAAGAGCCTTCCGTGGATAAAACTTTATTAGTTCTTGTTTGTCAATCTTAAAACATAGGTTTTCTTACTCTTAATACCAAGGTGCATGAATATGGTCCTTCCCAAGGGGGAAAAAGAAGAGAAACAGAAAACCTAATCACCTAACATTTCTTTATGTGCGTCCTTTTGAACTAGTTCACTTTTCATCATGCAGGGGGTACAAGTTGACAAAGTGGAATCTCATGATGCAGAAGGGTCTAAGATTTTGCCCAGTTCTGCACAAGAAGGGCTGGATGAAGAGTTTGCAGTGTTGCTTCGGCAGCAAAAATATCTTCACAACTTGACTGAACAGGCTCTTAGGAAAAACAAGCCACTTGTTATATTAAATCTTATGCATGAGAAAGCTCCCTTGTTATTGGCTGATGAATTAAGTGGTAGTGAAAAAGTTGAACAAATGTGCCTGGGGGCATTGGCCATCTGTACATTTCCTAGCCATCCATCTATTCCGATATCCACTTTTAATGACGTGGTTGAGGAGGACTCCGAGGCTTGCCCATCAGGTAGAAAGGCAATTACCCCACAAATAGCATTTTCAGCTTCTCTAGCAGACTCAGATTTACATCAAGTTGTAAGTTTTACCTTTTTTATCAACATTTCCCATTCTCTTTGTGAAAATGATTTATCTTACCAACCCAGATCTTATTTCTTGCTTACAAGAGTGTTATTGTTTTCCTTCAGGTATCTGTTATTCAGTCATGCTCGCATGGCATAAACAAGGTGGTAGAGTCTTTACAACTTAAGTTCCCTAGTATTGGAAAGTCCCAACTGAAAAACAAGGTGCGGGAGCTAGCAGAGTTTATTGATGGTAGATGGCAGGTGATTTCTGGCTTCTCTCTTTTCTCAGTCTGGATTACTGTCAATAAGTTTACATAAAAGAGATTTCTGCAATCTGAAGGGTATAAGATTTAGCAAAATTTTTTCAGTTTGTAGGATAATCCATTAAGAATCATATCCCGTATTGTGTACCAGATGATTGTAGTTCTGACTCTTAATGATTGACTGCAGAAACAGTACAATCCATGGAAGTCTATTGTAAAGCTAATAAAATGTTCTAGTTTCTCCTAGACAAGTTAGAAGTGTAAACAGATCTTCCATAGATTGTGTCATGCCCCTCTTTCTGGCCTGTGCAGGTTAAAAAGGATGTTCTTGTGAAGCTTGGGCTACCAATATCACCTGGTATGAGCACCTCATGTACTATTGCACTTATTTGTTCCCATGGGACAATCCAACTTTTTTGCCCTTTTGGATGAGACATTTACAGTCTTTTGGACTAAAATGAAAACATAGAAATTCTGTTTGTTAACTTTTGATTATTTACAGAAAAAGTCACCAGGACAAAGAGCATTGTTACATTCTATTCCAAGAGATGTTTGCCACCTTCTGGAAAAACCATCAATCTGCATGAGACTTCTCCACAAGCATGCCAGAAGACTTCTTCTTCAGTTCCCATCCAGCCACAGCAGGATTGCACATACAACCATGAATGAGAATCTTGACTCTGTTAAATCTTTTTGGCCCCTTATGTGTTTTCTTAATTGAATTTACTGTATGTATATATTACATGGTTGTGATTTTCTCTTCTCAGAGTATTTCTGTGTGTGATCTTGATTTCCATTTATCAGTTTATGTTTTATTGCTTTCTGTTCTTTTTATGGTCACACTAAATGTCTCAAGTGAGCATGGAAAATCCTTGGTAGTAAGTTACCCTTATATGAGCTCCTAGTCCGTGCAAATTTGAATTAGTTCGGCTTTAATGTGGATATTGTCGCTAGATGTAAAATTACTAAATAAAATTATTTTTTGTTTAATTAAATTTTTTGTTTTGATTGTTACTTATCGAAGCAAATTTTGAGTTGAGTTCTTTGTCTATAAATGGGTATTATTTTAATTGAAGGAAATTTTGAGTTGAGTTCTTTATCTATAAGTAGGTATTTGGGTGATTGTTTTTGAAAAAATAATTATTGATTTTAACGATACTTATTAATATTGATTACAAACAATTAATGGTACCTATTTATATTAATAATATAAAAATATTAGAAATATTTAGTTCAAATGACTTTGATACATACTTATATGGTGTAGCGAATGAGATTGTTCCTTTATAAAAGAGTGTTGTAGATTTGAGTATTGAGTATGCAAAAATTTTTGATAAGAAGCGCTTTTCTCGAATGAACCCCTATGCAGTGTGAAGCTAAATGAGTTGAACTTCGATGTGAATAACGAAGAATTCTTAACTATTTTGATTTGGAGAATAAAATAATTTCAGATTCAGATATTAGAAAATATTTTTTTTTTAAAAAAAAAGACTAACCAATGCTACTAAGTGTATTAACTTTATGTACCCACAGGATTATACACCCACTGGTTATTAAATTTGTTGGTTTAGAATTTCGATTTTGTCCAAAGTTAAAAAAATAATAAACTAAAAAAATTATGCTCCCTTTATCATTTTTAGTTGTCATATATATTTTGAATAATATATTAAGATTTATTAAGAAAGTATTTTTTGTATATTTTTTGAATATTTAAATTTTTATGTAATAATATATTTAATTTAGCTTTGAAAATAGTCTAATACACTCTCCAAAAGCGTATTAACATAACAACAAAAACAATGACGATGACCGAAAAAAAAAATTGTCGACTAGCGTTACGTGTTTCTCTTGTTTCTTTTAGTTACTTAATACAAATCGTTTTTAAACAACAAAGCTTGTACAAATTTAGCTAAAATCTCTTCTTTGGGGCAAAAAAAAGTATACACTCTTCAAAAGTGTAATATAACAACGAAAACGACGACAAGACTAGCATTACGTGTGCTATGATATACTTTTAAAAAAGAAATTTTGAACGAAGAATTCTTAAATAATAAGAAAATATGGTAGAAAACGTTTTTTCTTAATTATTGTCTTGTTACATTGAATTACAATTATAGCCAGAATTTTAATGCAGGTTGGTATCAAATATTACTAAATAGGAACTAAAAAATAAAGCCAAATTCAATTTTTTCTTAATTATTGTCTTGTAACATTGAATTAGACTTATAGTCAGAATTTTAATACAAGTTGGTATCAAATAATACTAAAATAAGAACTAAAAAATAAAGCCAAATTCAAAGAGCCTTAGGTACTTTTATTTTATTTTATTTTTTACTTTCTTAAACTTCATAATAAATCAAAATAAGATAAAAAATTAAAATAAAAAAATAAAAATGCTTCGATAGGAAATTATTTTCCTTAATTATATTTAGTTAATTTCTTAGATAATTACTCGACTAGTAATTATAATTTTTTAAAAAAACTTTTTGAGATAACATTTATTAAATATGAATAACTACATGAGAAATCAACCCCTAATTACACCTTGTCTTGTATTGCATTGTTTTGCTAATTTAAATATAATATTTATTTTGATGGTTATATTATTAGCATATCGTATCATTCGAAATCAATTGCTAAGTAACAACAAAAAAATCCATCTCGTATAATGACTGATTTGATATAATCCTCGTTACTTTAATATTTTCTTCTCATTTTGTCTTCATTTATTATCTAACAATTCCATTTTATCATTTATTTATTTATTTATAGTAGCTCTGTTCATACTTTACAATTTCTCATAGATTTATTGTTCAAATTATGAATATATGATATCATATAATGATAAAAAATAATAAATTATATTATAATTATTAAAATAATATGATACGATATAACATAACACCATACATCACCAAACAAAATGTTCTCCGAAAAGGGTAAAAATGGCATTTGAAGTAATTTTCCTCTAGTATAAGGTCAATTAATTTAATTTCCAGTTGGCTTTGTC
>JAOTQJ010000007.1:3563449-3608309 GCA_025642045.1 Solanum sejunctum
TGTTCTCTGAAATTTGACTTCTTCCTTATTATTTTTGGATTAGATTGAGACACCCAAGGATGTTGAAGAAAAGTTTGGACGAACTGTTGTCGAGTCATACTTATTGTAATAGGCATACTCAACGTTTCTGTGGTGTTTCTTCACTCCTTTTTCGTCATAGCAGGTAAGAACTCGTCAGTGTACTGCGGTTGGTCATATTTATCATTTCTTCCTTGTTCTCTTCGTACCACCATCCACACATTGAGTTTCTTTGTAATAGTTGGAAAAATAGTTATTATGTATATACATTTGTTCAATGACTAAGGGGCCGTTTGGTGTGAGGTATAAGTTATAATAATCCCAGGATAAAATGTGAGATTATTTTATCCCATGTTTGTTGGAGATATAAGGTAATTCTTAGACTATTTATTCTACCATTTTTGCCTTAGTGATGGAAGAAGTTATCCCATATATGTGGTGGGATAACTTATCCCGGGATTAGTTATCCCGAGATAATATGTTGCCAATCAAACAATCCCTAGGTGTATGTAATCTTGATATATCCTCTAATCTGGCATTTTGAGGTTGAAAGTTTGGGCTAATTAGCTGTTTCTCTTGTTTTGGCAGGGAACAAACCAAGGAGAGGTCAAAGGCATTAGGGCATCAATGGATTGGCCGTCTTTTTTTATAACCTTGTTAAACTTATTTCTTTTACCCTTCTTTTTGGTGATTTTATTCTTGGCTTTGGTTGTTGATGTAGTGTTCCAAAATAGGTGATGATTTCTTGTAAACCATAGTAGGAGTTTTATTTTTCATCTTTCCAATTTCAGTTTGGATACTTCACGAGATTGAACAGCCAATTCTCCTCCAAACTATTGATTTGTTTGTACTCCAAGAGTGTTAAGAGTCATGAAGCTACCACATATATGCGGTCGTTGTACTAATTGAGTCGTTCACCATAGTTTTAAAACGAAATAAAATTATTTTCTAGTAATGGATTTAAATATGAGTAGGGTTTATCTCGTACGCGCTTAAAGAATAACAGCTGTGAATGACAAATTTTGATTGAGATTCTTTTCAGTCATTGACGTTGTTTCTATTCCTATGAGAACTTAATAATATCTTTTACAGTTATGATATAGAAACATAAATAATTGAGAAATTGATAATTTGAAGTTGCACATTATCTTTTTTTTTTTAATGAATAATATAATATTCAATATTCAAAACAGAAATATCGATTTGTTGAAACAAGATTTAAGCATGATCATTTACGATACATTATCATCAATTAAACTATATTCATCTAAATATCATCATAAATTCACTAAACCTTCTAATATTTTCTACTTAAATTTGATGAATTTAAATTAAAGAAACCATAGATTTCATCTAATAATATAGAACTTTTCTTTTCTTTTCCCCAAAATTTGAATAAAAAATATCTAACTACTTCTCCGTCCCGTGACACTCTTTCCTTTATATAATTCGTTCAAAAAAAATATTACTATCTTATTTAAATTAAAAATAATTTATTTTTAATTTTTAACAAAATAATTTTCAGTCACACAATTTTAAATTATAAATTTTAATAATTTTCATATATTCACACTTCATCATGAGTTGAAAGTGTTCAATCAGCCCAAAACTTGATTCAGATATAAAAGTTCAAACTGAATCAAGACAATACTCCTATAATTTTGTGGGAAGTTCTTCATCCATTTAGAACTAAAACCCATAACTCAAATGGAAGCTAATTCAAGAAGATTAATGGGTTTAGAGAAGAAGAAAAAAATAGAGGAAGAATGGAACAACATTTACAGCTCTAAACACCAACTATCTTGTGTTGATTTCCCTTCCTACTTCATATTTGGTGTTGCCACTTCTGCTTACCAGGTTTCTTTTCTTTAATGTATCATCTGTTGCATAAAGGTGACATTTTTTTGTAAAAAAAGGATGCCCCATGAATTAGAACGCATGGAGTAGTGGTTTAGCTAGAGTTTTTGGGAGTAGTTTTTAAAGATTCATGTTTAAATATCTGTTTCTGCCAATTTTTGGGAATTTTTTCACTCACAAAACTTCAAAGTTGTAAGTTTTAACTTCATCGAGTAGTGGTTTAGCTAGAGTTTTTGGGAGTAGTTTTTGAAAATTTATGTTTAAATATTTGTTTGTATCTTCTGCTCGATTTTAAAGACCCCACTGGACTGATTTCACTAGGTATATTGTTGTTGCATGTTTAAATATCTGTTTCTGCCAATTTTTGGGAATTTTTCACTCACAAAACGTCAAAATTTTAAGTTTTAACTTCATGGAGTAGTGGTTTAGCTAGAGTTTTTGGGAGTAGTTTTTGAAAATTTATGTTTAAATATCTGTTTCTGCCAATTTTTGGGAATTTTTTCACCCACAAAACTTCAAAATTTTAAGTTTTAACTTCAAAATCTATGGTACTGCTAGAGATTATAAATGTTAGAAACTCATAAAAATGAAATCTTTGATTCACCTATGCTCTTTTTGGGTTATGTTTTTTTTTATGTCTCATTTTGTTGTTTTTCTTTTTGGTATATGGAGAAAGGTTGAAGGTGGAAGCAAAGAGGGAGGAAAGGGTCCTAGCATATGGGATTCTTTTTCACATACTCAAGGTAGTCAACTATCTCTGCTTTTTCTTTTCCCCTTATTTTGGGGGATGTTTTGCTGAAGTTTTTGTTTTTGTTAGGCAAAATATGTGATGGAAGCACTGGGGATGTGGCCGTAGACCAGTACTATCGCTACAGGGTACAAGCTACTTCTCGTTATTGTTATTATTATTCTCTTTCTATCTTATTCTTCACTTTTTATTACTTGTTGTTTCCTTTGCTTTGGTTGTCGTATTATTTGTTGATGCTAGTGTCCTTTACTACATTACTTCTGTGTGGCTTTTTTTACTACTGTATTTCCTTTTCTTACTGGTTTTGATATGCTTTACTTGAGCCGGATATCTACAGAAACAACTTCTCTACCTTCACAAGGTAGGGGTAAGGTTACGTACACACCACCCTCCCCCGACCCCACTATTGGGATAACACTGGGTGTGTTGTATTTTTTTTGTCAATTTTATTACTTAGAGAAGAATATAATTTGGAATTTGGATTGGAAAATTTTACTTTCTTTTGGACCTTATGTTTGCCTTCGTGTCCAACAACAACAACGTACCCAGTGGAATCCCAGTGGGGAGGGTACGCAGACATTTCCACTATCTCACAAAAATAGAGAGGTTTGCCTTCATGTCCAAAAACGATAAATTCCTTGTGTTTAACTATTGGTTATGTTGATATACTTTGTTCTTATTCATGGAAGTGTTTTTTGCTTTTTTGGGGGTTTAATTTTGTTCTTCTAAAAATACAGGAAGATATTGAGCTCATATCCAAGTTGGGATTTAAAGCTTATCGTTTTTCAATATCGTGGAGTCGCATCTTTCCTGGTATTCAGTTTCTCCTTTTTTCCTTTTTTGGATAACTGTGGTTTGCTGGTCAGCTGTGCAAACTTTCAATTACTAGATTGCAACTTTCAGAAAGCGTTTTTCTTTTCTTTCTTAAATTTTATATCCTGTCGAACAGTGCACGTTTCTTGGATTTTCATATTTGGTATTGAGCAATCTCTGTTAATATCAATTGCTGGCCGAAATAAAAGCAACTTCTACAGCCAACTTAACATACCTACATTTAGTCATGTAATTTAGTCACTACATGACTTTTATACCTGGCGGCAACTCAGATCTTATGTGTTTAGGTAGCAATTTCTTAGCCACTGCCATATCTTTCTGATTTTTGATAGGGTCTTCTTCACCTATGTAGATGGTTCAGGGACCAAAATCAACCATGAAGGCATAAAGTACTACAATGAGATTATTGATGCACTACTTGAGAGGGGTAAAATGTTATCCGTTCGTTCTTCATGTTAAAGCAAAGAATACGCAGCCTTTGGTTTTATGTACAAAAATATGCCAGCTGCTGCTTTCCGTAAACGTGGCGATCAAGTGAAGCTTTTATACCGAGTAAGCATTTCTCCTTTTTGTCCTTGCTGATGAATTTTTTCCATGTTTTTCCAGGCATAGAGCCATTTATAACATTGTACTATTGGGATCTCCCTTTGAGTCTTCAGGAATCTTGTGGAGGCTGGTTAGATGAACAAATTGTGTAAGCTCTAGTTCTTCAATTTTTCTCTGGTAATCATTACGTTACAGATGTTTTTTGATGCTTCAACGGACTGAGTGGTGCATATGGAATTCTAAATCTCTATCATAAACTTTTTCAGTATGAGTTTTGGCATGGTTCTCCCCAAAAGCTACCAATTCTTTATACAAACGGGAAATACATGGGTGCACCAAAGAAATTTAAGGGAACGGAGGCTACTCAATTGAGCAAAATTCATCTCCATTCCTTCAAAACCTCTCATATTTCTATTTCCAAATGATCCACATCAAGTCGAGAAGAGTAACGTTCCACGACTTGTGCCTTCTTTTCCTAGCCCCATTCTTCTAGCTGACTCGTTGACAGATCTTGGCATTACCCATGAAATGCTAAACCATTTGAAGATATCCAACCATAACCTCATGGTTACCTTGCAATGTAACAAAATGTGATCCATGTCCTCGCGTGCCTCCTTATTAAGAAAACACCTGTTTATGCGGACAATCTTTCATTTCCTAAGATTCTCCGTCATCAATATCACCCCTCTAGTAGTTAATCAAGCGAAGAACACACCTTCCTCAACACCTTAGGTATCCAAACTGAATAACCAAAGGTTTTCATAGGACTTAACAATGAAAATTTTGTTACTGCCCATCTCCCAATGAAAAATATCGGACCTGATGACCTGCTCATTATGCTTATGAAGTAAAATTAGCAATTTCTGAAGCTCTATCACCTCCAATCCTGGAAATCCCTCATGAACCTCAAATCAGCAAAAAAGTTTCTCCTCTTTGTGTCCCTTAACCTTTTGAACTAACTTTCCCTTAGGCAAAAGCACAAGGTCTCCACACCATTTTTGCCCCAAAAAACTAACTCTTCTCCCGTCCCCTGCCTTGAAAGAAATATTACCATAGAAAGCTTCACGTCCCTTCATTATGTTCCTCCATGCACCACACAGAAAGGCATGGTAATCACGTTTTGTTCTCCATTCCCCTTCCTTTACTCCTTTTTTTCTTTAGCTATTACCCCTCTCCTTAGTGCTTGTCCCTCAATTGAAATTAGCTGGTCATTCTTTTAAATGTTGAGATTTCCTTTTGAAGAAGGCAGCCCTTTTCCTTTTCATTCAGTCTGTGATTAAAGTTTGTTTATCCACGTTCCTTGTGGAATACTTTGTCGATAATCACCTCCTAATGATCAACTTGGATTTTTGTGGCAAATATATAGAAAATATTTTGCCATCTATGCAGAAACTTGCTTTGGTAGCTTTGGCAATAAAGTGAAGAAGTGGATTACAATTAATGAACCTCTTCAGACAGCTGTGAATGGATATTGTACTGGTATATATGCCCCAGGAAGAAGTGAAAATTCTTCTAGTGAACCATTCTTGGTAGCACACAATCAGCTGTTGGCACATGCAGAGGCTGTTTCCATCTATAGGAATAAATTTAAGGTAGCTCTTACAGTTCGAGAATCACTCTTGTTCTTTAAAAATGTTAATGGAAATTCTTCCAGTCAGAGTTATCTATCTCACATATATATTTGCTTTAACTGTTGTAGCTAAAAGTTTGTGATTACTTTCTTTTCTATTTATTCTGTCCCGACATAAGCTCCCTAAGAAGTTGGGAATGGAACTTTTCTGCTTTATCCATTGGTGATAATATTGGAGGTTCTATATTTACAGGATGAGCAAGGAGGGGAAATAGGCCTGGTGGTGGATTGTGAATGGCCTGAGCCTTTATCAGATAATGTAGAGGACAAAGCTGCTGCAACAAGGCGCCTTGATTTTCAGCTTGGATGGTATTTGGTATATCTGTGTTAGTCAGCCAGGAGTTCATGTTATAAGCAGTGGTGGAGCTAGGATTTGTATTTAAATTTGAAAAAGTAAACATAAAAAGAAATTAAGGGGATTTAACAAATGGTATATATACATAAGGAAATTTTCTTACTTAGCTACAAAGGTTTATTTCAATGAGGGGTGTGCTACTCATCGGCCATAAAAAATATATCTCAGTTATGGTCCAGATATCGGATAGAAAAGGTACTATATATGGGCTGAAGAGAGAATCTTGTAATATCATTACCCTAAAAGCTATTGTCTGTTGCATGAGGTGCTGAACTCTAATGACTTGGTTAACAGTGATTATTTGTTAAAGAGGTCCATGTTAATGACGAATTATGATTGATTGCTTAAGAAGAATGTATTTGAGTCTTCATCTTTCATCTCAATGAACTTTCTCTTTCTCTTATATGTTTGGGAATCATTTGGAGGTATGCATTTACATTTACATTTACATTAGAAAAGAAGGTTGCAAGTGTGTTGTTGATAGGTGGGATTTCTACGAAATAAAAAGTGCCTGCCTTTATAAATTTAGATTTTTGTAATATCTTCACAAACATTCTAACAGGTACCTGGATCCAATATATTTTGGAGATTATCCTGAAAGCATGCGTGAAAGACTTGGAGATAAGCTTCCAAAATTTTCACAGAAAGACAAGGAGTTGCTAAAACATTCATTAGACTTCATTGGTCTGAATCACTATACTTCAAGATTTGTTGGTCATGCAGTAACTACTCTTGAAGAGAATTACTTCTATAAAATACAGGATGTAGAGAGAATTGGTATGTGAGACATACACAACTTCTGTCATTTGTTAGATTTTTCTAGTCCATAAATATGTAGTGCTTCCTAAGTTGACTCATGTTTTCTTTTGTTTCTTTTCCTGTTCGTCGTAGCTGAATGGGAAGGAGGAGAGGTGATTGGTGAGAAAGTATGGGTGGTCTCTCTTTTCCAGTTCCTTGGATGTGTATATCAGACATCATATACTGAAAATGTGAAACTTCATGCAGGCGGCATCGTCATGGCTTTACGTAGTTCCTTGGGGAATTCGTAAAGTTCTTAATTATATTGCAGAGAGATATGGCAATCCACCAGTCTATATCACTGAGAATGGTAATGTCTGCTGCTTTTCACCTATCAAGAGGAGGTTCTTGCAAGGGTGTAGTACATTAGTTTTTGTTGGTCTCTTTCTTGAAATTCAGAGGTTGTCCCCCTTGTCTAACTTAAGAAAATAACTACTCTATATATGTGTGTGTGTGTACGTGTTACTCAATCCCATAAATATTACCATCTTTTAACCTTTTTCATGCAAGAAGGAAAAATAAAAAAAATCATGTTTAAACTACTATTGCCTTTATGTTAAAAAATGTCTCAACCAAGAAATTTCGATTCCCTTAGAATTGAAAATTTCTTTTGAAGCAAAATGATTTATTAGAAAATATGACAATTATCTCCATCTAATGGTTTTGGCACTCTGTAAGATCCATGCTTGCTTGCGTACACGATGAAATTGAGTATGATTTTCTGCTGAATGCAGTGGTTCAGATTATTCTCAGGTCACTTCCGTTGTCATGCTATTTGGGGAAGCAATGGTCCCTGTTCGGACAATCTGTTGTCTATGTCCTAACTCGCAACAACGATTTGCTATGAGGTCAAAATTGTGTAGTGAAATAAATCGTTGTTCTCTTTGACACTTGAGGGCCTGATATTTTTGACCTGAGAGTCTTCCGGAAATAACCTCTCTATCTCTATGAAGTAGTGGTAAGGTCTGCTTACATTTTACCCTCCCCAAATCCCACTTGTGGGATTCCACTGGGTATGTTGTTGTTGTTGTTGTTCTTTGACACTTGATAGTTTTTGACAATGTCTCAAGAATGAAGGCCTGAAAGCACCTTGTAAACAGGAAAAGCTTCTATTTGAGCTTCCTTGATAAACTAATTTTCCAACTGTTAAAATTACCGTGCGACATGAATTAAATTAAAGATACTTCCATTTTCAACCTTACTACTAACAGTTTCATTAACATTTATAATCTGGCAACTTCACTATTCATGTTTAGGTATGGATGATGAAGATGACGGCATGTCTCCTCTCCACGAGATGTTGGATGATAAATCAAGAATTTCTTACTTCAAGTCGTACCTTGCTGCTATTCATCAGGCAATATTGTGCGTACTCTCACAAACTTGAGTTTCATAGCCCTCATGTTTTAAGCATGTACTGGTATCAACATGCATTACTATTATCAGTTGATTCCTGTCGGATCTTAGTAGCTAATTCTTCTGCATATTTCTCTTGGCTGCATTCATTCAAACTTCTATTTGTCAATCATCCAAATTATAGGAATTACTTCCCTCTTGAAATATGCTATTTTCTTTCTCCATTTTGTTTTAGCATTGATAGGAAACCTTTGCCAAATATTAGATCTCTTTTTTTATAACCGTGCTTCTTGCCACCTCCCACCAACACCAGGTACCAAATAACTCGTCCACCAAGTCTAGAACAAATGGGAAGAAGATGGAAGAAATCACCTAGTATTTTGCCTGTGCTGGGATTTGAACACCTCAGGGTGCTCAATCCACTTGAACCTGAGATCTCTTACTCATCTCATCTCAAACTCTTCTTTCCAAAACAGTTGGCATCCGCCGTTGTTCCGGGTGTCAAAAGGAAAAAGTAGTTAAGTTCTTGATGATGGTCCTTGCCAAAGTTTGGTTGGATATACTTCACCTGTTGTCCAACTTTTTAACAAAACAAATGACTGGTATAACCTACAAGGAGAGCTCAACTTTTTATGTATGATATTTTTGCATTCATATCATAAATTCATGAACATTTGTCAGTAGCTGCTGGCTGCATGATTCTACTATCATGCGATCGGTCAAATGCTGTTTTTTCATTTTACCATTTGACTGGATGGCGATGCCTTTGCCTAGACTCTATACAGTATTAACAAAGACCTACATTTGTCTCGACAGGGATGGTGCTAACGTGAGGGGTTATTTTGCGTGGTCATTGCTGGATAACTTCGAGTGGAATCTTGGTTATACAAAACGCTTCGGTCTGATATATGTGGACTTCAAGAATGGGTTAACTCGGCATCTGAAATCTTCTGCTTACTGGTTCATGAGAAAGGTGGACAAGGAAAACATGGGAAAGAAGATTAACTTCCTTCTGGTGTTATGGAGTTAGCTGCTTATATGGAAAACTGTTTTATCTTTCTTGTATGATAGATGTAGTCATGCCTTTTCTTGTTTGGCTCAAGCTGCCTGGAATATGGAGTATGTGAACTGACTGTCAAATAGATTTAACTTGTATGGATCAACAATCCTTAGAAATTACAAGTTTCTTGAGATAAATTTATGAGCTTCTGCTCTGTAAGTCGTTTATATGAATCTGGCATGACACTGAAAGGAACAATGCTGGACAGAATGAAGAATGAAAAAAAGGGTAGACTCGGTGCACTAAAGCTGCGGCTGTGCGCAGGGTCCAAGGAATGGCCTGACCAAAGGATCTATTTTACGTAGTATTACCTTATAATTTCTATCAGAGGTTGTTTTCAAAGCTTGAACCCATCTTCATAATAATACATCCAGGGATCTTTTTGGAAGTGAAGGTAATACAAGTGAGCATGTAAACTTCTGACAGCCAAAAGTTAAACATGCCTAATAGCTACACCACAATATAATGGTATAAACTTGATTTTTCAGATAGTGTTATCTGTGCACAAAAATATCAATTTCTTTAGCTCTCACTAAGAGACAATCCATTATGTAAGAACAGGTATGTCGGCCAGAATAAATTCGTTAGAACCAAAATGCCTGAAGTTCAAAACAATAATAACATACCCAGTGAAATCACACAAGTGGGTTTGGAGAGGGTAGAGTATACGCAACCTTACCACTACCTTATCTAGATAGAAAGACTGTTTTCAGGAGGCGCTCGGCTCAAATATATCAGCCTAAAAAGAAGAGAAATAAAAGAGCTAAATAGTTTGAGTGTTGGTATAATATACCACAAATACAATAGATTACAGTTGAAAAAATAAAATAATAAAACTGAATAAAAATTCATTTAGGCTGAGGCGCGGATATCACGCTCTCTGTAAGGAGAATTAGTGGGCTAACACCCATAGAAAACTGTCGAAATCATCTGTTTCCTGTTCCTTGCACAATAAAAGCCTACCAGGCCTCCCCCATTGTTACCAGGCCACCTAAACCTCTTGCAGGACTCGCTGCGGACCCATTCGTATGATTTTTTGAAAAAATTGAGCTGGAGCCTACTGCAGCGCTAGAATCTGTGGGCTAACACCCATAGAAAATTGCCAAAATCGTACGTTTCCTGTTTCTTGGACCATATAATCCTACAAGGCCTCCCCCACCGTCGTTGGGCCACCTGGGCCTCTTTTAGGGCTCGTTGAGGACTCACTCGTATGATTTTTCAAGAAAGTTGCACCAGACCCCCTGCAGCGCCAGAATCCGTGGGCTATCACCCATAGAAAACTGCCAAAATCACTTTTTTCCTGTTCCTTGGCCCATAAAATCCTACTAGGCCTACCCACCGCTATTGGGCCACCTGGGCCTCTTGCCGAGCTCGTAGCGGACCCAATCATATGATTTTTTCGAAAAATTATGCCGAATCTCCCTGCAGCGCCAGAATCCATGGGTTAACACCCACAAAAAACTGTCGAAATCGCCTGTTTCCTATTCCTTGGCGCATAAAATCCTACCAGGACTCCCCCACCATCGTCGGACCACCTAGGCCTCTTACCGGGTTTGTCGCAGAGCCACTCGAATGATTTTTCGAGAACGTTGCTTTGGAGCCCTCTGCAGCGCCATAATCTATAGGCTAACACTCACACAAAACTGCCGAAATCGCCTCTTTCCTGTTCCTTGACCCATAAAATCCTACCAGGCCTCCCCCGCTGCCGTAGGGCCACTTGCGCCCTTTGCCAGTCTCGATGCAGACCCACTCGTATGATTTTTCTAGAAAATTGTGCCGGAGCCCCCTGCAGTGCCAGAATTTGTGGGCTAGCATCCACAGAAAATTGCCGAAATCACTTGTTTTCTTTTCCTTGGCCCATAAAAACCTATCAGGCCTCCTCCGTCACCATTGGGCCACCTGAGCTTTTTGTCGGGCTCTTTACGGGCCCAATCGTATGATTTTTTTGGGAAAGTTGCGCTGGACCCCCCTGTAACGCCAGAATTCGTGGGCTAACACCCACAGAAAACTGTCGAAATTGCCTGGTTCTTGTTCCTTGGCCCCTAAAATCCTACCAGGCCTCCGTTCGGCCACCTAATCTTCTTTTCGGGCTTGTTGCGGACCTACTCGTATGATTTTTTAGGAGAGTTGCGTCGGAGTCCCCTGCAGCACAAGAATACATGGGCTAACACCCACAGAAAACTGCCAAAATCGCCTGTTTCTTATTCCTTTAGCACATAAAATCCTATCAGGCTTACCCGTCCATCGTTAGGTCATCTAGGCCTCTTGCTAGACTCGTTGCAAACCCACTCGTATGATTTCTTGAGAAAGCTGCGTTGGAACCACTGCAACGCTAGAATCTGAGGGCTAACACCTACAGAAAACTGTCGAAATCGCCTGTTTTTTGTTCCATGGCCCATAAAATCCTACCAGGCCTCGCTTGCCACTGCTGGGCCACCTGGGCCTCTTACTGGACTTGTTGCGGAGCCACTCATATGATTTTGCTGTAAAGTTGCGCCGGAGTCCCTGCAGCGCACAGAAAACTACTAAAATCTCATGTTTACTCTTCCTTGGCCATAAAATCCTACTAGGCCTGCGGCACCACCGTCGGGCCACCTAGGCCTTTTTATTAGGATAGTTGCGGTCCCACTCGTATGAATTTTCAGGAAAGTTGCATCGGAGCCCCCTGTAGCACTAGAATCCATGGGCTAACACCTATAGAAAACTGTATAAATCGCATGTTTCCTATTCCTTGGCCCTTAAATTCCTACCAGACCTCTCCCGCCACCGTTGGGACACCTAGGCCTCTCGGCGGGCACGTTGTGGTCCAGCTCGTATGATTTTTCTGGAAAGTTGCATTGGAGCCCCCTGCAGCTCCAAAATCTATGGGGTAATACTCATAGAAAACTGCCGAAATAGTCTGTTTCTTATTCCTCTGCCCATAAAATCCTACTAGGGCTCCCCCGCCGCCACGGGGCTACCTGGGCCTCTTGCGGGTTCATTGTGGACCCACTCGTATGATTTTATGAAAAAGTTGCACCAGAGCCCCCTGCAGCGCCAAAATATGTGCGCTAACACCCACGAAAAATTACCCAAATCGTCTGTTTTCTGTTATTTGGCCCATAAAATCCTACTAGGCCTTCCGAGCCATCGTCGAGCCACCTAGGCCTCATGCCCGACTTATTGAGGACCCACTCGTATGAGTTTTTGGGAAAGTTGCGCCGGAGCCCCCTGTAGTGCAAGAATCCATGGGCCAGCACCCACAAAAAACTGCTAAAATTGTCTGTTTCTTATTCCTTGGCCCATAAAATCCTATCAGGCTTCCCCCGCCATCTCCGGGCCACTTGGGCCTGTTGCCAGGCTCGTTGCGGACCCACTTACATGATTTTTTTGGGAAAATTGTAACATACCCCTTCTGTAGTGCCAGAATTCGTGGGCTAACACCCATAGAAAACTGTCAAAATCGTCTGTTTCCTATTCCTTGACCCATAAAATCCTACCAGGCCTCCCTTGTCACCGTTGCCGGGTGACTTGGGCCTCTTGCCGGGCTCATTGTGGACCCACTCGTATGACTTTTTTGGAAAGTTACGCCAGAGCCCTCTACAGCGCTAGGATCCGTGGGTCAACACCCACAGAAAATTGTCGAATTCACCTGTTTTTTGTTCTTTGGCCCATAAAATCCTACTAGCCCTCCCCTGTTGTCATTGGGCCACTTGGGCCTTTTGCCGGACTCGTTGCATACCCATTCATATGATTTTTCGAGAAAATGCTGGAGCCACCTGTAGCGCCAGAATTTATGGGCAACATCCACAGAAAGCTGCCATATTCGCCTGTTTCTTATTTCTTGGCCCATAAAATCTTACCAGGCCTCCACCGCCGCCGTCAGGCCACTTAGGCCTCTTGCGGGGCTCGTTGCGGACCCATTTATATGATTTTTCTAGAAAGTTGTATCGAAGCCTCTTGCAGCGTCACAATCCGTGGGCTAACGCCCACAAGAACTGTTGAAATCGTTTGTTTCCTGTTCTTTGGCAGATAAAATCGTACCAGGCCTCCCCCGCCGCAGCCGGGTTACCTAGGCATCTTGCAGGGCTCGTTGCGCCCCTCTCATATTATTTTTTGAGAAAGTTGCGTCAGACCTTTTTGCAGCGCTAGAATCCATGAGCTAACACCTACATAAAACTATCAAAATCGTCTGTTTTCTGTTCCTTAACCCATAAACCTCTCCCGCCATCGCCAGGTCACTTGGGCCTTTTGTCGGGCTCATTGCAGACCCACTCGTATGAATTTTTGAGAAAGTTACACTGAAACCCCCTGCAGCACCAGAATTATGTCTTTGAATAAATGAGCCTTTAAAAAAATACAATCACTAGAATCAAATATTAAAAATATAATATATACCACCTTAAAATAATAAACAAAAATGACATAGAAATTAGGAAATGAACTTACCTCATCAGATGAAACTCCAAAACCTTGATTAAACTCTAAAATTTATGCAATCTTCAAAGATACCTTCGACAAACACCAAAATTATTTAAAGGGTATAAATTATGGTAAGGATTTAAAAGACATAGTTTAGGTGCCTTTTACATTTGAACAGAATATTTTTGGTCTCAATTTTCCCCATTTCCTTCTCCTTCGTCCGAAGCCACGATTTTCAATTCCAGAAATTTTTCATTAATCCCAAACTTGATGAATTTTTTAAGCAAATGGTATGTATGCAGGTTTTAACTTTGATAATCTGATTAATTTTGTTTACTTATTTAATAATTGGCTTTGATTTTGTACCCTTTCTGAGTGTATTTGATGTGTGCAATCACTGATTTGTAACTGTTCGCCATTGATGCTTTCATTTTTTCTATATTCTCTTGCGGTAAGTAATTTTCAGTATAAAAATAATTCCTTATATTGATTTTCATTACCAAATTGATGCTGCAAAGTTGGAACTGGGGTTTGAAGCTTATGGTTCCATGATTTTAGTGTTTTTTTTTTGTTGTTTTTTGATGATGGGTGGACCAGCGGCAACGGGTACTCAACAACTCTGTCCACCTAAACTGGGACGGATGGGAAGAATCACCTAGTAGTTTTTGTCTCTTCTGGGGTTTTGTGGTTCTGGTTATTTAAGTTAGTGAGTTCTAGATTAATAATTTGTATATATTCTTTAGAAAAAAAATAGAGTTTGGAACAAAAAGATACTAGGTTCGGGCTGAACATATAAGTTATGCATAGATCTTCTCCTCCTGATTGTTGAATAGATGATTGGGATTAGTGATGATTCCAATCATATTGTGCCATTACTAAAATGTCCACAAGTCTGAAAATCTCTAAGCAGGTTGTTTATATGTGAGTTTCAATTTTTGATGCTCTGATAAATTTAAATAATTGGCATTTTTTCCTTTCTATGCTGCAGCAGATAAGTACATTGATTTTATAATTGTGCGATTCTGATGGGGCACCATGAGACGAGTTCTTCTAGAAGTAGGGATAGGTCTCCCTCACAACAGAGACACAGGCATCGGCGTAAGGACAGGGATTTGGATGGAGAATTGTCATCTGTAAAAAGAGAACAAAGGTCAGGAAGAGATGTAACTGAGCGTCGATCTCCTAGGCAGAGACATGATTACTCCTATTCAGCTTCAGATCATCATAGCATGGATCATCAAAGATCCAGTTCAAATTTTAAAGTTGACACAGAAAGACAAAATGAGGTGGTTAATTATGAATAATATCCTTTTACATTGGAGTATTATTTTTATATTTTTTTTAACTTGCTGTTTCCTATAATGCTATTGGACAATATTTTGGAAAATCCTTAATAGATTGGTTAAACTAAAGTTTGACATAGGCTGTCATATCGTGGAGTTCGAGAATTGAAGTTCTTGGGCATTGAATGATTACGTGGAAAATACAAACTGTAAGAAGCTGAATATTAAGAAAATTAAGTAAAGCATTAAAAGAAAATAACAGTGTGACATCTCATTTATATTACTTGTGACAACCTAATTGAACTTGGCCTCAGACAAACCCGAAAAGAAGAGGGTCTTTGGGGATGACATCTCACATAAACGTATATTGGAGCTTATATTGCCTTGAAATTGCCACCTTGCAAACAAGAGAATATGAGATACTCGACTAAATGTGTCGGTGAGAGTGCTAGAAGAAAGTAAAAACTTGAGATCTCTCAAATCTGAAAGAGTCAGATGAGAAATATGGGAGAAGGAGTAGTAGACAGTGATTTACAACGGTGAAATAAGCTAGAAAGTTATGATTACCTTAGTAAGCGATTGAATATTCATCTTTTCTTTTTTAAAAATATGTGAATGTCCATATTTTCTTGAACCGTGTAACAAACAACTAAAGATGTGAATATTCATATTTTCTTGGAACCGTGTAAAACAATTGTTTACTTCCTTTGTTTGTTCTTGATGGTCATAAAAATGAAACGGATGTCAGAATCTAGCATACTCTTCTTTCAATTTAGCTGGAAAATTTTGTACTTCCAAATGCATTTTGTATATCTGTCCTCTCTCACGCTGGAAAAATAATCTAATTACTATTCCATCTTTTCTCAGGTCTTTGACCCAATTGGTCCCGAAAACTGGTAAGCTTCTCATGGAGCCTTGGTTCTTTAACTCTTCTTGTCAGTACATTCATAAACTTCCTTTCCTTTTTCATACCTAGCCAGGCTGTGAATCAAGAAATCTCCTCATCAAGAATAAATGAAGCATGATCATACTTAGAATATGGCATGAAGTTATCAAGGTTTTTTGTTCTTAAGTTTCCTTTTCTGTCGTGTTGGTCCTGCTGATAAGGTGTGAAGTAAAGAGCAATAAGAGCTGGAAGTAATATCTTTTGCGATGAAATCAAAATATCTTACTTATCTGATGAAAATTTCGTGTACAAGGTGCATACAAAAATCAGTGAATTTTCAAAACAAGGTGTATACAGAAGTAGAAGGCCGTACATGAAAAGAGCATCCTCTAAAGTACCTCAATCATCTATGGTAATTGAAAGATTGTCCAACAGTACACGGAAAGATAAAAACAAAATTGTGATTTCAACTCCGTTGAATGGCTTACAATTCCTCTATTTCACCTATTGTCCCCATGAGCATCAAAGGAATTATTTCAAGTGCTTGCCGTCTGTGCTTCTTCTAAACTCTCTAGCCTCTCTCAATTGTTCCTAGCATTACTGAATCAACTCCCTAAGTTACAGCCTATCTTGCGTGAGCTGCAGTATGAAGCTCTTGCTTCTCTCTACACGTTTTACTGTTCACCATCTTGAATGATGAAATCAAAACACTGTTTGACTAAATTGCTTATCTTCAAATCAAAATAAAAAGAATGGATAGTTTCACTCTTTAGTAGATGGATATCTCCAATTAGCTGAAAGCAGTACCTCAATTTCATTGACTGCTGAACCTTATGATAAGTTGCTTTTACATCTTCTTTCAGATACTTTCCTTTCATTGAATAACCGCCTATTTTTATTAAACTGAAAAGGAGGAAATTGTAACAACTCCATTGCAGCTATTATCTCAAGGAACTTGTCTGTTGTGACTATTTCTAATGCATAGATTCTTTCCATATCAGTACCCATTTTTATCAGCATATGTAACTACTTTTACCAATACTTCTAGTCACTCATTACTTGCCTATGCAGGAAGGACAGAGATGTTAGCATGGCTAAAACAAAGGCAGATGAAAAGGACCTGGAAGCTAAAGAAAAGGTATAGTGATTTTGCCGTCGTTTTGATGCTATTTTCAATGAGGCTTAAGTCATCGATAGACACCTAAACTTGTCCGCATTTTTCACTTTGACGCCTCAACTAAGACTAATTCCTATTGAACACCTAAACAATTCAAAACATGTATATATTAAGCACAAAATGTAAAATGTGTAGTGCACTTCCTTTGAGCGAGTGCACTGTATAAAAATACTGTTTTTTCTTTTTAAAAAAAATCTCTTCTTCTTCTTTATGCACTATAATTATATTTTTTAAAAATTCATATATATGTATATTTTAATTATATTTTAATTAAATATATAATTATATTAAAAATATATTTCTTCTTCTTTATATGTAAAAAAATTATCTCTTCTTCTTTATGCTCTATAATTATATGGAAAAAAAATTCATATATATGTATATTTTAATTATATTAAAAATATATTTGTATATTTCATATATAAAAAAGTTTCATAATTATATGTATATAGGCTGGGGGTTGGGTAGCGAGGGGGGATGGATGGGTGGTTATATATATTACTTTATTTTATAGGTGAACAAGCAAAGGACCAACACAGCATCTTATTATTGTACAAAAGGCATTGCACATGTACAGTGGGTTTTCTTAATTCTGCTTTTTCTGGCCCAATTTGATTGGCTCTTCAACACACATGGAAGTAGAATACAATTTTGCATATGCATATGCCCAAAAGGCCTCATTTCGAAGCAACCTTTTCCAACCCTAAAATCTCCATCTCTGTCTCCTGCAACTCAGCTTCTCAAGATTGAAACTGGTGAGTTTTTCACCTTTTTTTTGGCGTCTCTGTTTCTTCTTTCTTTATGTTTCTTCTTCTCCGTTATGTTTCTTTTTCTTATTTGCTTATTTTTGGGTGAATTCTTTGTCCATTTTACTGATTTGGTGGAAATGAAATTTTGATAGCCATTGTTGGTAGTGAAATTTTGGTTAATGGACGAAAATTGGGTGAATCAGGAATGAAAATTATGTGACAAATAAAAAGAACACTGTCTTATATGTTGAATGATTCTTTTGATGATGAAGTTGGTGTAAAATTTTGCATATTTATGTCAAACAATACTATATAAGTATGTTCTTTAATATCCTGGGGTTGTTTGATAGTATGCCTAAATTAACTCTTTTTCACCTTCTTTAATTGTATTTGTAGATATCTATAGTAATTCTTATTCGATATTTTAGGAACGATTTTTGGTTGTTCTTACAGCTAACAAATTGTACTGTATTTGTTTGCCAACCATCCGCTTAACTACACACTCTTTTAATGTTATGTTTCCTACTTTTCTTCTTTAAATACCATCACTTTGTGTGTGTTGTTTTGCCTAGCTGAACTTGAGCTGCTATTCCCATTTCTTAATCAAAGAAGCAAAAGGGGTTGCTCAATTTCTTATTTTTGTGCTTAATGGGTACACATTTTGAATAGTTTAGGTGTTCAATAGGAACTAGTCTTAGTTGAGGTGTCTAAGTGAAAAATGCGGACAAATTTAGATGTCTATCGATGTTTTTATAAAGTCTTACCCTTCTGTTGGGCCTACAAAGTTGCAGCACAGTTTGATTCTTTTTGTCATTTCAGCTCTATAGATTTCTAACTTTGGCTTTTTCGCGAAGCGGATTATATGCCCTTATATTGTCTCTAAACTTCGTACACTAAGTTGCTTATATCACCGTTATGCAGCAAATGACATTGTTAGAGATGTCCGGAGATCTTACTACAGAATCTGAAGAACCAACAGGTAGTAACTGCATTTCCTTTTGGCTTCATATCCCAAAGTATTCTTCTTTCTTGTCCTCAAGGAGATTTTTATTCCCAGATTCAGACTTTCATTAATTTCTTTTGGGAGGGCTGGGAAGATGAAGCTGAGTTGCAAAGTCCAAGAACCTTTCACTAACGGAGAATTCGAAATTACTATTCAATTCTTAAAAAAAAGTTTGAAATGCTTAATTAATCAAATAGCCTAAGATCAGGTAGATACATTTTGAAAATAGTTGGATTTGTTCTTTTTTTTGGATATCCATAGGTTCATGTTTGTTCTAATGATAAGAGAGATTTTGCTAAGATATAATGAGACTAAGGTCTTTCATTATATGGCCTTGCCCCATCACTTTTTTTAGATCATCATATTTTACTTTCTTTTATGTTTTTAACAAGTTCCAACTATAAGAAATATAGCTGTGTATGCCTATTGATTCTTATAGGATATTGGCTGATCTAAAGATATCTTTACCAGCAGAGAGAAGAAACGAGGAAACCAACATCTCACTGGAATATAGTAGTGACATGAAGAAGGCAAGACTCCATTCAACACTGGTTGCTCTCCATAACGATCCTGTGCTTGCTGATTTACCAAAAAAACCAACTCTGATGGATGTGGAAACCCTTATCAACTTGGAACTTGGGAGTGCCATGCGTATCTCTATCCTCAAATTGGATGGCAACTCCTTCGGTACATCTCAGTGTTCTTAGTTGCAAACTTTATTCATTGTTGTATTAGACAAGAACAAATAAATACATGCATTAATTTTTTTCCTTTCAATGAAGATGTGACAGTGATGAATTCTGCAACAGTTAAAGACTTGAAACAAGCTGTTCGGAAAAGGATTGATGACACTGAGCAATCTAAGATGGGCCATCGGCACATTTCTTGGTATGTTGCTTTCCTTTCATTATAGCCTTCTTTTGGATATAATTGTTGAAACTCAAAAGCCAAAATATAATTGTTCTCATGTACTGTAAGAGGGTAAATATGTTCATTTCTCAGAAGCAAAAAGAAGAGCGTAAAAGTTAACAGCAAAAGATTAAGGGATAGGTCGAAGTTTGCTAAATCAGCAATTTGTCAGGAAGAACTAAATTGAATATCTTTTCATAGTGGATTTGTGGATATCTTTCCAGGATAACCTGGAGAAAGCAGGTGAGCAGTATTTTCACCAAGCAGAATGGCTGCCGGCCAATGTGTGTGCATCTGAAGACATTGTAACTGTTAGAATAGGAATAGGAATAAGAATAATATCTACAACCCTATTTAGAATAGGATTAGGAATAGTAATAGTATATGGAATCCTACTTAGAAAAGGAGTCTAATATAGTGTCTATAAATAGGGTCTCAATGTAATAATGTAGACAACAATTCAATAATATTCTTCTCCAATACTTCTCTGACATGGTATCAGAGCTTCTACGGTCTTAATAGAAAATCAAAGAGCTTCCGCCATGACCTATATATGTCGCCAGTCTAGTCAATAATATATGTATAATTCTCATATTCAAGGGAAGAAAACTCAGTCTAACAGGTCACTATGCGTCAATTGTCGATGACTTTCTATGGTTGTTTTGTGTCAATCCCACATTTGTCAGTGTTTGTGTAGCAGCGTGCCATCATTCCGGTGACTACTTTTTCTTATATCTAATTTGTGTAGCATCGTGTCATTTTTTCGGTGACTACGTTTTCATGTTTATCATGTGTAGCACCATGCCATCTTTTCGGTGACTACTTTGTCATATTGGCTTTGTGTAGTACCGTGCATCTCTCCGGACTACTTCTCATATTCAATTTGTGTAGTACCATGAATTTTTCAAACTACTTTCTCATATCTGAGTTGCACGACGCTGTGTTTTTTTGGTGACTCAAATTTGATTCACGTAGTTCCATTCGTCTTTTCGGTGACTCATCAAATCTAATTTGCGTAGGGTCGTGCCATCATTCCGACCCTTTCTATACAATTTCCCTTTGCCGGTAGGGTCATGCCGTCAATATGATCCCACCTATATAATTTCTTTTCTCCAATAGGGTCGTGCAATCATTACGATGCTATCCATATAATTCTCTTTCTCAGTAGGGTTGTGTCATCATTTCGACCCTACTCATGTAATTTTTATTTCTCGAATTACGACCACTTTCAACCATGATATCTAATAATCCAGTGCATGGTTAATTTATCAATTGGACATTAAGAATGTCCTTTTTATGATGGTCTCAAGGAAGAAGTTTGTATAGCGCAACCACCTGATTTTGTTGCTCAGGGGGAGTAAGGTAGACTTGTATGCCAATTGTGTAGGTGGTTACTCTATGATCTAAAACATTCTTCTCAACCTTGGTTTGAAAAGTTCAACACTGTACTTCAGGAGTTTACCACTCTGTGTTTTATCAACATTATGTATCAAATGTAGTATTTCATAAGAAGACCAAGCACATTGAGATTCACTAGCATTATGCATCAAATTCAGTATTTCACGAGAAGACTAAACACATTGAAATTGGTTATCAATTTTGTGAAATCGGGTGATCAACTTGCAAATATCTTACCAAGCTCTTCATCGGTCATGTTATTAATTACATTTGTAACAAGTTAGGTACATATGACTTGTATGCATCAGCTTGAGGGGGAGTGTTAGAATAGGAATAGGAATAAGAATAATATATACAACCCTATTTAGATTAGGATTAGGAATAGTAATAATAAATGGAACCCTACTTGGAAAAGGATTGTATTATAGTATCCTAGTAGGAAAGGGAGTCTAATATAGTATCTATAAATAGGGTCTCAATGTAATAATGTAGACAACAATTCAATAATATTCTTCTCCAATATTTCTCACAGTAACATAAGTTACAACATTTTTGACAAACTACAATTGATTGATTATTACTTTTCTGAAACTAAAAATTGGACTAATTACAATTGATTGATTAGATGATGCTGTCTACTTTATTGGAAAATTTTCGATGACAGATCTTTTGAGAAACCCTGCCTCTTATAAATGCTAGTACTTTCATTTGCCTGCTCAAAAGATGAATTTGTTGTCACATAAAAATGTCATTTCATCTCTTTAGCTCACTTGACATCCTAGTGTATGCTAGCCAAAACTTTGATTGAACTTTTAGTCTCTATAAATTACTGTAGTTTTAGCCATAATTACCTTGAGCCTAATGGTCAAGCATGGATTGCTTGAACTATAGCTTGAGGATACTCGTATTGAGCTTGTAAACTGCTATCATTTATCTCTTCCCAGCTAGCCTGAATTTGTATTGCTGTTGATATGCAGGAGGCATGTCTGGTCAAATTTTTGCCTTTTATTCCACAATGAGAAGTTACTAGATGATACAGCTAAACTTCAGGACTATGGCATTAGGAACAATGCTCAGGTACTTTACTTTGATGCTCACATTCATATCGCAATTGCATTACTAAGTGCCAGTCTTTCTCGAGAAGATTGAAAAAACATACCAATAATAATCTCCAGAAGTGATATACTCCCTGACAACTGGGGTGTTAGGCTGCAGTGCTCTGAGTGACCACTTCCATTATTAGGAAAATATCCTTAGGAGCTCAGCGTAAATCAAACCATCAGGAGATCCATTTTAGCACTTCCCAAATATTAGTCGTCTTGCCCCCCGGATTTGGTCTAGTGGTATGGGGTAGGGCACACATCACAGGTTTGAACTCTGCTTCAGATCAATGTATTGTATTGAGTGGAGAAGGATAGAGGGACATGCCCATTATCTACCAGTTCTGTATGATGCATCACCGACCCTCGGGTATGTCTCAGTGATCAAATAGAATACATATTTTAGTAGTCTTCATGACATCCAACTCATTTTTATGAAAGAACTCTTTATTGGAAACTACAGTTCAATATTAAAACTTACAGAGGAGCTGGATTGTTTTCTTACATAATCAAGGGTTTGCTTGTCCTGCAAATCATTGTGATTTCTTGTTCTGTGGATTGATTGTGGCAGTTGGCGTTCTGTTCTATATTGTACTGACTTTGTATTTGAGTTTTGTAATTCCTGATATCTTCCATGTTTTAAGGTCTTCCTTCTGTCTTCACAATCAGTACGAGATCATATCAAATGGTTAGAATGGAGATGTCGATCTCTTCCAAAAGAGCATTAAGTTTAACTTTTTGAATATAGGCTTTCTTTTGAGCTGAGGGTTTAACAGAAACCACCTCTCTACCTCACAAAGATAGGGAGGTAAGGTCTAGATCTACATACATCCTACCCTTACTAGACCCCCACTTGTGGGATTACACTGGCAATATGGTTGTTGCTTTCTCAAGTAGTTGGAACTCCATTTTATGTTGAGCTCTTGTAAGATCTCATGTGATTCTTGATTTGTTCTCATCTAACTCAGAGAAATTTGGCAGGTGCAATTCATTCCTTACGTCATCTCAAGGGCCTATAAGAGGCATTCAAAGAGGAGAAAACACAGATTCTTTCATGGACTAAGCAAAAAGGGACGAACAGATTGAATTAGGGATTAGATTGCTGAATACTATAACTACAGAATGCAATCGAGAGCGGATGCCGTCCACCATCCCTGATCATATATTGCTAAATACTCGACTGCCTAGCTTCAATATCAGCTTAAATTGCTAACAGAGTATTCATATAGCCGATTTTACCTTGTTGGGATTGAAGTGTAGTTTACATTAACACTTGAACAAAAGCTTAACCAACACTTGAACAAAAGCTTACTTCCTTCCAAACTTAGCCTCAACTATTTGTAATTGTAAACACTATCTATGATTATTCCATCTTAATATATATTATTTAGAGTCTATTTGATCTCCAACTTGGTGCTAGGGTAATGTGGCGTACGTATCACCCTCTTTCAAATCCCACTTTTATGGGATTATAAGTTGAGAGGACGATTTCTTGAAAATCGCCTCTACCTTACAAAGGTAGTGATAAGGATTGCATACATTTTTTACCCTCATCAGACTCCACTTGTGAGATTCCACCGGGTATATTATTTGTTATCACAACAATAAATAATTGGGAAATAGAACAGAAGCATGGCCACATATTATACAGGATATTTACACATAAATAACATCTACATTGTACAACAGAGTGCAACACACACCTGTGTCAAATGATCTACTCTGCCAGACAAGTAAAGACCTAACTACATGACTTCATGACTGTAAAGAATGAACTATAGCAAGAGTAGACCACAAACTGACCCAATTGACTAACTACTAGAAATACATATATTTGTTTACCAACTTCTTCATGTTATATCCCTATCAAACATATTAATTCAAAAGTCTGATTTCATAAGCTTCATTCGAGGCTTTATTGTCACATCGTCAAAGGGTATCAGCTGCTCTACATGAAGGTAATCTCTGGTTTTAAGAACCTGCAATGCAGAGAGACAGAGCAACTGAGTTAGATTCCATTCGCACAAACAAGGGAAAATAAGGTAGCAACGAGAATGATACAGGCATTACATACCAAAGTTTCAAAAAACATCCTTGATGCCTCCTTTCGTGTTTTACCAACTAATAGACTGTCCATGGAGAGAGACGTTCTCCCACGCCCAGATTCCTTGATAAACAAGGTTTGAAGGTACTTGGAAACAGCCCTATATAAATAAACATCCATGTGAAACTCTGGCTGAATTTTGTTCATAAAACAATAATTTATATCTAGCGACAAACATGTTTTAGGAAAGATTAAGACAACAGTAGAATAGATAGCAGACCCTGTCTAGTGTCTAGAGAAAAAGGGGAAGGAGACCAAAGCCTATGGACTAGTATCCCTGTTGTCAACTTTGACCATCGTCTTCATCTTTCAACTTATTCGCTTTACAAAAATGGACTACAGCAATACAAATATGACATAAATTGACTTTTAAAAATGTAATAATTGTATTTCTAAACAGCACAAAGTTGGTGCTGGAGTTACGATACAGTGGGCAAAACACCAATAGTATGGACCTCTCCTAATCCTAGAGAGCCTTTGTAATTTACTACCTTAAATATCTACTTGTCAGGAAAAAAAGGAAAAGAAAGAGAAGATGAGATGCACCAGTCAAACATAAAATAACAATCACAAAATTTTTCGAAGTGAATTTTGAGCTTAGTGTATTACTATGACAATTTTGTACTTGTACCCGCGTTAGATCAATGACAAAAACCAATGCATGAACTACCACGTAAAAACACTGAACCAACAGGAGAGGAGGCCAAAATTGTCTAGAATGTCACTCAGCTTGCGCAGCGCTGGGATTAAAATAGTAGAATATCAGGAAATAAGGGACAAGTGGCACACCTAGTACGAGAAGACCATCCAAGGTTCTCAGTGAGACGGGTGACATCAGCATCAGGTACATAATCATCAGCTGCTTCAGCTTCTTCTTCATCATCATCATCATCAAAGTTCAGAAACCCTATATACCAACAAACAATATTACACCAAAGCTAAGACCATGGAATCACAAGACCTTCGTTAAATCTTACAATGACTCCCAAAGAAACTACATTACCAATGTTGGCACATCGCTGAAACAGTTTGATCATTTTGTAGGATATGTAATATCATAATAGTAATCATAGATGAAAGATATTATTAGGTTCATCTAACACAAATACAATATACACTGTAAATTGCTAAGGATTACGGTCCAAGACACTAGTATTCATACATTTTTGTGTATCTGATTTCTGCATATATCAAATCAGACAGGGACAAGGAGAAGTGTCACAATATTCGTCTGTGCTTATTTTGACAAGATATCTTTGCAAAACCAGTTTACAACAAATAACATCAAATTGAATGTAGATTTTGGTAAAGCCATTATCAAACTGACATTAACATCAAAAAATTCAGATGCAAGGTTCTGAAATAAGCAAGGCCAGATAAATCCATCTTTTAATAAAACATGCCTACTGTTACTCCAAATTCAATAACGTTCCTAATCCATTTAGAGATTATTTGTTTTATTTTCTTTTAAGGCAATTGGAAGTTTTCAAGTCTTACAAAGGTTGTAGATGAGAGAGAACAAACCTGTATCATTTCCAGCAGCTGAATAATCTAGATCCTGCCGAGAGTTGAACAAATGAGGAAAGCACAAATCAGCAGACCACATATCAAAGTAAATCTCTAATCAAAGCAAAGAAAAGGATCATCATCTCGAGCTTATTTTAACAAAAGCAACAAGCTGACAAAGAATTAGTAGTTTGGAAAAACAAGAGAATGCAAAACAGAAGGTAACCTCCAGTGTACATGTTCATCTACATGAAGTCAAGGTTTGCGCTCTACATATGGCTACTTGCAAGGATTTTTTAGATAAAATTATCAAATCAGGTCTTACTACGTTGAGACATGACACTAACAATCTAGAGGTAATCCGTTCTTGTCTTTCCTATCCTTCTTCTGAGTTCCAAAAGAACCACCCATACTAAACAAAGAGCAACATAGAGGTCAAGAAGCAACAAGGCAGTAACCTTGTCCAGACCAGGATAGAGAAGTTTTTCAACTTTGATAAAATAGAGAGGCATTTCATTATTTTAAAAGCAATTTTCTGCAATTTCTATTAAACACATCATATGCAGAAAAATACCATTGTCATGTTTATACAAGAGAGTGAGAGAGTGTACTGAAACTCCAGAAGACAAGAGCACTCGAAACATAGCTAACACACTTACATTAAGGTCCCCCAGATTGGCATCAGTGAGATCTGCACCACTCATATTGTAGGAGAAATCCTCTGGTTTACATGGATAGTCTCCGGCACCTATGGAATTATCCAGCATATGGCTATTCATTTCGGCATATGAAGCATCTATGTTAGGCTGTTCAGTGCCTATAACCGTATCAGCAAAGCTCTGGTTCACATTCTCTGCTACTATATCTTCCAGATTAGTTGCAATTTCAACTGTAGAACTGGCTTGGGCGGCTTCTGAGGGAACTGCACCTTCTACGATATTATCAGTTCCAGCTTTCGCTTCAGAAGTAAAGTAGTTGCTTTCTGGCCAGTCACTACTAACTACAAGGTTTTCATTGTTCAAATTTTCCAGAGCCTTATCAACTTGAGCAGCCGGTGCACTATTAGGAGATCCATATGATACTCCTAAAATAAAAGCAGCTTCCCTTCCAGACTCATTAAATGGATCTGTCAGAGGAAGACCTGCCATGATATCGCCATCGCCACCTAATCCACCATTTTTAGGGGATGCCAATGATTCTTTGGCGGCAGAGGCAGTACCAGCTGCTTCAGCTGCCTCAGCACCTGAAGGGCAAGTCACCTGAGGTCCTACTTCCATTGCATTATCTGAAGGTTCAAGATGAAAGCCATTGGCCACTGCTACATCAGTGACAGTGTCTAGCCGCAATTGAGAGGCATCAGTATTTAAATCTTGGCCTTGCTCTTCAACCTCCCTGTTCTCAGTTGGAACAGTAGCCTCAAAACCTCCTAATATGCTATCATCTCTAGCTACAAACCGTTCATCGCTTCCTTCCTTTTCACTTACTCTTTCAACATGTGGTTCATCAAATACCGTCGCCTGTTGTTCCTCCAAATTTGTGATGGGGTTTTCAGCATAGTCAGCAGCTAGCTGTGGACGTTGTTCCTCCAAATTTGAGATAGGTTTTGTAGCATACGCAACACTTAGCTGCTGACGTTGTTCCTCCAAATTTGAGATGGAATTCTGAGCAGTTAGCTGGGGTTCGACCGCCATCTCAGCATGAGAACAGCTAACATCAGTATAAGTGACCTTGGCTGTACTCAAGTCAAATGTTTGCTTATGTAAAGAAGCCAATTCCTCTGACAAACCTGAATCAGAATCAGAATCAGATTCAGTCAGTATGATGAGCTAGCAAAGGCCATCGGTGTTATGCAGCACCAAGAACAAAATTAAAGAGGCAGGCAGTAACTGTGCCTTACCCTTACATGAAACAATTAGCTAAAGAACGTAAAATCTTAAGAACGTGTGCTTGTGGATGTCTTTATAACAAACTATATGACAACATTATAACAAACTGTATGACAACACTTGGCATAGAATCTAACAGTTCATCCTCCCCAAAAACATTAGCTTAACAGTTCCAAGGCATACATCCAAGTAGAGAGGTGTTAAAGTAATCAATAAAACAAATATCCAAGACACTTTTGATTGTAGCTAGCACATATAAGCACTTACTAAAGATTAGAAACAGATAATATGTCATCTTTTATAATGCCCACAACAAAAACAAATGCTGATTCAACAAGAAGATAATCAGCAAATAGAAAAAATATAGACTTGCATGCTGAACCCACCAGTTAATACTGCTGCTCTGAAAATTTCATCTGCCAACAACTGTTTCTGGATCGCGGAGATTTCAGCATGTGTGCAAGGAGCTTTCTTCCTTACACGACGTATGTCCTCAGCATGTATCAACTGTTGTCTTATCATACTATCACAAATGCCAAAATGCTTTGTCAGTCAGTTAATGAGTGAGGTGATAGAAGCTATTTAAAGACGAGACCCGATTTTTCAAATTATCAGGAAAAAGCATTTCACTGGGCAATGAGTGCAGAAATGACAAGACAAAAACTAACTATTTGCGAAAGGGACCTAAATAGATTAGCCATAATTTGGTCGCCACATCAATTTACTACCAGACAGCACACATTGGACTAGCCACTAGAAGGGTCAGCTATTGGCATGTCAACAAGAAGAGGAAACAAACAAAAGAAAGCTCAGCACCTAAATTCTGGCTCACAATAAGATATTCAGTAGTGCAAAAGCGGCTAATCCAAGACCATAATGGAAAATCTTACACAAAATAGAATAAAAACAGTACCCAAGAAAATGCAAGTTTCTATTCTCAGTCAGCTTGCTGATATCGATGCATTTATAATTTTATACTCTCTGCATAAATTGTTTAAAGCCCGTGATACATTCTTACGCCTTTCATACGGTTTAATCTGCTATATTTTGACAACAGGAAAGGAAATATAAATCATCCGGCTTTGTGATCTAAACTGGTAAAAGAATAAGACGCATTTCCATGAACACAAACAAAAATATACAACAGAACATACTCTCCGTGCAAGACCATGACATCATCCATAAGAACCTTCCTTTTACTAGCACTCATCCGAGCAGCAGATCGGGCACGCTTGCTTGATGTAATTTCAGAAGGTCGAGGAGTAGCCTTAAGCTTCAGCGCTGAAGATCTTTTTCCAACTAAAATAACAACAAAGATTGTTACAACAAATAAGGTCTAAACTCAAGAAAAATGTTAATTTCCCCTTACCCCTGTTATGTAATACTTAACTGAGTTCAAAGCTTACAAGGCTATTTTGACAGACATATTATAACATTATACTAGGCAGAATTGTTGCAAATACTTAGGAAAGTGACAATGTTTCACATAAATCAGAAAAGAGGATATATGTCATATTATAAAGAAGAATTTTTCATTAAGGTGAAAACAGTCAACCTTCCCTTGTGTGAAGTGCAAGAGGAGAACTCCAATGTACCTAGTATAGAAGAAAGCAAATCATCATCATCAGGAATAAATCCTCCAGCCTTTTTGGAACGGACCATCCTTGAAGATTCAGCTGAGTTGAGACTCTGCTCTGTTAGTGTGCTCTCAGTGTAACTACGCTTCTTTCCTGAAATGATTTTATCACCAGCAACAGCCTCATTGAACTCCGCCAAGTAATCCGGTGTAGCCTCTGGGAAAATACTACGAGGTAAATCAACAAGCCCTCCTGGCATTGATAGAATCTTTTCAGGGGCTGGCAAGGTAGAAGCAGTGGAACTGTTCACAAATTCCATGTGGCGATCTTCTACAATAACATTATCTGCTTGACGAGTTGATTTGTCAGAATCTTTCCAGATGTCCTCACATGGAACAGGTTCTTTTATGAGATTTTCTTTTGACATTTGCTCTGAATAACCTGCTGCATGACATGTTTAACTGGAAGTGTGAGTACATTCACAAACAGCACACAGATTTATCCCCAACAAACCTAGAATCTAGCACAAGTACCTGAAGCATGCAATTCCTCCTCCTTAGATGGTGGCTCGTTATTAAAAGCATGCTCACAACGAGACCTCGATGCATCAAGTTGAGCAGCAGCATTACATCGACTCAGAACATGAACGTGGGTACCAGTATCTTTATCAAAAACACTTTGTTCCAGACAATCAACAGTCTTCGGTGTTTCTAAGCAAGTGATATCTTGGGATTCACCAACATCCAAGTTCCCTGGAATTGTAATGTCATTTGAGACTGCCTTTGGTGATCTCTGATTATTCGGTGAAATATCTTCAGGAACTGGCTGGCAGGTGCTACTTAAAGCAGAAACATCATAGTTAACTTTTGTGGAACTAATTCCATTTGGAAGTGGAGGCTCGTCGGGTAGGCCACCAGGGGTAGATACGTCAACACTGTCCATGCCAGAAAGCATACACTGCAAGCTCCTCTCATTTGTTTGACCTTCAGATGCAGCAACAAACTCATCCGCACATTCTAGAACAGATGATTTAGCATTAACCTGATGAACAGCAGTAGAGGACTGTCCAGATGCTACCACAGGATCACTTGACGACACAAGATCAGCTGCAGCTCCATTTGGAGGAAGCTCACCATCTGGCACCAGTTGTTTGTCACCTCTGTCACCTAAATGGTAACCATTCTCCTCAGCAGCCCCAGAGTGAACAGTATCAGCATTCGAGACATCAGTTAATGCCTGATTTTCTAGAAGTCCACTCCTGTTATTCACGTTCTTTTCGCAAGAGAGATTCTCGGAATATCCTTTTACAGGCTGTTCAGCATTTGAGCCAGCAGTTAATGCCTTATTTTCTAGAAGCTTACTTCCGTTATTCACGTTATTTTCACAAGGGAGAATCACTGAATTTGCTTTTACAGCATCTTCCGTCAAATGGCGATCTTCCAATCCTAGATGGTCCTCACATGCTGATATTTCCTGAATGTTAGACAAGTTTGGTTCTTCCGCCAACCCAGGAGTACATGGAGCATGATCCATGAAATCAGCATCTCCATCAACTCCATCAAACTGCATGGAAGAAAAGACCTTGAACCATTCTAGCATAAGTATGTTTAAGGTACATAAAACGAGCTGTTTGGCACAGCCAACAATAAATAGTCAATGACCAGCTATTTTGTAGGGAATACAGGACAAATTGGCTAGTTACCATGCTCTCGGAATTTGCAGCCATCTCTTCATGGTGTTCTTCTTGTTTGATTGGTGTCATTGGCTCAACAGATGCTTGAGGATCAGCACTAGAATCAGCAAAGTTTTGTGTCAGATATTCATATAATTAAACTGTGCAATAGTATAGAATTGCAGTCTGATGGATTGACAACCTAAACACCTATTATAGATATTTAATCTGCCCCAACACAATCCCAAGATCAAGAGACTCAAAGAAAAAGAACATCAAGCTGCAATTGCTTGACCCAATTCACGCAATGAATCCAACCTGACTTATAAGTCTTGGCATTCACTAGCCTATTTAGCACTAGATCTCCAATATAACTCAATAACCCGCGCATACAAAAAAAAAGCATGACATTAACGGTTCGGTCTGCCCTGGTGCATCTGATGGGGGAGAAACATAAGATCACATGAATCTTGATAAAAATTTGCAAACCATTCACTGAACCTGCCCATCCTAGACTTTCTGGATTGCACTAACATTCCAGAGGAGCAGAGTTTTGTACAGCTAGATCTACATAGTTTCTTGCATCTAAGAGACCCCAACCAACCAGCCGAAAAAATAAAAGCTATTATACCAAAAGTGGCAAAGTAGACCACATCAACATTTTAAACTAGATGAAGCTCATAAAAACTTATGACTGGTAACATTCTACATGGGAATAGGGGAATAGTGTAAGAGGCAGTGAGTAATTTGAGGTCAACCTCCCATTAGCATCTCCAGCAGCAGCAACCTTGTGCAAAAATAATTCCTGTTTGCAATTAGAAGTCCAAAAATTAGAATAGAAAATGGATAAATGGATAAATGACATAATACTATGATACAAATTTCTTATCAAAGGTACATATAATACACATCCATGCAGACACCGATATAACCAGCAATATCTAACCATATGAAATGGATTATCATTTATCTGCATTAATAAGGGATTATAAATAAACAGGTACCGGAAATAACTCATGTAGAAAACATGCCATTAGAAACCATGAAGCATGAACATGATTATTTCAGTTAGGAAGTTCCCATAACAGGATACGTAAAGAGATGTAGACCTAGACCGATTATTCTTCTCCAGAGATCCTAGAAATAATTATCTATATTCTCATAAAGAAATACTTCCATTTAGGGGTATACGAAACAAACACGAAGCTAAGGGATGAAATAATAATATGATTAGGGGTATATGAAACAAACACGAAGCTAAGGGGTGAAATAATAATATGATCTTACCTCATCAAGGTCTAAGCCGGAAGTGTCACCATCCCCAAATCTCTCTGAGCAAAAAGCACCATGCAACATATGAGAAGCAGTGTCATAAAAATCTAGCAATTAGATATTCAAAGTAATAATTACCATCCAATCCAAACTTCGAAGTTGAGTAAACCATGCCCTCCATGTTATCTTGTAGTGTGATCTGCTCCCTTGAACTAATATGATGGTCCACATAGTTACTGCAGAGTTGACACTGACTTTAGTAGGAAAGATAGAGGAATACTGAACCCTAAGTGGACTATAGTCCATCTTTGATATTACGGGGCAAGAAAACAAGACTAGTTGAGATTACAGGGCAAGAAGGGGAAAAAAAAAGATCTGTTCCTTACTGATTTTGAGATGTTTTTCTTGAGCCAAGGGTCTATCAGCAAGAGTCTTGTTACCTTAAAAGGGGTAAGGCTGTGGGCACACCACCCTCCCCAGACCCCACTTGTGAGATGACTAGGTATGTTGTTGACTATTTGGACAGTCGAGGGCTATTTTCAAAACTGATTTTTTTTTTTTTGGGAAACTGCAGTCAGAGGGCTATTTTCTTTGACCATATTTTTTTCAAATGCTTTCTAGATATCTGGAATTGTTTTTCTATTAAACTGGTAGTATTGTATTTTGAATTGTTAACTATGTGACTCAGTACATTTTATGTAGTTTCTAAATATTTAAACTTTATTTCAAAAAAGAAGTTAAAGATTCTCTGTCTGAATTCACACTGAATATTAGTTAATTTGACCCTCTACTCCAATTCAAGCCAAACACATCATATCAGAAGGAATACTTCAGGTATCCCTGCTATTTACTCCACAAAGAATTATTCCACCACTATATCTCATTTAGCAAATGTTTGAGCAACTCCCTCAGCCAACAACCATATCATGTTGTATTCCCGTAAAAGCAATGATAGCTAACATTATAGTAAAGAGAAAAAAAAGATAGATTGGAACCAACCCCTGAAAAATGTCACTGTCTGGCAATTCAAAATCATCAAGTTCAAAAGTCTCTGGCAAAGTGATCGAGTGATATGGAGCCTTAGATTCTTCAGGTGGTAAATCCACAGCAGTGGAGCGAAAAGCTTGCTTGACTTTTAGCAAAGCTTCGCTGCAATCATCAAATAGGTAACCCACCTTTCGTGAATATATCCTCACAACTCCAAGCAGAAGATGGCTAGATAACCGCAATGCAATTGGCACGTCAGGAGAAAGGATTGAGTCTGTTGACAAATAACAAGACAAGTTAACAAAAAACAAAAGGATGAATACATGCTTTCTTGATTGACCAAGAAAAAGAAAATTTTGTATATAAAAGAATAAGGCACGCATATCAGATGATATGCAAAGGCTTCCAGGAAGAGCCAGAAGTATTCAATGCACAACCAGACAACAATAAAATTTAATTAAACGACAGCATACTAGGTTAAATAATCTAAACCAAAAGAGCCACTGCTATGATATTATCATAAAACTACACAAATCCAGCTGCTATGAAATTATCATAAAATACAGCAATGTATAGCACTAGGAGTTGAGTTTGAATGTAATTTTTGGCACAACTGTTTTGCTGTTTTTATAAGACCCCTTAACCTTTACCAAGAAAACACGGGTAATGTCATCTAAGATCAAGCTATATTTATCTCCTTTGGCACTCCGCCGAAATGAAAAAATCTAGGCAACTATATAATGCAGCAATCTATAAGCCTAAATAGACAGCAACAGAAGAACCATCATTGTCTGGCTGAGAAGGTTCCCTGACCAGTACATAGTATCCTAGTCATCTAAGACTTTTTCTTTTTTAAGAAAGGTATCATCACCTTTTCAGCTATGATAGTTACATCTAAATATGCAAAAGGAGTAGATAGAAGACAAAGCTTCTGACACATCCTACCCCTCCCCCTCGCCCCCCAAAATCTCCTAGTGCTACAGCTTGTCAAGCTACAAAGGTTTTAGCCGCCTCTTAGTGCCAATCCTTCAGTGGATAACTATACAAGCATATGAGAACTATGACCTGGTCTCCAATTCAACCCATCAAAGGGGTGGTTCGGTAATTCGGTTCAGCTTTTAAGAATTAACTCAGTTGGGTCTGGTTTTTATATTCACCCCTACTTGAATGCTCTACTGGGAAGCACAACCGAACCTTCAAAATATTACTTTTTTTCTCAACTAAGGCTTCATCTTCTGTTATGAAGGCAAGCATAGGGAGTTAGATAGACACATCACCTAGTTGGGAAAAATTTGAATATAAAAGCTTAATCAGTGGTCAATTCAGCATTATGTTATCAGCATGAAAGTGGATTACGCTTAGTTTTTGGTAAAATCAATAGACTAGGGAAAAAAACTTGGGAATTAGAAAAATATTGACAGACACCAAAAGGATAAAGTGGGACGAAAGAGCATTAAACACGTAAGTCTAGTCTGTGAGCACCTAGAGTGGAAGCTTATCAAGAGACGAGATCTATCTTAGATGAAGCACGAGAATACTAGGGAAATAATGCGGAATCCAATGAAGCCAAATATAAGCAATCTAGCACAGGCAATCCAATCAATATACACATATGAAGAATGACTATTATAAACTTTGGGATATATGTGCCAAATTATAAGGTCACCATATCAAATTTATGGTTATTTCTCATTTCAAAATGTGGGTAATTCTTATCTCCTCGTTCTTTTTAGCCAACAAATCCCTGATAATACGTACTAGATAGCATATTTCCCCTTTGTTTTCTTCATTAAGCCTGTTTGAATTGGCTTTTAGTTTTTGACTTGTAAGCCAAAAGAGCTGTAAGTTCGAAATTCTGACTTATGAGTTTTGGCTTATATTATTCAGTTTAACTCAAAACTATGTGTTCATAAGCAGTTATCTAATTTACCAAACCACTCCGAAGTGCTTAAAAGCTATTTTGACTAAAAAAACACTTAAAATAAGTCGATCCAAACAGGCTCCAAGTCAAAAGGACCTTGTTTCAGTTTGCTAAATGTATCTCACAATTCTGGGTATAGTTGATCACTAACAAAGAAACTTTTGTCTGCTTACTATGAGCTAGAAATAAATACAGTTTCGGAAACTAAATATGAAAAACTCACGTGAACACCATACAATGCTTTCTCTTCCTTGGCATACAGCATATATAGGCAGAAGCTGTGTAAATTAGCCATATCCTTTCTTTTTCCAATTGCATAATTTCTTATTACTCTTGCTACTTACATGTATATCCTAGCAACAACAACAACAACATACCCAGTGGAATCCCACAAGTGGAGTCCGGAGAGAATAGAATGTACGCAGACCTTACCACTACCTCTATACAACCTCATAGAGGTAGAAAGGCCGTTTCCTGGGAAACCTCGTCACGAAAACCCATAAGCATGAAAAAATCATCCAGAAAGCAAGCATGCTAAAATACAGTAAATTATTAGGGAGCTTATCACACAGTAAATAATCGAACAGGAAAACAAAAAGAACAACAAATTTAACTAATTGAAGATGAACAACTAACCTACAGAGACCCCAATATCAGTATCAGCAACTTGATTCTTCCTTAGTTTCCTCTCCAGATGTGCTGCAATCCATATAGTTCCCAAAGGCCCCTTTTTGGCCAATATAAACTGTGAGTAAAACATCTTCTTCTACCCAAACACAAAATCCCCAATTACAAAACCCTAAATCCAAATCCAAAACCCTAATTTTTTCCCCCAAAATTTCAATCAGGACCTGAACAACCTACAACAAAAGAAACCAAAAACCCCATCTTTACTATATCAAACAACATCACAATACTTAAATAAACGCACAAACAATTAGCTTCAATCTTCAAAACCCATCAAATTCTCCAAACCCCACAACTCAAAATCACTAACTCGAACTTTAATTTTACAACTTTCCCAACAAAATTCACCAAATTCAAACTACAAATCACTTCTTTTTATCCACTTGAAAAAAAATCGATAATTTAACTCAAATTGCAAATTTAAAACTCCCAAAGCTGAGATCCAACAGCAAAACAGACCAAAATTACACGAACCCCAAAGCATAAATAGAGAAAAATTAGCGAAAATGGCTTTAATTAAGGAAATTATATTAGAAATGAAGTGTGAAAGTTGAAATTTTTCATCAATTTCTCGAACGAATTTTTAGTGTAATAAGGACCAAAGCGCCTTACGACCTGAGAATTGTTGTCGTGTTATGCAGGTGTAGATCTGATGATTTGATTGAGCCGTCTGATTAGAAATGGACGGCTGTGATTTAGGTGAAAGTCAGCGTAACGTAAGTGAGAAGTGTATCACGTACGCTTTTTTGGTCGTTTGGTTGTGTAGTGTTATGTTTGGACATTCGAGGAATTTGAGGGTCGGATTATCTGATAGTTTAAAATCGAAATGAAATTAATAATTTGAATTGAAAAAAATATTAATTTATTAATAGTGAATTATTAATTTAGCATTTTTAATAATAGTTTTAATTTTTTTAATTATTGAGTTATTAGTTCAAATGAGTTAATCAGCAGTACTATAGTAAATTAAATAAAAGTCCTTGATGATTTCATATTATTATCTTTGATGATCTCAAACTTGCAATTATTCAACAATATTCATTTTTCAACAAAATGTAATTTGTCAATTTATGTATATGATTCATTTAGTTTGTCACCTTATTTCTAAGTAATCTTCAATATAGAGAAATTTGTCTTAAATCTTAAAAATTAATCAATAACCGAATCGATAATGATAAATAACCAATAAGTTGATATCTTGATAGTTCTATAATGTTCTATATGTATTCTTTTGTCACTTTTATCTTCTTCTATTTTTTGTTGATAACAAGAGAATCGAGGTCATTATATTCTATTATTCCATCTCTCTCTATATATATGTATAAATTATAATTCAATGAAATGAAATTGTGAATTATTCAAAAAAGATAAATTATATTGTATTATAAAATTTTTGCACGATGAGCTCGATCGCAAAGGTATGTAGGAGACTTTAGTCTCTCTTTTTTTCCTTTGTGCTTCTTCTTTGATGGTTTTTTTATTATAATTTTATAAATTTCGATTGTGAATATCTCATAATAGAGGTAATAAGGTAACATACTTAAAGTATTTATATTTAACATTTGTACTTGTATCATATATATTATTTTATACAAGGTATCTTGTTATTAATTTTAATATACTAATTTTCTTTGTTAATGATGAAAAACAATATTAAGAAGATATGAGTTTTCTTTTTTTGAAAAAAATAAAAGGCATACATAATATACGAGTTGAGAATCTCAAGAGTCAGCATTAAGTAAGTTTTTTTATCATGAGACAATAGGTGTCGATTGGCAGTTTTTTCGTCGATTATTTGTCGTTGAGATTATAATGTACTTTACTAATTATTTAAACTTTATCACTTTCGTCTTTAAACAATACGTTTATAATATTAAAATAATATATTGTAATTATCGCGTAGCATAAAAAGATAAATTAACCATTTTATAATATCAAATTGAGCATGAATCTGACTTAATTAGGGCAACTAAATAATTAAAATTTAAATTAATTATCGAGGCTTGACAATTAGATCGATTGGATGGGAAATAAGTATTGATCAGTCCATATTGATCAAAAATTACTCTTTCTGTCTATCTTCACACGTTTACTATGTTGAAAATAAATATTTAATAATATTTGTCTATTTTATGAAACAAGAGATAATTACACGTAATTTCTAATTTATCCTTATAATAAATTATAGTTATTTTCTTATTATTTTTTTCAAAATATTATATTTGTTATATTCAAAGAGTGATTTGATAAAATTACCCCTTTCAAGTCAATAGTAGACAACATTGTTGTATTCAAAGAGTGTTTGATAAAACTATATGTGTTATATTCAAAGAATGTTTGATAAAATTAAAGCTTCTTTTATGTACTGTATATATTAAAAATAAAATTTTATATTTACTCATTAGTGTAGAATATTAAAAAATAATTTATTATTTAATTTTTATTTATTCTTATTAATAATCATAATCACTCTTTAATTTACTCTTAGAGCATTATTATTGTATTTAAAAAATAATATATTAAAATAATTCATTTAAAATTTGACAAGTAAAAATAAGTAAGAGTGCATATTCGATAAAGTATATGGTGATGTAATCAATGATGCCATCATAAATATTCATGGATCAAAGTCATTTGACAAATAATGGTGATACTTTTATTGACGTTGGTTACAAAGTTTCCAACGAACCTAATAGTTGTTTATAAATTTATATTTGATAATATAATTAAATATTATTAAATTATTTTATTAGGTATAAAATAAATATTATTAAAAATTTAGTTTAATAATTTTAAATTTTTACTAAATAAATTATTATATATACATACACATATTTGTGTGATAGTAAATCATCGTATTTTTTTTACATATCTAGTGTGAAAGAAGCCATTGACATGTCCTTAATTAAAATATTTTTAGAAAAATTACATATCTCATATTTAGAAAATATTTACCACTTATAGCAACATCATTTTTTAATCATATATAGCAAATTGATTGAATTGTCTAATATTTCTTTTAAAGTTCGCTCAATCCTCTTCAATTTCTTATTTTGCTATCTTTTGCTATAGATGGTAATAAAACAAAAGTATATTTAATTTTAATAAATATTAATTAAAAATCCTTTACTTAGATAATTTTTTTAATATTTTTTTAATCATTGATTGCTGATTTTTTACTCAAAAATACATAAATATTACTAACACTCAAAACAACGAAGCTAGTTAAAATATATGAATTTAAAACTAAATATTATAGTTAAAACGAATTCCATAATTGTAAAGAAATTATACACTAATTGCATTAAAATAACACCAAAAAATACTTATTTAAATTCTCATAAGAGAGTTTAGGATGAAGTAGGCATATCAATGGAGAGATACGTGCTTCATCCCAACTCCCTCTTATATAATATGAGAATTTTGGCTTTGATATTTTAAATTTTATTTTTTGTTAAATATATATATCGAAGATGATGTTTTCGTCCGGTAGGAAAGAAAGTCAATTTTCGTGATCCAATAATCAAGTGAAAGGACTATGGTTCGATGGATAAAAATTACAAATAGAGATAACATGTTGATTTTTTTTCAGAAGCTGACCCTGATGAGAAGATTTGATATCTTGGTAATGTTGGCTCTTTCTCATCCCAGATTTTAGTACATTTCAGACCTAAAATTATTTGTATATTAAAATAATACGTGAATTGATTTCATAATATCGTGAGATAGGTCGATTCATATTTGATGAAAGCATTAGAATATTGAAAAGACCTTTATTTCTCTGATATCAAAGCACCTGAAAGGACACACCTGTGATGCATTAGTTATTATGAATTTTACAACAATAACATATCTAGTAATATCCCATAAGTACGGTCTGGAGAGATAAGATTGTATGCAGATCTTACCGCTACTTCATAGAAGTAGAGAGGCTATTTCCTAAAATCCTCAGCTCAAAACCCATAAGTAGAAAAACTAGATACGACAAAATGAAATGTAAGGTAAGAGAACAACAAATGCGACTAACAATGCATAACACATGACAGTAAGTAATTATGATAAACTAACACATATACGCAAGATAATGAAAAGAAAAAAGAATAGTAATAATAAAAATAATACAAACGCTAATAATAATTAGAGTAAGGCAACGAAAGGGGAGAATAGGAAGAAGAAGAACTTATCGTGCTACTCTAATTCGCGACCTCCACTTATTTCTATCTAGGATCATGTCCTCAGTAAGGTCGAGTTCCGCCATATCCTGTCTGATCACCTCCCCCCAGTAATTCTTTGGTCTACCTCTACCCCTCCGAGTAGCTCCCACAACCAACCTCTCGCACCTCCTAACAGGAGCATCGATACCCCTTCTCTGCACACGTTCGAACCATCGCAATATTATGAATTTTAATACTTAGCAATTAAATTTATCCATTTCAGTTTCTAGTAAATATTAACTGATTAAAAGTGCCATAAAAATTAGATAATCAACCACTAATTTTTTTTTCTTCTAAAACTAACTAGCTACAAGCTTTCTCCCAGCTTATCGCTAAATAACTTAAAATTAATACAAATCTTGATAATTTATTATTTAACAACGAATTTTGCTATTTAGTTATGAAGTCATCTGTCACTAATTCTTATTTTTTTAGTCCTAAACTAAATTAATCACTAATGACTTTGTCTTTTTTCTTAACCAGGAAGTGTCTTTCTCTAGACATTAGAAATTAATATAGAATATGTTCTAGATAAAACAAATTTTCCACGTATTAGTACTTAACTTTTTCATCTAGAAGTTAAAAATAAGACTCAAAATAATAAGCCAAACTATTTCTGTGATGATAGATATAATACTACTAGACATTAAGTGGTCGCGTCAGCGCTAGCTTAGTATAAAATATTTATAGAAAATATAAAATTAAGTAGCTAAAATAGACACGTTAAAGTCACCAAAATAATTTGATTGGACTGTATGTAGTAAAGGAGGGAGAGAAACAAACAGCTCAAGTAAACAGTTAAAGCAGGCATGTCGTCCAAGATTCAACAACTTCCTTAGCCTCTTATTATATAGTAATTATACTAAATAAAATTAAAAATAAAAATTAAATAAGAGTTTTTTTTATGATCTTAAATAATTCTTATAAATTTATATGACTAAGAATCATTTCAGTTAGGGTAAAAGAAGAATTTTAAAATTAAATTATTTTTAATTAAAGTAAGGTGATATTTTTTTGAGATGAACCAAAAAGAAAAATGTGTCACATAAGATGAGATAGAAGGAGCAAATATTTTATTATTGATATATTTTATTTGAATAAAAAATTTATTAATAACAATATTATTTTTATCTTTTCAAGATAAAAGTAAAATTGTATACATAATTATTTATTTCTGTACTCTAATATTTATAAGATTATATTTAATATGTTATTGGGATATACTATAATTAAACGCTTCTAGATGTTAAGTATTATTACTATCATATAACTCTTTTATCACCCTTATGACCTCTTTAATGAATTTTCCTCAGTCTTTTTCTTCTAGTAGTCCCATCTTAGGTTTTTTCTTTTTTCTTTTTACTAGGTGTTTGGAGTCTGTGTAGTTTCAACTAAATTTGAATTGCACGTTGCATGATCCATTTGTGAGTGACGCTTCCAACAGAATTTTTTTCATTCTTAGGATTTGAACTCGAAACTTCTAATTAAGGATGAAACACTCCCATCAATGTATTACAACCCATATTAAAACTAAGCCTTATTTCAATAAACATCTCCGCGAAAATTTCTACTAGTTACACAAGTCATAACTATCATGTGAACCCCTTAATTACTTCTTCTTTTCTAGAATTCTATTTATTTCTTTCTATCTAGAAACTACAAGCCATTTCATCCAAGTTTCATTAAAAATAAAGAAATAAAAAAAGATTGAACAGACACCAATTTTCAAACATATATATATACACACTTTTACAGCATTACTCACTTCTATATATTATTATTAGTAGTAGTAGTATCTTTTTTAAAAAAACAATTATGGAGAGAAAAATAATCAAGTTTTTTTCCAAACAGAAAAATGAAACTAAAAAAGAAGAAGAAATAGAAAATTTGGAAACAATTTCTTTATCTGATCTTCAAATAAATTATGAGGGAAATCAAAGCCCTAAAGTTTCTTCTTCTTCACCAGAAGATATTTTTGAATTTTTTAACGAATTTTCTGGTTCTGAAAATTATAAATTGTCAGATAATATTATTTTCTGCGGAAAAATAATGATCCGCCATGAAAATGAGCAGGAAGAGCAAAATTTATCTCCTTTGTTTAGATCCAGTTCGTTTCACCGGCCGGTTAGAGAACCGGTGAAGCAAAATAGGGTCAGTTCGGCACGATTTTACGGTTCGGGGAATTTGGAGAGGGTGAATATTAGTGGACTTACGTCTATGTCGGCGAAGTCCCGGAGAACAATGTTCATGTTTGGGCCTGTGAAGTTCAAGCCGGAAATGGAGCTAAGTGAAATCAAGCAGAGACAAGGACGACGTCGTTGTGCTCCGCTGCCGCCGGTGATTCCGACGAGTGAAGGCGGTGGAGGCACGACGGCGTTGGTGAAGAACAGGAAGCAGGAGGGTGGGCCTCACTTTGTTGACGTGTTGGCCAAGTCATGGAGGTGTTTTTCTTTGCGAAAACATTGCATGGCGTTGCCATAAGAGTGGCGTTCGGAGATAGGATGCAAAGTTATTTTATTTGGTGGCGTTTGATTAAAGGTATTAAGTAATCGTTGGATTATTTAGATGAATGAATTATTTTATATGCATAATATGAAATAATTTATTCTTAAGATAACTTAGAATAAGTTATTTCTAATCAAACGATCCCATATATATAATTATAATAATTTTTGCATAAAAAATGAAGTTATCGTCCTTTGGACATATTTTGTTAAATGATAGCTCGATTTATAGAGCAAAACAACGCTAGATGCACCACAACTTCAATCTTATAAAAGGGGTTCAGGATTCGAGGTTCAATTATGAAATCTTTAAAAAATAGGATTAATTGATATACAATCGTTGCATCAAAACTGGATGTAAAAAAATAATCAGATTGATCTCGTGGATAAATCAGAGAGAAATTTTATAAATAACAAATATATAAAGTTTAATTGTGTTTCATAGCTATAATTTAGATAATTACATTTCATAACTATAATTATAGTAATATTTGTATATGTTTGTATAATTCACTATGTAATTCATAATTTTTGTATAACGTTTATATATTTCGGTATATAATTCGTTCACAATATTTGTATAGTTTGCTATATAAGTCAAAGTGCTTATACATTTCAGTGTGTAATTTGATTCGCACAAAACTTTTGTATAATCGCGCACAACGTTTGTATAAATTGCGTGAATTATGCAAAACTCAAATTATCATTACAGTTAAATGTTTGCCATAAACATAAATAATTCAAATTATAATTATGTTAGCTAATTAATTAGTATACGTTTACTTGTCTGTATAATATTTTTTAAATCAGAAATACAAAAACATAAATAACAATTGAACTAGAAAATGCAATTTTATATCTCAATTGAACGGACCGAGCAAGTTCAATTTGATCCCTTTGAATTTTCATATTTAAAGTAACGATCACATAATTTATTTATATCAAAGGAAATGTCAATTTGATTTTATTTAACTGTTTTTAGATTGAATATTCTTTTTAGAGGCTAGCCAATTAGGAAAAATACTCGAGTTAAATTCATCAAATCCACTTATAGAATCATTGAAGTTGCCGTAGTGGTTTCATTGAACAACAACGACATACCAAATGAAATTTCACAAGTAGAATTTGGAGAGAATAGAATATACGTAGACTTTACTATTACTTCACAAAATAGAGAGGTTATTTCCTGAAAACCCTCGTCAAATGTCCAACATCATATAATTTCCTCGTGATTACTTGATAAAGATAATATTAATTTTGGGAAAAAATTGAGATTAACTACGTTTTATATTTTGAGAAAGTAGCCAATTTTCCTCCTAACCTATTACCTGATTCTCAACTACACACCAATACTTCATGGGGATCCTATTATCCTCTGAAGTATTTTAAACAAGAATATTACACCTCCAAATCTTTGTGGCTCAGTGTAATATATGCGCCCATTTATTCAGAATAAAAAAATAAAAATTTAAAAATTTCATCATCAAAATCAATCAATTTTGAAGCATTTCCATTTTTCCTCTATTGTTTTCATATGTCTCATCTCCTCCAATCTACTTCCATCTCCATCACACTCATTCTCCTCTGCCTTTCTTCTTTCTTTTCAATCACTTATTTGCACAAACTCCAATTGTCATTATTGAATTTAATAAAATTGACATGGATGTTGAATCTTTCGATTATGTCTCTTACTGCCATTATTGTGTTTGAAGATAGTTTTGCACCTGTTAGTCCTCTAATTGACATTCTTAACGGATCTGAAGATGAAGTTTTTCTTGCCAAATCTCAAATTTTAATATCCACTTTTAGTCTATATGATTAAGAAAGGATGAAATCACTTCCCCTTTTTGTTGGAGTTCACAATTGAGAGGAGTATGCTGTGATATTGAAAAATAGAAATTCTTATGGAAATGAATTTTCTTTTTAGAATTTTAATTGGAAAGTGATAACTAAGTAGTTTGATGGTTAGAATTGATGAAGAAAGATGAATGTGAAGAAAAGTTCACGAAAAATGTGAAGAAGAAGATAAAGTGTGGAGGTGGACTTTGGGTGGTGGTGGTGGTGTTATTTTAGATCTAATTTAAGAAAAGTAAAAAAGAAAAAATAAGAAGAGAAAAAATTATTTAAAGTAAAGTCTTGATTAATGAGTATGTTATTTTTAAAAATTAGGTTTAATTTATTAGATATATTCTAAATAAGTTTAGAGAAGAATTATTTGTTCATAAATTAAACTAATTACTAATTTTTTTTTTTGTCAAACCTCCATTAATGAAGCTTCAACAATGCCAATGATGGATGAATATATTTGAATAAATATATCTAATAATAAGAAAGAGAAAGAAAAAAGAAGAAGAAACAAAATAAAAGAAAAAATAGGCAGTTCACTCTCTATGCCAACTCAACACTTAAGGGGTAATTTATT
>JAOTQJ010000007.1:3613754-3630313 GCA_025642045.1 Solanum sejunctum
TATTAAATTAAGAAATTCTCAAAATATTTTTGAGGGTTCCATTAATTTAAATTAATTAAACAATTAAAATAGCTGAAAAATTATTTATGAGAGACAATATCGTAAAATCACTAAGTAACTACTTTCTATAAATTAAATTAAAAAATCTTCAAAATATTTTTATGGATCCTTCAATTGTGAAAATTAATTGTTAGGGATAATATTGTAAAAATCACTGAGCAACTACTTTAAAAAAATTCAATTAAAAAATCTCCAAAATATTTTATGAATCTCGCATAATGTATAAAAGGAAGCAAGCAACTTAAGTAAATATATTGACATGGTGTTTGTTTGACCTGCTTAACTCTCTTTTACTATATATAGTTATTCTTTACTTGGAAGATTGAGAATATATTTACATTTTAGAAATCAAAATTAATAATTTGTGTTCATGTCAATCGAGCAAAATCAATTTAATAATAATGTAGTAATTCTGCCATTCGAAAAAAGATAAAATGTAGCTAAATTTTCTTTTTAAATCTTGGCTCAATTAAGTAATTACTCCATCCATTTTAACATAAAAGGTGTTTATTTTGTTAATTTTATTTCAAAATAGTGGTATTTTATATTAAAAAGAAGATATTAACCATATTCTTTCAATTTTATTCTTATTTAAATAAAAAATTCTGTTTACATAATTAGAAAAACTACTAAAGAATTGTATCTTAAAATACTAAAGTATTTAATTTTTTTAATGATGGAAGTAGTTCAATTCACCAAAGTTTAAATGAATCATTTAACTCGAAAATCAAACATACAACATGAACTTTACTGGTTAAGAATTATATATTTAGAATATTTAAGATAAAAACACGCGCGTTTGGTATGGAGAAAAATAAATTTTAAAAATGTTTTTCATTTTTTTCCCACGTTCGATTGGCTAATATTGTTGAGAGATATTTTCTTGAGAAAAACAAATCTCTTAAAAATATAAAAAAATATACTTATTATGAGATATTAAGAGAAAACTTTTAATATTTCAAATGATGAACAAATTAATTCTCTCAAGACAAAGTGAATCACCTTAACTGAAAGTAGGAGAAATGTGAGATCGATCATTCTGTTAGCATACTCGAAAAAAATGCTTTCCAGGAGGAGGATAGAATAGAATGCACTTAGAGCCTCTCCGCATGCTGTTTCTTTTCAGAGAGCCTATATAACTTCAAAAGAATCAAACATTTAAGACTAGCTTAGAATAAACATGTAAAAATTCTGTAAAACAAAAAAAATAATTATCTTTTCAATAACAATTCTTCCAATACATCAACAATTGCCAAAACTAAATCAAAACATACAGTTTTCCTTCTGAAAGATTAAAAAACCATAACCAAACCCTTTTCAAATCTTATGATTGTCACCTTAAGAGTAAAAACACGAACTGGGTTTTTTCAAATTACTCCGGTGATAAACCATATCGCTATGTAGAGATAGATATTCAAGTGTTGACACAGCCATATACGCATTCAGCTATTTTGAAATTGAATCTGAATGCATTTGATCGATTGCACAAAATATTTGACTACAAGCATCGATATAAGGAACTATGTACCAAGCATATCGCGTTTAGTATAAAATGGGAGGTTGGAGGCTAACATGGCTAGCAGTAAATGGATCAAAACTATTGCTCTATGGGTTTTATTTTTGGGCTTTTTCCTCTTCTTCTGTAGTTTCCTCTTCAGCATCTTCTATTTCACTGGCTAACTTCACCAGATCTTGGACAAGGATTTTTCCTTCTGTTAAATATACCAATTAAAACACGAAAAAGATACTAGTAAGGAGCACATAAACCCACTGCAGAAAGTTAATAAATAAATGATAAATCATAAATAAATAAAATAAAGTCCTCTGTCCCAATTATCTCTACTTCGGACACCTGATGTTTCTAAAATGACAGCAATATTTTCACACATTTCACAGTAAGATTCAAATCAAGCCTCGTCGTCAAACTTTCCAGATCTAATCAACAATTGATTAATATCTCATTCTACAACCACTATAATAGAGGTAAGTCAAATTGACCTTTTAATCTCCAGATATAGTTGGAGCTTCTCAGGTAGAATTGGAACTTTCACAGAGTACATCATGCTACTCCGTCGAAGCCAAGAAACTAAAAAAGTCTGAAACTAACTGGAGAATATCCTTCCTTCAATCGAGCTAACAAACAACAACAACATATCTAGTGGAATCCCACAAGTGGGGTCTGGGGAGGGTAACATATACGCAGACCTTACCACTACCTCATAGAGGTAGAAAGGTTGTTTCTTGGGAACACCTCGTGTCGAAAATCCATAAGCAGAATAAATTAGATATGGGAAAAGGAAGGGAACAGAAAGAGCGACTAATAGGAAAAACACATGATAGTATGCAAATACGATAAAATTAACGTATCAAAGACTGAAAATGAGAATACAAGATATACAAGTAATGTAAATACGCTAAAAGTAAACAAATATAAGACAAATAATGACAACATACAATGTGAAGACATTACTATTCCTTCTAACCTACTATATCACAAAGTCATTAACGACCTACGCCGACTAGCCTATTAGCCCTCTAATCTAATAGGCGACCTCCACTCTTTTCTATCTAAGGTCATGTCCTCGGTGAAATGAAGTTTCGCCATATCTTGTCTGATCACCTCCCGCCAATACTTCTTCGATCTACCTTTACCCCTGCGCGCATCCCCTAAATCCAACCTCTTGCACCTCCTAACAGAAGCCTCGATGCTCCTTCTCTGCACATGTTCAATCCAATGCAGTCTCACTTCCCTCATCTTGTCAATCGAGGTGCTATTTAAAATCTTTTTCCACAATTTTGAATTTATATGGGTTGATCAAGATGGGTTATATATAGGGTCAAAACCTAAGTTACTCAACATGACCCAACTTTACCTTCTTTTTGTCTCTTTGTGAAAAGAAAACGTGAAAGCTGGCAATGATTTCGTGTAAGCGCATAGTTAATTGATTGAGCAAACTATTGCTCCAATCTATTTCCCAATTGATGTGCAGATTCTCCTTTTGATCTGTACTACTATAATGTTATCTTGTAAAAAAAAAATTCAAATGTATATTCTTCAGTTCTCTTAAACGCATATTCCTTCTATGAGTAGTAGTTGAGGTATGATATAAACATGTACATACAACAAATCAAATCATAGAAAAAGAAATATACTACAAATTACGACTATGTAACAACGTTGCATCAATCTTTCTGTAAATCAAAGTACTACTATAATTAGATTTTTCTTTTTCATAATAAAAGATTCTACCATCAGACTCCTTCCATTTCAAAATGTATATGCATCAGATTAAGAGAAAAAGCTAAATGATTGGACTGTTTGCCTTTTACTGGAAACTATGTGGAATTAAAAATGGTACGTATTATTATTATCTCATTTTTAGCTTTGATAAGTGATCTCTTATGCTTCATCAAGCAAACACCAACATCAAAATGTCAATCTAAATCTTACTTTCTTATGCTAGATTCTCTCTTTTATCCCTCTTGGTCCTAAAAAATACAGCAGATATTGGGAGGTATAATCAGTGTGTTTCATTACAGTAGTTTAAGTTGGGAAAAACACCAGTTACAACAGGAAAAAAAAAAAAGAATTATCAAACTATTCATGTCTAACCTCTGTCCTTGGAAAGGTTGGTTATGAGCTCCTGAATACCCTCCTTTGCCAATGTATCCTTGAGGTATGAAGCAGCAGATGCCACCTCCTCAGGCGTGACTTTTCCATCATAATCCCTGCCGCAAGACGCAAAATGATTATTTCATTATCCAGTATTACTTCCAGCGGAAATTAAAAGCAGCAGAAAGTAATATAGAAGAAACAATAAACAAGATTTTCTCCAAAGTAAGCAACCTGGCACGACACCACCATTATAAAAAGATAGATGAAAAGAAACGATATTTCTCCATGGAGGAAATTTTTCCTTTTTGGTATGATTGATAGTTCAGCAAGATAAAACTAGTAACACCTTCATGAAATAAATAGAAGTTAGTTTTTCCCCAATCCACGAAAAAAAGGGTTTTAATATTTGCATTAACTAAAGATACAGGATGAACAGATGCATTGACATCCACCAAATTTACTCATCTGAGATTTGCATCCATTCCAGGATTTTCTGAAACATAAGATACTCCATATACTACATCATATACGAGAGAATAAATAGCAACAGCTTTGTATCCATCAGTGGCTAATGGCCAGAACTCCCCCAACCCAAATTTCCTCATGATTTAAAACATGAAGGTGAGAACAGTCATTAATTGATACGGGGTGATAACGCTGAAATTGCTTCAAATGAACAAGCTGAGCAGAACATGTATATATGGGATATAAAACCTCAATGTTCACTTGTAAACTTGTTATATTATCCTTTTTATGTTGAGCAGTGGGACAGTATCAGTCATTAAACTCAGGTGAAATATAGAGATTGTGTTCACATTGTTTCGAACTGTCGCTTTATAGATTTTTGGACAGTACCTTGACTGCATTTTGTAGTCCATATTACAAGTTTCTCTAAACATACCTATCTAGTAACCGCCAACGATCACCAATCTTGGCATCCACGTCATCAATTTCCTTTTCAAGTTTTTGTAGCATTGCATCAACCTGTTGAGTGGTAAGCCAGGAGGTAACATGAGTGTTCATGCATATAGTCTTGCAACTATAATGCAAAATGGAAATCAAGAATTGATTTAAAGCTCGTGGATAAATATTTCTAGCATAATCAGCTTTACCCTATTAATAAGTGCTGCAGAAACTTTATCATCCACAGTCATTTCTTTAGTGTGGTCACTGTCCTCCTCCCTAGCTGCTTTATATGCCTTTCGGGCTTCTTCTTCACCTTCAGGGCCCCCTTTATACACCATGCTATTATACAACTCTATCTGCAATTATCGATACAAAACTAACTTCAACATTGAATGTGCAGCATTTTCATTGTATTAACACATACGCATGCACTATGCTGTGTAAACAAGTTTTAACCACAGTAGAAAAACAATGATGAATATGATTGCAAGAGGACAAGGTGACTGAAAGCAGTCAAGGAATACATAAAGTGTAACATATGAAAGTTTTTTCAAGTTTCACCACCATCTTCCATCCTCTTTACCGTGGTGCCACGTTTATCTTTGAACAATAGAAATTTCATCAACTACTGCAGTAGACCTAAAAGAACAGCAAGCAGGCAGGTTGGGTACCCAAACACACACCCAATTAGATTCCATTGTCTAAAACCTGTCTAATGGCTGCTGCTCTTTTAAATTTTGTAATCTATGATGCCCCAGTTAGAATCCTAGAACAAATAGCTCCCCTAACAAGGTACATTGAGTAATTGAAAGAAGGAAAAATCAGTATAGAGACATAATTGCTGATGCTAAAAGATCAAAATAACAAGACACAGTAAATTTAGATTGCACCATCGCCAATATTGTTACGTAATAACCTCAAAAAAAGTACTAATTAAACCTCACATAATGCTGATGACTAACAGGTATTATTACAAAAGTGCTTAACAAAATGCTCAACATAATCTAAAAGATCAGTAATGACAAATATATCACAACAACGAAATGTTGAAACAAGCATAAGATAATAAAGTACGGTGGTATCAGATATCAGATCACTTGAAATCCCATTGATGAACATTCCCAAAACTGTCAGAATGACTAAGCTATAGGAAATCAGGAGAAATTCATACAATTCCATTAGCTAATTGTGATTTAAGTTCTGAAAAGGAAATTGGTCCAAAGTTCTATTGTAAACAATACTGAACTAGTAAACATTGCAACAACCCATTCAAACCGTAAAAACATTCATATTGTTTAAATAATAATGAAGACAATAATCTGGCTTTGAAAAGCAAGTTTTCTAGTTTAGTTTCTTCAAGAAAGACAACAAACAGAAACTAAATAACAGATTTAGCATGAACAAAATTTGGGAAGACAGTTCTCTTTTGCTTAAATTCCTTATCAGGTTTGTCAAGATGTTTCACAATGTAGTACTTCAAGCAAGGATATGATACCTCTTTTTTGACAAGTCTCAGAAACTCCTGACGCTCCAGGCTTACGGACTGAAAGAATAAGCAACAAAGCAGGCCATGATCAGCAAAGATTCTATGTACAAAAGAAAATCTCCAGCCAAGTACTTACAGAAGCCGATGATAAAATAGCAATTGCACGACTAAGCTCACAAAGCTGCTCTTGTTGATCCAAAGTTTTTGTTTTCTTTAGTTCTTCTGCTTCTTTAGCTGTTGCAATAGTCATCTCTTCCAAAGCTACATCCTTCTGCTTATCTTTCATCTTAGCTTGCTCTTCTTCTTCTTCTTCTTCCTCCTCCTAAAAGCAACGACTTTAGAATTAGTAGTCTAAAGACACTTTTTGACAAAATAAATAATTCGTCTTTCAAGTACTGCTAACAAATTCTGGAAACAGTATATTCTAATATGAACAATATGAATTCTTTCCAATAGTTTTAGATTAATAATGAGGTTCCATGACCCATAAAATTCAAAAAGAAGAGTAAAAGGACAGAGGAACTAGAAGCAATGTTTAGTTCATTATATCATTCACTTGCAAGAGCTTATTCCCATTAATTCATCTTGCCACTTATTCATTTTTAGATTAACAGTAAGCACAATAGAAGAAGAAAGATTTTTACCTTGATGAGCTCTTCCTCCATTTCTAAGAACTCTTAACTTTCTCGTTTTTTCAGCAAGAGCATCTTCAGATGGCATAGACGCATCTTGCCACTTGTTCATTTTTAGATTAACAGTCAGCACAATAGAAGAAGAAAGATTTTTACCTTGATGAGCTCTTCCTCCATTTCTAAGAACTCTAACTTTCTCTTCTTTTCAGCAAGAGCATCTTCAGATGGCATAGATGTAACTTGAACAGTGTCCACCACCTCATCTGGCAGTGATGAAAGTGTAGCTTGAACAGCTTCCTCCGGTTTTACTTTGCCTGACACTGTGAAGGCTCTGTGGAGAATAAAACAGCATAGTGACATGCTCCGTTGATAGTCTATATCACAAGATCCTGGAAACGAGGAATGTAATTACCTAGAAAGGATTAACAAAGAAGATGGCACGGAATGGTTGAGCGATAAGTCCAGCCAATCTCGCAACTGCAAAGATATTAACACCCAAGAATCCAAGATAAGTCTTTTGCACTTTCATAATGAAGCAACAATATGGAAGTTTACAAGCAGGATATGAATATGTTAGCACAGGAGAATGAGAAGGAAATACAGTGTGATGTGCTTCCAAACTGCTGTAAAATAAATAAATCACAATATATACTAGCAAGTATTTTCCAAGGTCTCAACTATTTCATGTCTATTTGCATGCTGATGATATTTAGACTGTTTTAAATATGCTTTCTAGAAAATAAAAACAGTGAAACAGAAGCAACCGTGAATTTGCTGTCCACGGGTCATTCTTCTCTTTCTCAGATTAATTGTTCCGGCATATACTCCATTCAAAGGCAATAGATCCTTGCATATAAATATGAAAAACCATCAGCTGTCCCATATTTTGATGTACTTAAAGGACTTTCTTACATTGACCGATAGCTTCAAGCTACACCTGAAATGGTCTGGAATACATTGGGTGATCACAGGCACTGCGAGAAAGGTAATGTCAGCTGGAATTGTGGCAGGTGAAAGAGAAGACCACAAGCCATGGAATGGTGCTCCACTAGCACTTATGTAAGCCACTTGGAGAGAAATGAGAGAGCTTTGGAGGATGTAGAGATGAATTTTGTAAAATCAAGAACTTCCTCTTATTCCTTGTTTTGTTTGGTGCATCCATGAAGTTCCTTTATTATAGAAGACTAGGTATCGGTTTTTGTTTTTTTTTTGAGATAAGGGTAACTTAAGACTTGGGTATCGTTATTAAAAAAAACATATCTTTTTGCAGTTTTTTACTTTTAAAAATATTTCTCGTATACTGCTGAGTTTTTCCCCAAACATCAATAAACTTATTACTTTATCAAAAAGAAAAACTTTAGCAGAAATACCAGCCTGGTTGACATTTTCTGAAAACCCTTAGGTCCCATAAAAATTTACTTGAACCTACTGATGCAAAATCTAGTGGTTATTTCGGGCAGCTGGAAAGAAAGGAGTACATTGTAGACAGAGCCAGCTGCAAAACCAAGCTAGCAAAAGATTTAGGGGAATACTAGGCATTGCATATCCAGCATGTAAACAACAGTAATTGACTAGACAAACGTAGAGCAGGGAGAGAGGATCCTATAGGAAAATGACGAGGATTGGGAAGGTCACAAAGATGAAGTTTTAAGAGAGAAGAAAATTCCCCCCCACCATATATATAATAAAGCCAAAAGCACCAAGAGATGCTCCCTTGCTTTCAAGAGCACCGAATCACCTTTTTAAGAAGAATTTAAAGAGAAAGGACCAGAAGATTGTTTGAGAGACTTAACATACTTTTGTATAACTGCCGAAACTTTTTTTGTTTTTCCATGAAGTTCTGAAGCAGGTGTGATACTTGCTAGTCAATACTGATGACAAGAAGCTCTTTGTAGAGAATTAGGTTTTGACATAGGTTTCTTTACTTTTGAATGCATCTATGAGGTTTTACTTTTCCAATATTTACGTACATCAAATAGAAAATTAGGGATAGAGTTGTATCAGACCATTCGGAATAACACACAATTCTCTGGATAAATACTTATCTATTAAAATTTTCCAAAAAAAAAAAAGAGGAATTCAAAAGTAATAGAGAACATATCAAGTTTCCCATTAAGTTGTTTCAAATGACTATATGACCACAACATCGAACTAATATCACCAAATCCAGTAGTTTCTGCAGGATACACCAGAGACAAAAATAATGAAACCAAAAGATGCAGAAATAAGGTGTGAACCACGGTGAACAAGATAAGGCACAAAGACACCAACAGATGCAGAAATAAGGTGCAAACCACTACGCACAAGGTAAGAATAATGCAATAAATTTAGTGATGGTAGTAGTTAATTTACCCGAGTAAAAAGTTCACACCAGATTAACAAAAGATCAAAGCATACCTGCTGCCGCATTTCTTCTACTGAGAGTAATCCAAGTAAGCCTCGTTCTCGACATGCTTGACGGAGCTCATCTTCCGAAAGGGACTCTACACCCTCTGCTTGAATCATTTTGTCATCGTTCTTGATCCTACCAAAAGCAGGAAAGTTTTGTTAAATGGGGCAAAAATTCTGCTTCTACAATACATTCATCACAAATTATTAATTCATCTCCAAAATGAAGACATAACCAGAAAGATCAAGTGGAAATCTAGAACAAAAAAACAACAAAAACTTAAGCTTTTATGCTGAGAAGATGCAAATTGCCTGCATATCACAGGTCTTGCATGCTCTCAACATATTGCTAGACTAAATCTAGCACAAAAACAGCAACAAAACTTATGCTTTTATGGTGAGAGGATGCAAATTGCCTGCATATCACACGTCTTTCATGTTCTCAACATATTGCTCGACTGTTCCGACTATGACTATTTTTTTGACTTCTGTCACTCCCTATGCCTTTCTACTAATTCACTGTTACCAACCAACCTAGAACTTCCCCAAGACGGAAGAATGCCTGCTCTCCTCATCAGGCATGGAAGTGTTGTTAGTTGGAAATATAGGGACTCTATTTTCTTAAAAGAACTTTGTAACACATGAAAGCTACCTTATATCAAAGGTATATTACATAAATGTTCCCCTTAACTTATTCTTAATTGGTACCTATGCCCTTCAACTTTGTACACACACAAATAGGCACTTAAGCTTGTATATAGTTGAGCAAGTAGACACATGCGTCCTGCATGACATAAATGTGTCCTACATCACATAAGGCAAATCAGTTTTCAGTGTTATCTTACGCGAATTGTTAAGTAGAATGTGTGCGTCTACTTGTTCAACTCTATACAAATTTAAGTGCCAAGTTTGTGCACAACCAAAGTTGGAGGGCACAGCTGTCAGTTGAAGATAAGTTAAAGGGCGTGTTTAGCTTTCACCTATCTTTGCTAAGGGAAGAGAGAGAAGGGAAAGACGGATGGCAGAAAGAAATATATATTATGTCTTTATGAAATGACCATAAGACTGAAAATCAATTCTTAGACGAACTGACCATAATAGTGAAGATCAGTTTATTACTTTATTTCTAAAATAAAAGGGCAGACCGAAGAAGGAAAAGATAAATGAACTATTTAGGTTCGAGATTAAATTTAAAAGGATAAAAGAGATAAGCTGACTAAATATTTGTTGAAGAAAGGAAAAAAAACATTATTTGGAGAAAAAGGCTAGACACAAGTTAATTCAAAAAAGAAAACCCATAATAGTGAAGACCAGTTTATACTAAAGGAAAAAAGGCACAGCTGAAGGAAGAAAAGATAGAGGAACTATATAGTCTTGACTTATTCAGAAGTAAAAAGGAAAATTGAGATCAGCTGGTAAACTATTTGTTGAGGAAGAAAGATAAAGAAATTAATTTGGAGAAAAAAGGATATATAAAACATTATGGACATTTAACTCAAAATAAAAAATAACGAGACTTACTTTTGGAGCCTCTTTCGAAGCATAAACCGCAAGTATGCATCAGTTCCAAAGGGGTTAATACCCATATATTTGCACATATTCACCAACCTCGGTCTGCATTTAATGAGTACTTAGCAATGCTCTACAATATTTTAACCACCAGCAATATAAGCTAGAACATTATCATTTAATAACAAAACCAAGAAAGTGTATTAGGCAGAAACCTGCTGATATTATCCAGAGTGAGCTCATCATTGAAAAGCTTGGCGAATCCTAAAATTTCCTCATTAGATACACTAGCACCCCTTCTGACCTGGTCAATTTTCATATAAACATTTACATTTACAGAAGTTAGACAGGAAAGGAAGGGGGAAGAGCAGAAATAAGAGCTTTTGAGTTTAATAATCCAAGATTTGCCAATTACAGAAAAATACAGATGAAAGAAAAAACCAAAAGAGAAGTGAAAAATAAATATTTTACCTTATTCATGAATTCATCAAGATCCTCAGCTGTATTCTTTAGTTCTCCGCTTCGGGAGTTTTTAACTTCCTTTGCCATCTCTTTGACTGTTTCTTGCAGAAACTTTGCGTATTCAATCCTAGCATTCAACTTCCTTTTCAGTGCCTCCTAAATTTTGAGCAATTGAAACACAATAAGGACATGCATACACAGAGTTTAATGGAAATAAAAAGCCAACAAAATCACATCCAAACGACCAAAGGCACCAATTGCAAATTGAAAATGATAAACAACTTCCAAACACCCTTTTTTTTTACTTCAACATGATACATTTTTTAACTTCAACATGGCGCATTTTTTAAAACTTCAACCAAAATTGTCCAAACACCCACGAACTGGATTCTCCCTGCTACAAGCTTTCATGAGCAGACATAAGTACATACAAGTCTATCAAACAGAGGCTAACTAAATAGAAGTTCCAATCACGGCATCATAGAGGATGTTCCTCGACTTTCAAGATAATGCTCATATCCTTCAACTTGCAAGAAGACTAATACAACAGGGTCAGAACTACCAGTACTACCAATGTGTGAAGTTAACGCCAGTGCTTCCACTAAGGGGATAAACTTTGAATATTTGAATTAGGTTATAAAATCTTGAATGCAACTTAGGATTTTGAGGGGTGGGATGGTAGTAGGGATTGGATCATTAAATTAACTTAAACGAATGGTAAAGTCAAGACAACCTCTACAACAGTCGAATCAAAACGCCATAACTGAAACATAATTTAATCTTTATGTTCCCCTTCTGAGCATTTGCCTGAAGATAAACAGATCGGCAATGCCCAATAATTATACCAAAGAAAATATACGATACATTTCGGGGTCGTTTGGTGTTAGGTATAAGGTATAATAATCCTAGGATAAAATATAGGATTATTTTATCCCATGTTTGGTTGGAGGTATTAGGTAGTCCTTGGATTATTTATCCACCATTTTTGCCTTATGGGATAAGTTATCCCATATATATGGTGGAATAACTTATCCCAAGATAAGTTATCCTAAGATTAATTATCCTAAGATAACATGTTACCAGCCAAATGGCCCCTTAAGGTATAACACAACCTGCGGCAGATTTAACTATACCAAGCACAGAAATCTCTAGATTAAAATGATACAACCATCAAATGAAAAGCTTTTCCCCCAACACCAATACACTGATATGGTTAAATAGCTAGAGAGGATATATTGTTTTACCCTAACTTTACCACAAAACCTTTTCTTCCACTACCATATCCAAGAAATCATAGTATCTTGAGAACTAACTTATATCAAAGAGATTTGGATTATAAAAAGCCTATAACTCTTACCATTGAATTTGTCAAGGATAGCTATCTTGACAAACTGCACATAGTAACTCAGGAATCAAAGTATTTCATGTGTTCAAATCCTTAAGCTTCCACAGAGGCAAAGAGCTCACACATCAGGCAATATCTACACTACATAAAAGGGAGAGGGAAAGGTAGCTGGGTAAAAGTTTTTCGAAGCCTGCCATGCCTCACAGATATCCTTCAAATTAAGCGACTAAAGGAGTTTAACATTAAAAGGAAACACTAATCATGTGTGCAGATGACTATCAAGGGAAAAATCAAGCCATAATATGGGATGTTTTTCTTAGAAGGAAATAGGAAAGAAAGCAAATAAATATCTTCCGTCCTCCAAAGAAAAATATTTCATAATTTTCTATCTTAGTTGAAATTTTATTTTACTTATAATTTTGCACGCACATGGAATCTGTCACAAATTCTGGCGTCAGAGATAGAGAGAGGAATGAAGCACCAATCAAGTTTTATCACAAAAGAAAATAGCCGCTGGAACAATTGGCACAAGTCTTGCCTCTTCTTTCATCTTATCTTGGAAGGTTGACGGCAGCATGTTGGGAAACACTGCCAGGAATACTGGCAACAAGAACTCCATAAATGGAACAATAATAAACACTGCCACAGGAACCAGCCTAAAAATATCAGCTGTTGTCCGTGTTAGTTGTTGCCTTTCCCTCCTGGAAAGACTCTTCCCCTTGGCTGTTTTCAACAAGAGCCTGGAACATATCCTAACATCAGCCCAAAGCAGTTTTAGACCCAACCAATAGTGTTGCATTGTTGACTTAAATTCATCCTTCCAGTGCTGGATTTTCTTTGCCCAGTCCTCCCTGGAATAAGAGAATAAGTGACTTAAGAAAAAGGTATAGAATACAATCTATCTGTTGCACAGGAATAAAGTATTAATTTCAACCTGCTCATTGAAGCAACAGCTCTCAAAGCAGGACCAATCCCTAATAACACTGCACAAATTTTCTTCATTACAAGTTTAATACTGCTCTGTGAGTCTTGCAGTTGTTTGGCTTTTGCTTTTGCTTTGGCCATGGTTAAATCTTCAACTGCTTCATCACATTCTTCTGGTGAAGCTTCTTTCTTCTGTTTAACCGCTCGTTCTGCATCCTTATCATTTCCTTTACCAAAATCAGGTTGACCAGCTGCAGCTGTCGAATATTGTTGTAGGCTTGTTATCCACCTGGCCCCCAAAGTAGGAAGAGACCCACATTTTCCTACTCTCAGACCCAAGGCTGGAATTTCAGATGGGTTGAGCAGGACATGCTTTCCCCAAACTTTTAGTAAGTCATTTTTGGTTGACGGATTTGAACCTCTTTCATCTCTCTTATCAGCATTCTGAGGTTGATGAGTTACAGCAGAGCACCAATCCCAAGAATTAGACGCTTTAAATAATCTAAAGTTCTCATAGCCCGAAAAACCTTGAATGAAGGTATGAGCTTTCGGAGTAGAATCAAAGAGGTTCCTCTTCCTTCTCAATATTGCTCTCGAAGCCATTAGCAAAAACGTCTTCTACTTTGCATACAGCTCGTATAATATATCCCAAAAATTCTTTGCCTAATGCCAGCCTAACAAATAGAACAGAATATACCAAATAAACAACAACAACAACAACATACCCAGTGGAATCCCATAAGTAGGGTCTGGGGAGAGTAGAATGCATGAAGGCCTTACCACTACCTCATAAAAGTAGAGAGGTTGTTTCCTGGGAACCCTCGTCTCAAATCTCATACGCGGAATAAACTAGATATGACAAAAAGGAAAGGAAAAGAAATAGAAAAAAAGCGACTAAAAGATCATAATTCACTGTATACATGGAATTGTAAAACATTTCACTTAACAGAATTTTCTGGATCAACTGGTTAAACAGAAAATGAAGCTATTTCTGTTTTATTTTCTTCTTTCCACATTATGACCACCTCCTCGCAAGACAAAAAAGGAATCATAGTTGCTGGAATTGAATCTTAAAGAGGAGTGATTACCAATCTATTCCGATTTGCTGCACAACAGTTATTAGTAACTATCATGTATCTGTGTTGCAAATACTGCTGCTACTCAATTCATCCTAAACTTCACTTCCCCTTTCCAATATTTCAACTTTCACTTGTAAAGTTTTACATTAACAAATGCAAAACGATAAAATTGGACCAGATGCAATGTGAATGCTCTAACTTCAGATGATAAACAACAATTATATTAAAAATCTGTGGCTAATATTACATTCTGTTAGAATAAACACTTCCTATTTCTGCCTTTGCCTCCCCTGCAAAAGGAAAGTCAATCCATGTCGCAAACCAAAATGCCAAATCAGCTGTTCGGTGAATCACGCATCCACGCTATTCCTTCTTCCACAGCTACAGAAACCTTTATAACGTTATAACACTCATCCCAATCTACAAAAATTGACTACAAACAAAACATTCCCATTGCCATACTTCTTCCTCATTATCCCAAAAATTCAGTTTTTACAACCAGCTCGTCACCTTAAACTTCACTTCCCCTTTCCAATATTTCAACTTTCACTTGTAAAATTTTTAAATTACTTAATGCAAAACATTCTCTGTTTCCCCCTTTACCTCTCCCGTGAAAGGCAAGTCAAAATCTACGTCACAACCCAAAATGCCAAATCAGCTGTTCATTCGAATCACATATCCACACTAGTCCTTTTTCCGCATCTGTAGAAACCTCCACAATGTTATAACACCCATCCAATCTATAAAAGTTACTACAAGAAAAACATTTCCATTATCATACTTCTTTGTCGTCATCCCAAAAAACAATTACATTAATCTTTTTCTGTTGATAAAAGATAATAATTATATTCTGTTAAAATAAACACTCTCCGCCTTCCCCTTTATCTCTCCCATGAAAGAAAAGTCAAAATCAATGTCGCAAACCAAAATGACAAATCAGCTGTTCGTTGAATCACATCCATACTATAAAAGACAATAATGACAGTATGTTAGAATAAACACTCTCTTTTTCCCCCTTTGCCTCTCCCGCAAAAGGAAAGTCAAAATCCACGTCGTAAACCAAAATGCCAAATCAGCTGTTTGTTGAACCACATATCCACACTATAAAAGACAATAACTCCATTCTATTAGAATAAACACTCTCTGATTCCCCCTTTGCCTCCCGCAAAAGGAAAGTCAAAATCCACCTCGTAAACCAAAATGCCAAATCAGCTGTTTGTTGAATCACATATCCACACTATAAAACACAATAACTACATTCTGTTAGAATAAACACTCTCTGATTCCCCCTTTGCCACTCCCGTGAAAGGAAAGTCAAAATCCACAACGCAAACCAAAATGCCAAATCAGCTGCTCGTTGAATCGCATATCCACACTTATCCTCCTTCTGCAGCTACAGAAACATTCACAATGACATAACACACCATCCCAATCTACAAAAACTACTACAACCAAAACATTTCCTAATTCAACAACTTCCTCCTCATTATCCCAAAAAAAACAGTCCCTACAACTACCTGGCCACACAGTTCTCCACCAAATCAAACCTTAACATATCCATTTACTTATCATCCACAACCATAAGCTCAAACAAGCAAACAAAAACTACATCCAACAATCCAAGTCATTTCGCAAAATACAGTAACATCTAATATGCTCAATGTATACATTTCAAATGAGCACAAATCATTGCAAAAAAACAAACGTAAGCCAAAATTACGAGGAAAAAAACACAAAAATAGTATCAAAATCAACAGGAAAAAAACAAAAAGCCATTGAATTAGCTCGCTGACCTGAGACGATGATCGACAAATTCGTCTAACGAATACTCTAGAAGAATGAAGAATTGATTTTTCACAAAACAATAATCGTGAAAATCAAAATTTTTTTCTTTTTCAGAAATTTACAGAGAATTTCGGGAGAGAGTCTTCGCAGTGATCAATTTATAGTAGCAGCGAACAGAGTAGGGAGCAAGAAATATTTTCCCAGAAATGAGTAAAAAGGTACTAAAAAGAAACTTGGGCTGGGCCTGGTTATTTATATATATGGGCTTGATGAATTGGGACAAGGTGGGAGTGGATTCATGGATTGGGCTTTTGGCCCAATAGTTTTGTGCTCGATGAAGACGGGTTGATTTACAAGAATGACCTTG
>JAOTQJ010000007.1:3630413-3643220 GCA_025642045.1 Solanum sejunctum
ATCCTCATCATCAATTTTAACTTCTAGATTTTCTAGGTCAATAATAATGGAATTGAACTCATTAAGATGAGATTGAACAGGAGTACCTTCAACCATACGGAGCGTATACAAACGCTCTTTCAAACGGAGTTTGTTTGCAAGACTTTTGGTCATGTAGAGAGATTCAAGCTTGAGCCAAAGTCCTGCAGCGGTAGTCTCGTGAATCACCTCGCGGAGCACCTCCTTAGATAAACAAAGTTGGATTACTGATAGAGCTTTTTCATCCAACTCCATCCATTGCTCACTAGTCATAGAGTCGGATTTTTTCGACTCCCCCTCAAGAGCTTTTTTCAACCCGCTCTGTGTAAGAACGGCCTTCATTTGGACTCTCCAGATGGAGAAACTAATCTTGCCATCAAACTTTTCAATATCAAATTTTGTAACAGAAGTCATCTTGAAAAACTGTCTACGTATGAACAGTACCGTACGTATTTGTGATTATTATGACCCTGCTCTGATACCACTTATTTATTCCCTAACACCTCCTAAATCCTTTTAAGTTTCCTTGTAGTAATTTGTGCTCTACCAATTGGTAAACGAGTGAGGTGATCATAAAAGAATAAATGTGTTTTTTGATTGATTAGTCAATTTGAAGTTTGTCCCATGTATCTATTACATTGGGGGTTGTCCATAAGAAAGATTTGAAATAAACTAGTTTATAATTGCTTTGATGGTGACACTCATTTTGTGGAGTATCAGGCTTTTCTCAATTTCGATTAGTAAAGTACACAAGATTCCAATTATTTTGTTTTTCTGTTTCTCCATCTATTTGCACAAGTGCATTTGATGTTCCATGAATGAAATGACTGGTTTCTTGGTTAATTGAACTTTTTGACCCAGTCTCATGATTCTAATGGAATAATTAGGCCATGAACAGTAAAATGTGTTATATTGCTTGAGTAGCAGATTTTCTTTGTCAAAATACCAGCTTATTAACCAACTGATTCAATAAAAGGATGGAACTTTCTCTGGTTTTGAATATATAATGCGTTTTTGCACATCTATCTTCTACAACCCTTTATATCGGGTATTCCCTTCCCTCGGTATTTGTTCTTTTTGAACTTAATGCAAAGTGGAAGAAGGCTGCCAAATGGCATGGCAGGTCCAGGATAATTTGCATTCTAGTTGACAATTGACCAGATTTGGTTATTTCGGAAAATTGGTCTTCTATATAATTTTGATAGACTAATCAAAGAAATAACCTTCTTTACCTTTTGATGGTCACCATGAGTTATATAGCGATTGTTTAATACTTTGGCTTGATGGAGTTGTAATCCAATGTTTATATATTACCAGGGTGAAAAGTCACACCATTTCAGTATTTGTTGGGGATGAAAGTGGCATAATCAATAGAATTGCTGGAGTTTTTGCTCGTAGGGGTTACAATATTGAGTCACTTGCTGTTGGTTTGAACAAGGATAAAGCTCTTTTCACCATAGTTGTTTCTGGAACTGAGAAGGTCTTGCAACAGGTTGTAGAGCAGCTCAACAAGCTTGTGAATGTCTGGAAGGTTAGTCTTATCTTCTGAATTATCAGTCTGTATTTTATTGTTAACCTTCTTAAACTTATCTATCTGGGTTTCTGAGCTGTGCTGCTTTTCTCTTAAAAAATGTAATGGATACATGTCTGATTTTCCATAAGTAGTGTATTTTTGGAGAACCCGACACGGAAGCGGCATTGAAAGTAAGTCCATGCAACTTAGTTTCTAAGGTGTCTTCTGAAGGGTACAAATTTGATAAATTCTATAGGCTCTACTGTGTGCACTTGTGTGTTTATGCCTATGGCATGACTAGTCACACACATATCAGTTACCCATTTTCAATTCCCCATTCTTTTAGAAGCATCTTGATTGTTGTACTTGTAGGCAATTATCATTGACGAAGTTCTTCGAAACATTTGGTAGAGGAAACTGTGATGTGTAAGATAGCAGTAGGCTTGCACACTTAATTTCCCTTTGCCTTGACATGCAAAATGTGAGAACGATTGGTAATTATCGTTGGTTTCTACTTCTTCAATGTTCTCTCTCATCAATTCAATGGATTAGTTAAAGTAGTACCTTAAATATCTTTGTGCTTCAAACAAAAGAAGAAGAAGAGGTACATCCTTAAATTCTTCTGCAGTATTCAGTTTTCATACAACTGATCACACTTCCCAAATTGTTTTCGTATGATGTTTCAGGTGGAGGATCTATCAAGAGAACCACAAGTGGAACGAGAATTGATGCTCATAAAACTGAACGCAGATGCAACCACAAAAGCTGAAGTATAGAAGACATCTCTTGGTTTTTGTGCTTAACTTTGTTCCTATGTCAAGAAGTATTTCTAAATCAATTTGTTGGAATAATCGACCTATTGATTGATCTTTAGGGACCAAGTTGTCCGGTGGGGGTGGGGGTGGTTTACCTTTATTCGAATCTAATCTCTTACATACTGCATTTAGCATACTAATCCTCTATTTGCATGGGACAATCCCACTAAGTCTGTTTACCTGCTTAAGTGATTAACTTGACCAAATGGGAAAATGAAGAGCTGGAAATCTTTCCTATAAGTTTCTCTTTATGAAGTGACTGTAAATCTATTAAGTAAAGAAGGAATTCCATGAATATCCATTGTAAACGAGAAAATAAGTTTCTTTTCCTTTTAGGCAGTAATTTGAATGCATACAATAAAAAATTGTTAGCTTCCTTGGTCTTTAGCTTGCCATCTTTCAGTTACAATGTATATAGAAGGAACAGTGTATAAATTGTTTAAGCCATTAGTTACAATGTGCCGTTATTTTCTTCTTGTTTTAGTCTATTTTCTTCTTGTCTTAGTCTATGTACTATCTCGTTATGCTTTACTTTGATATTCAGATCATGTGGTTGGTGGACATCTTCAGAGGAAACATTGTGGATATATCAGAGCACTTTCTGACTATCGAGGTGATTTCGATCTTCTTTCCCAGCTTTTACATGCCATTTGAACTTTGAAGTGTTAAGACGTATCTCTTGCCTTGGGGTCTGATGCATGGATAGTACTTGATAAGTGATTGTTTTAGCAACTTAAATCAGACAACACAATTGAAGATCTTAGATTCATCTCGTACACAAAACTTCACGTATACTCAAGTTGTTAGTTGTCTTGTTGCATGCAAAATCGGGAATATCAAACAAAAACATGATTGTGTGTGGTGTGCTTGTGGATGGAGTATGGCATAAGCTTATGATTGACTTACCTACTCAATTAACTTATTAAGCTTCTTACAATTGCTACTTCTTTTTGTCTTCCATGCTTCTAATCTAGAATCAAGTCACACTTTCTCCACCACTATTTAGTTGGCTGACCTACTTGTTACTCTAGTCTATCCTAAAACTCTGACTCTTGGCAAACATTTTCCTCCAAAGAACTCAAATTAATACTATAAAACAAATAGTAGGTTATGTTTAATTCAACTTATAAAAAATGCCGTACTTAATGTCATCTAAGATTTGATGCAATGTTTTGCAGCCATCTTCGCCACCTTTTTAGATATAAAATTTAGTATTTCAAGCTTTTGTGTACCAATCTTAATATGAAAGTCAACTATGCAATTCTAGTGGTGAGCTACATGAAAATTAATAAATCAAAATATGGGATGGAAGTAAAATTACTTCTAATTGTTTATTTCCTTTTTGGAAACTTATTCTCTTCGGCTGTATCAATCTTTGCTAACCCCATGTACAACCTTGTCTATTTATTTTTTGTGGTTTTCATCTTCTATGGCTTGCTTTTCAGCCATTTTCTGTGCTGCCAACTCTGGTTGTTTACCCATGGTTTTAAACTTCTCAATCTGTGTGAATACTTCACCCTACTATGTTTAAACTCAAAATAAATGAGAAGAGGTAGAGGAAAGAAAGATAATAAAAATTTGACTAGCGTTTGACATCAGAGTCTTCATTGCCGAGTTCTTAACTCAAGCAAGATCTTTAGTGAGATTACCATTGCAAAATTTCAACTTTGCTACAGGTTTGTTTCTTTGATTTATACCAATATGATGTTTGTACAATGTGCATAAATTTTATTTTTGTAGCGCCAATTAAGTTCTTGTGCTTTTTTAAATGACAAACAGATTTATTATCTTGTGGTTGACTTAGGTAACTGGTGATCCAGGGAAGATGGCTGCCGTTCTGAGAAATTTAAGCAAGTTTGGGATTAAAGAACTAGCCCGAACTGGGAAGGTACATTTTCCATTTTTGAAACCTAATTTTGGCATATATGCTTAGATGGTTTTGATGATTTTGTTACCAACTTACCATGTTCTCTGGTTGCATAGTTTTACTTTATATAAGCCAGTAACTTTTGTAGACCAGCTGTAGTGATCAAGATTGTATGTGCTCTTAAAGGTTTTATTCTGATATATGGATAATAAATTGGCTTGAGGAGTCACTGATTTTTCAGTTTGTTTTTTATTAGTCAGATGTTGTCTCAAATGTCTTGTCAACAATGATATTAAGGGTTTTCTTACAATAATACCTCGACTCTAGTATACTTGCTGACCCACTTTATGCAATCAAGTAGTTATCTTTATTTCTAAAGACAAAGGAAGAATGCACAAGGGATGATGTGATGCTGTTGTGTATTGATCTTTGTCACCACAGATTGCTTTGCGACGAGAAAAGATGGGTGAGGATGCTCCTTTTTGGAGGTTTTCTGCAGCTTCTTATCCAGATCTTGAAGAAACAATTCCCGGTATCCTGAACAACAAAAGTCAACCAATTGATAATGGAGCCAGCAATGATCCAGGGGTATATAATGTTCTGAAATTCATCATGCTTTAATTCAATTTCATGCATATTTGGTATCTGATTGTATAATATACATTGAGTCTCTATGGAAGTGGACATGCTTGAGAGTTCCCTGAATTTCTTGCGGAAACTGGTAATATCTTGCTATATGTTATGAGTAATTTTATTTAACTAGCTTATTAAGAATTTCTTTTCTAGTTTCTATTCCCGACTTCTCCTGATTTTTTCCTTTGGATGTGATTTTCATGGACTACTTGTTGATCTTAAGTCATTATCTGCATTAAGCTTCTTGAAATATTTCCAAACATAGTATTTACAGTTGGTAAAATAAAAGTTGTGATGTAAATGAAACAATATGTAGTGTGTGAATGCTGTAGTCTTCCTAATCCTCTAAGAAAGGAAAATTTGAAAAAAGTTATGCTAGCTATACACATTTCCCCTTACTTAAACTTTGTGATGTAGAGGAATCAAGTTGCACAGAGAGAGTGCTGTTTCCTTCCTAGGATATAAAAGAAAAGGAAAAAAGAGAACATGGTTATATCAATATCTAGTCTCTTAGGTATGAACTGGATTTCTTATTGTCATCTTATTCCTTTCTCATAGCAAATATAGAGGCCTTAGATTCTTGGATGATAAGAGTTAACTTGCTGGTCGCTAATAAATGAAGTGCAATGTTGATTCTACGTTTCTCTTTCATGTCAAAGGCGTAATATCTTGTCATAACAAATATCTAACTTGTTTCAGTTTACTCGATAGATTTCTGGAGGTCATCCATAATTTATTACTTATAAGATTATAAGTTATCAAGACAAAGAATTAATGATTGTCCATAGCTGTGTGAGCTGATCCAATTCATATTAGGCTCACATTTCTTCTGGTCTATGCTTGTATTTATGATGGCTTAAGGTGTTGAATCTCAATACTGTGAATTTGCATTCAGTTTTAGCCAAAAAAAACTTTAGGATATATTTTTTGCTCCAATGTATGCTCCAATTTAAACCTGCGCATGTGTGAGAATTTCTGTGTGTATTTTTTTTGTTAGTTCAATTTGATCCAAAGTTGCAAATCTTCTTCTGTTGGTTTGAATGCAGGGTGATGTTTATCCTGTGGAATCCAGTGATGAAATCTCAGTTAATCAAATTCTCGATGCCCACTGGGGATATCTGTATGATGGAGATGTAAGGACCCATTCTTCTTCTCAAGATCAATGTATTTATTTCTGTTACTTCTTTGGAGAAACCTATATTACTCAATATCCGTGTCAACATATAGTGGTTTTTGAACTACTGAGCCTTCTAATAGATGGAAAGCTTAATTTTTCTTTCCAGAATTGAGAAGACTGTCAGAAAAACTGTGTACATCCTTTCCCACATTCAACAGTCTAAATTCACTTTCTCAAGACAGACCTTTTTGTTAAACCAAGTATAAATTAATCAAAGTTCATTATAGTCTTAATCAATAGAAGTACCTTATGGAGGCCATTCTGCCAATGTGGTTCTCTTTGTTCCCTCTAGATGCTGCAAAGCTGATGATCATTTTGATACTGCAGTTGACTGGGATTCGGTCTCACACAATATGCATGCTTGTCAACAATACTCCCGGGGTCCTAAATTTGATAAGTGGTGTTATATCTCGACGAGGATATAATGTTCAGGTTGCTTTTGTCCACAATTCTTGTTGCTTCCTTTATAATTTCTATTCCTCTTGATTTTCTTGTCTGAGTTTCATTTCAATGATTATGTTGCAGAGTCTTGCTGTAGGCCCTGCAGAGTCAGAGGGGCTTTCTCGCATTACAACAGTGGTCCCTGGAAATGATGAAACTATAGGGAAATTGGTCAAGCAATTTTACAAGTTGATAGATGTTCATGAGGTAAGTTTACTAGTTGATAGAGGTTCAAGGGCTGTTTACAAGCTGATTTTGAGATTATTAGGCGCTTGGGTGGAGTTTACCTACCATGGAAACTCTATATACTTTGTATAAGAAGTGTCCAAACTAGGTTTACTATTTGTTAGGATTTCTTCACTTTTCCAAGCCAAGGGTTTATTGGAAACAACCTCTCTAGCTCCCAAGGTATGGGTAAGGTCTGTGTGCACACTTCCCTTCCCAAATCCTACTTGTGGGATTACGCTGGGAACGTTGTTGTTATTCCTTCAATTTGACCAATGATCTGATATTCATTTGCCTTAGTTTTCAACTTACCCCTCTATACTTCTTAAAGTTGAAGTCGTTTGTGCTCAACCTTTCCAGAAGTGCACCTAACCTTGTTCATTGTTCAGACTCATTGCACTTTGCCAACTGTATTATAAGTTTTCTAAAACTTAAACGACGGCAAGTACTTTACTTTCACCTTTTCTTACCACTAAGGTCATAGTTATTAAAACCACCCCTTCTCAATGAGAAAATAAAGCTTATAGGTCAATACAAAATTTCATCATGAATGAGAATTTTATCCACTAAAAGTTTCCACTCTTCTCAGATATGTACTAACATCTTGTTCATTGGAGTTGTTAGATCAGACAGATAATAAGTTGTGCTCCTTTTTTAGGTTCAAGATATAACTCATTTACCATTTGCTGAGCGGGAGCTAATGCTCATTAAAGTAGCCGCCAATGCAGCAGCAAGGAGGGATGTCCTTGATATTGCCAGTATTTTCCGTGCTAAACCTGTTGATGTGTCTGATCATACAGTAACATTGGAGGTGATTTTTTATTTATTTTTGTCAAGTAACATTGGAGGTAAAAATTAGAAGAACTCTTCTTTTACCCCTCTGTTCTCAGCTCTTTTCATGTTGTCACTACTTGTATGCTGGTATGCTTGCATATTGTGGAAGATTACTTTTTTGTTTTCAATTGTGTTATACCCTTTATTTACATGTACGCTATAGCAATTGTTCCTTCAGTCAATCATTAATTCACACATGTTTAACTTCATACTATTAACATACTTGGTCAGTGGCGCAAGAATAGGCAAGACTTTGTGCAAGCAATGTCGGTTATTGTCACAATTCCGCTTGTGACTGGGTTTAAAGTCTCGGAGTTCTAGTTTTAAGGCTTTAATTCCTGGCCTATGATAGTTATTTTTGTATTTTTTCAAGCGGTGTCCGTTTATTGTGTCTGTAAAATATACATGTAAGGGATGTTGGATGACACCCCTTACTAAGGGTGTCTCCACCGCTGTACCTCACTGCATTTATCTGCATTTTCCTTCTCTCGGAAACCTAATCATAAATGAAAGGACTAATCATGAATACTTGTGTTTTGCCATGTCTTAGCTAGATCGTCATTAACTTCTTGCTGAATTTGATTGCCTACACATTTTGTAGTTGACTGGAGACTTCACCAAGTTGCTGGCGTTGCAAAGATTGCTGGAGCCTTATGGCATTTGTGAGGTCTGTTTCCGCAAACTGAATTTGACTTGTCGACGTGTATAGGCTGGTATCGCGAAAGTGTTATATCCTGCATTTTGTCAACACATATAGGTTGATATGGTGAAGTGCGTGCGTTTAAAAGCTCCAATAATTATAGTAGTTCTCTTATTCTAGTGGCATGTGTGTTTCTATAATTGTAGTAGTTCTTATCAATTTGATAATTTGTCATTTTAGTCAACGTTGTCATTCTTGTTGTGTAGGTGGCTCGTACAGGGCGGGTAGCATTGGTACGAGAATCAGGAGTGGACTCCACATACCTCCGGGGTTATGCTCTTCCTTGATAGTGTTGGTTAAACTCTTTTTGGTGCAATTTTTATTTATCAGAAACAACCTCTCCACCTTCACAAGTCGGATGAGGCTACGCACACACCACCCTCTGAGATTACACTAGGTATGTTGTTATTGTTGAGTTTCTTTCTTGCCGACCTTTTCTGGTCTGAGAAATGATGAGGTTTATTTGTATACTATTCCTAGTGCGAGCAGCTTACTTGTTCTATTTAGGCATTCATAGGATTTTAAGAACTCCAAACCGTGGAGTTGAGCCAATGAAGTTGAGTAATGTTGTATATTAACTAGGTGGAGTGTATTTTCTTGAGGTTATTAATACACAAGTTTAATTTACATACACCTCCAATGTATCGTCGTTTTTTTGGCCACAATATAAACTGTCCCATTGACACCCCTAATAAGAGGTTGTTACATGATCTTTGGATAAAGTAAAAGAGTGTCTTCTCTGGATCAGACATAAGCAAATATTGGATAAGTGAAACTCTCTGTATAAACCGTTCCTTCCCTAGGTGTACGACATCGAGGCAAGGAATTAAATGAATCTCTGGATGTCCAAAATACAGCAACATTATCCTCATACTGAGTGGAGTGTATCAGCACTTCACCATCTGGATACATCTAAATCGGCATGCATGGGTAAGCATAGAAAAGACCAGCTTCTACTGAAAGAGACATCATCCAAGATTCCTTGACTCCATAGTCTTTCATTATCCACAACTTGAATATGCCCTTAGCATAGAGACAACTGAAGTCAATAGATGTCTGATAAAAGCAAAGCATTCCCTTCAATACTGTAACACGAAGGTTATCCAACTTCAAGTCTGGTGTATTCCTCATCTGCTCTAGCAATGGTATCTCTCCCAATACATATCTTGAAATGCTAAGTGAATAGATAGTGCAACAGTTTGACATAGCAATCCAATGAAATGATCCATGTACAAATGCCACAAAATCCACACAGCAACCAAAAGATTTAGACATAATACGCATGCTAGTCACACTCAAATCCAGAAAATATTTCCAACTACCATGTTTTAGCTGGAGAACTGAAATGCTTATACACATCCCTTTCAGGCTAACAGCAACAATCTGATATTCATCACTAGTTTCGTCATATCCCAATCCACATACAGAACTTTCCAACAATTCATCAAATGGATAGGCAAGTTCTATTGGTTCTCCAGTAGAGGGGTTCCACAGCAAGAGGTGTTTATTGCGTTCATCAATAACTGAAAGAAGAACCAACCCATCACAGCAACATCAAAGATCACACAATTCACTGGTTTGGAGTTTGAAGGACAATCAAGTTTGTGTTCATCCTCAACCACTTGAAATGACGATGACAAAGAAGAACGATAGAAGTTAAACATGTCATCCCTATCAATGCACTTTTTGGCAATAAGAAGTTTTTGGGAATTCAGGTCATTCTTGGCATGTTGAGATGCTTCTTCTTAAAGTAAGGATCCGTGATTAATGCCTTCCAAGATTTTAAAACACATTTGAATCGAAAAAGAGACTGCACGGGTAACTTGCTGAGGATCTCCATAATTATTTCCTCCTTGAGCAGGATTTCCATGGCCTACATAGGACAGTACAAAATGCTTTAGTGGTTCACCAGTTAAAGTAGAGTTTCAGTGTTGAACTGTTATCAGAAACTCTTTGCAATAGAAAATTGTAACTTAGGTAGTTTCCGCTATTAAGTTGCAAAATCTGGCTAGCCCATAGGACGATGACGACAACAATATACTCGGTAAATTCCACAACTATATGCCAAGAATAGTAACAATAACAACTAGATGATGTTAGAAAATAGAAGAGAGAACAGAGAAGTACTGAAAAATACCTCTAACGTATTCGAACTATAGATAGACTTAAAATATACCTAATTGAATTTAAATATAATCGATCTTCCAAAAAGAGTGAATTGGGTCATCCCAATGCACTAAAGGTCTCACTATACGCAGGGTCCGAGGAAGGATCCGACACAAGGGTTAATTGTATATAATCTTATCTTGCATTTTTGCAAAAGATTATTTCCAATGTTTGAACTCGTGATCTCCAATTTATGACAACACCTTTACCGTTACTCCCAGACTCTACTTTGCAATATGAGTGAAAATTATCATCAAGTTTTAGAGAGTTGTTAATATTTTTCAAGCTCTACTTCATATTTAGTTCATAATATGAGTGAGATAAACTCATAAATTATCATCAAGTATTAGAGAGTTTTTAACACTTCTCAAGCTCTAATTCGCAATATGAGTGAAATAAACTCCTAAATTATATCAAGTTTTAGAGAGTTTTTAACACTTCTCTCAAATTTTTATTAAGATCTATCTCCTACGAGAGTTGACCACTCGCTATATACATGGATTGAAGGGGTATTTAACTTCAGTTAGTCGCTGTCAATAGGTCACACTTAGAAACTAAAAATTTGCATCAATTGCAGGGTTACTTTCAATACTTACCTCAAAATAGCACGAGAGAGGAAATCAGACTCAATTTCCCCCTAAATCTCTGAGGAATTTTGCTGATATCGATAATGTTAATATTTGAATTTTAGTCTAAATCAGAACTCACCTGAGAATAAACTATACCCATATGCTTTGTAGTATTATCTGATTTCTTCTTTTTCTTCTTCTTCTGTTGGTGACTTTTTTCTTCATCCATTGCTAATAATACTAATTTGATTGAAAAGGTTAGCCTTTTCTGTAATCAAAATCAATTTCTTCTTCTTCTTCTGTTGAGCTTTGAAAAGCGAATTCGATTCTCTATTTGCTAATGATTATTTTACGCAATCCCCATTCCACCTCTTCTTCTTCTCCTTTTTCGCCATTGCAACAGAGCTTGAAGGTTTCTGGAGCTGACTAAATTCAGATTGATGATAAAAGTTTTATATTAATAGTATAAATTTCGGGGATTTTATTTAGGCATAAAATATGAATCAATTTATATTTATGTTCTCTTATTTTAAATATTTATAAATAAATACTTAAATTTATATGAAATTAAATATTAATAAATAAATATTTAAATTTTATATAAGATTGAATAAATAGAGACAAATATTTCAATTACAAACATTGCCTTCTCAGTTGAGTATCTCCCTTATTTTTAATTATTCCGCATTTAATGTCATTAATATATACACACACTTTGATGATATTAGCAGAAGACATAATACAAATTATTTATTTAACTTGATTTTAAATTAAAGTTAAAATTCTATTTTCTAACATGCATAAATATGTACTCTAATTAATTCATTCTTAATCATTTAAATATATCCGTTCAGTAGTCAAAATGCGTGAATTATACTCTTAATGACGTGTAATATATGTTCAATCCAGTGATACCATGTAATTAAAAATATTCCACCTATTTATATATATTTTTTTTAAAAAAAAATATTTGTATGTTAAAATAAATTTATGTACCTATTAAGTCTAAAATGCCTTTATATCTTTTATGTATCTATTGGTCTAAAATGTCTTTGTATCTTTTAGTCAAATTTTGGTTCACTTATATTCTTAAACTAAGAATACTTCTTTTTTTTCTTTTTAAATGTTTATTATATTTTTATTTTTTTTATAGGGAGTAGTAAATCCCATCTTCAAATTGTTTAAAAAAAAATAAAATCTTATAATTTTTAAAATTGATTTAGCTATTTTTTATTTAATTAAATTTAAATATTCTTTGTTATTTTAATGAGCTAAAAAGGGCATTCAAGTGTTGAATAGAATAAAAAAGAATTTTTATTTTATTTTTTATTTTTTAATATTAATATTTTAATTATGACTTAATGGAGTTGAATTGAAATATTTAAAAGTTTGGGATCAAATTAAAAAGTAAAAACTTATAACAAACAGAATCAAAATGCTTTTCAAGAAAGTCATCTTTTTTGTTCTTCATTCTTTTCTCTTTCCTTTGCTCTGCCAAAGAATTTTCTTCTCTCTTCATTCTTTTCTTTCTTTTTTTTCTTTCACAGGTACACAAAATAAGCAAGGAGGTTGTCTCTTTGTCTTCCTCATCTTTCTTTTCTTTACTTCACTGTTTGAAAGTAATTTATTTATTTATTTATTTAAATATATTTTTTTTTGAAAAAGTTATTTATGTGTGTTTGTTGTTTAAGCAACTAAAATAGATAAATAACTAGTAATTGTGTCGTTCAAAATATGAGTGTTTAGCATAAACAATAGGTAGTTGTTTAAGTAACTAATAGTTGTTTGTACTAAAACCTAAAGTGGTGCATGTTGATAAAAAGAATCTTTCAAAAGGTGATTAATTTGT
>JAOTQJ010000007.1:3649424-3660291 GCA_025642045.1 Solanum sejunctum
AGAAGTAAAAAAATTAATTTTAAATTTACTTTTTGATTTTCAATTTAAACCATGTAGGTATATATATGATCCTTCTCATATATTTTTTTTGACGTCTTTGATTAACATGATTCAAGTTTCTTATTGTCATTTCATTTTTTCCCTTTCGTTCTTTAGTGTAAACATATGAGAAATAAAAAAAAAAGAAGTGTGAGTGAAAAAAGAGGACAATTTAACTTTTTTGTGTGTGTATGGCTACATGGCAATTTATTTTCATACCTATAAAAGAAATAGGGGGCATTTAGGTAGAATTTACAAGAAAGTTGGTCAAAAAATAAATTTGACTATCAAAATAACAAATTTAAATTAGTCGTTGAATCAAAGAAGTTCAAAAAGAAAGTGTGGGGAGGATCAAATATATTCCTACTCGCATCTTTTTTTAGATTAAAATTTAAAAAATAAAATAAATTATTTTCACTTTCATTAGAGGAAAACAATATATATTAGTTATTTGTGTAATAGGAGAGGTGTATATGAAGTACTTTTATAATGAGGGGTATGTTAACTCTAAATGGTAAAATTTAGGAGTATATCATATCATTTTCCAAAAATAAATTGTAATTCTATTTTCATTTACTTCTTTTTCCTTTTTTTTTCTTAAATAAGAGAAATCTTAAGGTGGAAAGTCACCTGATAATTAGAATTAGTATAATTGGAATTGGTGTAATTATATATTCTGGTAATTACATTGTCCTATTTGTTTGTCAGAGTATAATTACAGTGTAATTCTCATTGTCTAATTTGAAAGGACAAATGTAATTACACAGTTAAATTAACAAATTACATTTAAAATAAATAATATTATTAGTTATTTTATTTTTAAATACTAAATAAAGTAGATTTTTATTTTATTTTTAAATAATATAAATATTATATTTTTATTTAAAAAGAAAAGGTAAAAAAGTTTGATGTGTAATTACATCATGTAATTACACCAATTCCTAGCTCCTCCTTGGAAATTGAAGAGTAAAATTACACTACTTCAATTCCACCCAATTCTACTTTTATCAAGTAATTACTTGATCTACCAAACAAGCCAAAGAGTGTAATTACTCACAATTACACCAATTCCCAATTACATGGGACTTTCCAAACAAGCCCTAAAAGGATACTAAAAATCAATCTCATAATTATCTTCCCTTATCCATCACACTAGTCCTAAGTGCAATAGTTCACTTATAACCTAAGTTGCTTGAACTCTCCAAATATATTATCGCATCAAAGTATTTTTAAAGAATTCGATATGCACCCACCAACAGTTCTAAAGAGTCCGAGCAAGATCGCTTATAACAATACAAGAAACAATCCCTAATTTCTTTTAGAAAAGTATAAATAACAAAACACAATACAAGAGAGAGGAAAAAAAACATTTTAAATATCACGGGTCACCTTTTCCAGTTAAAAGTTTTAACATTACACATTTCTTCTCCAAAACAGAAAAATGTAGACACAATGAGTGTTATGAAAAAGAATACTCAAAAAAGAGGTCAACCCCACACTCCACAGCTAATAGATGGGTTCAACTCAATGCACCATCCACTCAAATACCTTACATGGTTACATACACAACTAGCTCTAATGTTATTGCATATGTGCAGTTTATGCTATACACTTATCAAAGTGACAAAATTTGGAAAGTGGCCAACTCAAAAGAATTTCACATATGCAACGAAAATTTCCTGTCGAGAAGTTGCACAATAGTCCCTTCGGTGACTATTTACAGAAACACATGGCCTTGCTGGTTCATTGTGTCAAAACACACAAATTTGGTGTGGTTCAACATGGAGATATGCTTGCTTGCTCCTCAAGGACTGTTTAGATTTATTAGGTCGTCAACAACATCAGGTGAAAAGCTACTGGGTTGAAAATCAGACCGATGGAGGACATTTGGCCGTGGATGGTCAGAGTTGTTTGGTCTGACCTTTGTTGGCAAAGGCTTGCCTGAAAAGCAGTGGCGTACACGGACACGGTGATATTTTCTTTCCGTTGAGAAGCTACCGCGGACTTTGATTGCCAACATGACTTCCTTATCTTTGGCATCTTCACACCAAGAGGTTTGAGGAATTCCATCAACAAACTCCTCAAGTGTCTGCCGGTCTTCATGGTGAACTGAAATCTCAACAATTTGGTTGGGTGCAATGACGCCAACTGCCGGATTAACCTGTTGAAGTTCAACCCATATGCATAAGATTCTTAAAAGCCAATATTTATAGTGAAAAATTTAGCTCAAGAGAAACCATAAAAACGCTCCACATTGAAGGAAAAACACACTAGAATGGCCTCTATTTTGCTCGGACGAGACTATCTGACATCGGTGTGGATCTGGGGATCGGATTCAGCAAAATCGAAATTTAAAGATTCAAGGGGTATGGATATGGTTGCTGGATTCGGCTAAAAAATTTAAATCTACTAAAATAGAGCTATTAAAATATTTTGAAGTTTGAGAGAGATTTTTTGGATATAATCTTGAGATAAAAGGACAATAATGTTGAAAGTATGCCATTTTCCACGTCTTAAATCTGTTTTATATTTATTTTTAAGAAATCAAAATCTCAATCGCCACCCCACCCCCAAAATTTTACATGGAGTCTGGTCAAAGTATCCAATGTGGAATGGATCCCACATGAATCCCGCATTCACACCTGCACAGTCACCAGTGTCGTGTCGACACGGGTTCAACAGCAAAATGAAGAGTCTATGCAACTTAAATAGCAGAGTTTGAAGCTACATTGGGAGCCTAACCCTTTCTCAGATGGAACTTGGTGTTGGTCTAACCATATCCAAACCAGTACACCACAGTTCTTAATAAGTCATTTCACTCATTTCCTACCAATTTCGTCTCTTCTCATTTAGATTTTAAAAATGTTCCATTGCGACATTTTCTTCATTTCTATACTTTTGTCTTCTGCAACAACAAAATAGAAGGCTATGCATGTATCCTAAGTTCTTTGTGGTGTAGTTAGCTTTAAGGGCAAACACCAGTTGCTCCTAACCAAATAGGATGCTAAGGCAGGCATAGAACTTCTGATGTTCAGAAAGTGTGAATACTAAAATCATGGTTCATGATAATATTCAGAATCAATGAACTGGTTGTGGCTTCCAATCTTCCAGCTCTCAAAAAAAAAGAACAAGTAAAAATAGAAAGGGAAACGGGAAGTCTCACAAGAAATAGAACCCTCACCAACAAGCCCAGGCACTAAAATGATAGAAAAGATTCAATCCTCTAATTTAAGAAGTGGAAGTTACCTCAAGCCAACGAGGGAAACCAAAAGAACCTCTTGGATGATAATCAAACACTTGCCCATCATCTTTAACAGTGGACTCACCTTCGCAAAATATTTCAAAAATAACTTTGTTTTTCCCGCTCTTGTTTGTAATGCGCAAGATGGATGCATCTGAGTTCAGGAGGATTATGTTATTTGTGCTGATTATTGCTTCTGGAATTCTGTTCAGTTCCTGAAGCATAAGCAGAACTTTCTCATTTGATCTAATGATTTCTCCGTATTCTTGCCTTCTCACTGATTCATCCACTCGAGCAATCTCCACATTGAATATGCACCTTACAGGCTTGTGGTCACTATCTGTCACATCCATGCAAGCCTCATACCTGCCAAGGAGAGGCTTTAGAAGAGTAGGAACAGAGGAAACAGACATATAAATACGAAAAAACAAACAAAAAAAGAGGGCAATAGTAAAAAAAGGTAAGGTGGGCAATGATTGATACACATAAATATGACAAAAGAAGAAGTGGGAGCTCCACAATTACTGAAAAGTGAATGGAGAAATGAAAGATGAAATGCCTCCTTGGTCTTACTCTTGTATAAAGAAATAACAAAATGAACTGGATGAACAAAAATAAAAGCAACAGAAACATTGTATGGAAAACTTACTGCAGAACTGATGAGACGACAGGACAATCTAAGCTGCATGTGGAAGCTGAAGTGGAACGGCTATCACGATACAAAATTCTGTCACACCAAGCAGGAATCCGCTTCTTTTCACCAGAGTCATACCCTTAAAATGAGACATCATAACCAAATCACACAATCAGAAGAGAGAAACACGAGAAGGAGAGAGAGAGAGAGAGAACAGCTGAGTGAGGGAGAGCATTTCCAGTCTCTATCAAAAAATATGAAAGCAGAGAGTATTACAACAGTCAACTGCAGAAGTGATAGCTACAGGTACCTGCTAAGCCAATTTGATGCCTCTCAAATTTGTATGTAGGAGGAAATGTGATGACTGCTTCACGCATTCCTTGGAAGACATTCCCAACTTCCATCTCTGTACGCAACTGGTCCCTCTCTCTAAGCCAATCAAAACTCCTTTGGGAAATAAAATCTCTTGCTTCATCATAAGATATGCCATCAAGACGATAGTTCAAATCACCAAGAAACACAACCATATCTGCCTCAGATAGCTCAGGAGTTGCTTCTGAAGAGTTAAGTGCACCCTGACAAGCATATTCAATGTTTTTTTTATTCTGTACCAATTGAAATATACTGCTCCGAAGAAGGAAGCAAATATTTTAAGAAGACCATTAAAGACTGGACTATTACAATTTAAGTAAGTACATACATTTGCACTGCGAAGCATTTGAATCGCAGATGAGACACCAGCTGCAACAGAAATGACCAATGGCAACCGAGAACCATAAGCAACCCAGATTAAAAACATAGAGCAGGCAAGCAAGCAAGCTGAGAATAGGTATGGCACCATACCAGCTGCAGCATTGAGAAAGTTTGATGGTCGACTAAAGATCATACTTCGATAAACATGGTCAAAATCAGCATTCCGGCGACCAACAGCTTCTAAATGTGCAGCAAAGTGACAGTTCACAAAGCACACAGTACGATCATACACTCTCATCCTCAATCCTACTGCTCCCTGTTTGGAGGACCTCAACCAAAATTAATATCACAAAATAAGAGAATGGTATCTAATTGTCAAAAACACCAAAAGAATTAATAAATGGCGATTAGTAACTTCCTCATTTGCATAATAAGGGTCATGGCATACATGTCCTTCAAGTATATCCAACCAGACTGTTTCGATGGAAGCTCAAGATTATGGTAGTATTACTAGTGTTCATACGAAGAAACTTACAGTTAAGATAATTGTATTCTGATAGAATTGTGCTCCTTTCTCTAGTGTATTAAAGGGTTGTAAAGGAACATTTGGTGGCTTTTCTTTTTCAGCACAAGCATGACTTAGGTCTGACCCCCTATATTGCCCTTTTTCAAAAAGATAATTCTCAAAAACCCAGTAAGAGATCATGCTTAAACCTATTCTATGACAGAAGCCTAGGGATTGCTGTAGCATGATTCCAAGCAAGAGAGAAGTTCATTATTATATTATAGTTCTGTTCGTATGTTTCTAAATACAACTAATCACCACCAAACAATTAATTTGTTCTCAAACTTTCAACATAATTAAATTAGACCCATCAAGAAACAGCAAAAAGGAGAACATAATCATACCTTGTTCCCAATTGCGCGCCCAAAACCACAAGGTACTGCTGCAACATCAACATCACCAACATAGCGACTAATATTGCTTCTGACCCTGAACAATATTTTTGATTAACAGATATCAGACTGTACAAATAGAGGCCCCACTTTCTACTTTTTTCTTGATGAAGTTAAGAGGCCCCAGCTAGTTAAATATAGCTTTTTTGATGACAACTAGTTAAATCTAGCTAATTAGATCGTTTATTCATCAAGAGGAAATTGTTTAGATAGACAGTTCAAACTGAATGCGCAAACCCTAGTCCACATACAAACTATCATGAAAATTGACTTAGGAATGGATGAGTTAGGGTTGAATCAGGATCCATAAGCAATACCTACCAGACAGAAATAACCAGGCCTGCCAACTGCCTGAAGCCAACACGGATGAATGTTGATCCTTCATCCAAGGTTTTTCCAATCATTTCCAACCACCATTGACCAGCAGAACTTCCTTCAAGGCCTACCTGCATCTACAATGTGTTTTAAAATGTTACAAATTTTCTCTCTTTTATTAGAATGTCTAAAGGGTTAATAGTATAACAAGGAATGTAACAGCCATAGGAACAGAAACCATGATGGATAGAAAACGTAATCCACAGCTAAATAGAAGATGCAAGTCCAGATCACATTATCTATATCGTGAAAAGGCTCTCTGAGTCTAACTGGAGCCCTATTATAAAATTACATGTAATTTACAACATTAAAAGAACACTTTGATGGTATGAAGTAGTTGCGTCTTGCCTTTACTAATCAGGACAGGATGATCTATTTCCTGTATATGCACCTTTCTTTCCGGATAAGTGCAAGCCCCAGCTTTTCTATTTATAATATTTCTGTAGTTCGTACATTGAGAATAATCTTTCATGGACTAAAGCGACTGAGAGAAAGAACAGAAGGAAAATAGTATGGACAAGTAGATCATGAAACCATTCTAGTGATAAGTTTCTCTCTAGATAATATTTTGACCATTCTTAGGGTCAATCAGATTTTAGGAAAGAAAATTAATGAAACATTTTCTTTATAATTGAAAATCAACGTAACCTAGAGAGAAGAAAGAATGAATTAGCATCCTTTAGACCCTGACATCTGTAGAAGGCTCATATTCTATGTTGAATAGTATATACACACAAATATAAAAGCAAATTAGCTAATGAAAAATGAACTTTTTGTAGTAACTTGTATTATCCTGTCCAGTTACCAATCAAAATTACCAGTATTTTGTCCATCGCTTCATTTTCAGTATACAAAGTTACCTCCAGCAAGAGATGTTGGGCGGTCCTTTGAAAATGAGTGTTATATGATGTTTGGATGCGATAGTAAAAATAAATGCTTTTGAGTATTAGAAGCACTTTAAAGTGTGGCTAAGACTTTGACGACTCTCCTCCCCCACATAGTCACTGGTCAATTAGAAACTTCTTCCTCTCATTTTACGGGGGTCTTACCACTTTATAGCTTAGTTGAACAACTATCTACATATTTCAGAGAGAAGAAAGCAACCACAGTGGAGAGACAGAAGAGAGGACAGCTGTGGTGGGGAGAAAAGAGGGAAAGAGACAAATCTTACTGATTCTTTAGCAGCAGACATTGCAAGAAAACCAGCACCCATGTCTACCTCCTGCAAGCCAACAACAACAATGCCAACATCTGCTGCTGCACAACCTAACCATGATATAAGTGAATCAGGAGAAGCTCTTCCTTGTCCAACATTCCATGTACCAGCCAATATTTTAAAATTCTCTAGCCTAGTGTACAAAAATTCCTTGCTAGCTAACTCTGAACGCAGAATACCATCCACTGGTGCAGGAGACATCACACTCCAACCCCGTATACCACCATGATTAGCCAAAGAGAAAACATAACCTCCACCCACAGAAAAATCTATTATGGGGCTATTATGAGCTATCCATCCTCCAAGTAGATTACCACTAAGATCCAGTACCTGTATATAACCACTAGCATAACCTACCCAAATCCGTAACCCATATGTGCATAAGCATTGAACAGAGAATGGGTGATACTGGAAATCTTGCAAGCGATTGCCATTTCTATCCCATTGGACAAGTAATCCATTTGCACATCCACTCCATATCATTCCATCGACTGTAATGATCAATGCTTCAGTTCTCCGGTTATCTTCTCCAAATCCTCCTTTTACCGCAACCCTACGTACAGCATCAGCTGCTCCTAAGATAGCATTGCGTGACCGCTGGAAGAAGCCCAAAGAACTTTGAGACTTGTCCTTTTTTGAATTGGATGCAATTTTCATTCTCATTTCATCTTCAATTACAGGATCTAGTGCTGCTAAAATATTTTCAACCTGACCATCTGTGTTGAAGATTTTCAGTAACTCTCTCGTCCGTGCATCCCTGCAAGGCAAAAATAATTGACAAGAAACAATCAACATATCAGAAACAGATAATCTGAATAATTAGTAATCATTACAGAACACCCACAAAATCTGATAGTTCAAAACCTTTGTCATGCAAATATAATCTTTCAGATGCACTACAGATTTTGCAACAAGAACATATCCAGTGACCCTCAGCTCAAAAGAGAAGATATTAGAAAAGATGACAATGAAATATCTAGATACAAGCAAATAAAGAACCATATCATAAAACACCTTAAAGAATAAGAAACTATAAGATCACTAAGTACTACTCTCACCATCCACTTTGACTTGTCCAGTATACTAAAAATAGATGTCCACTTTTGCTTGCCTAGTTTAGAAAATCTGAGATAATTTATCACTTAATTCCTAATTTAACTTTACTATTAAATATTCATTTCCCAACTCTCTATCTCCAACCTCTCACACCTCCTTACCAATGCATTCGCATACCTCCTCTTCACAACAATCTGAAATTGTGCCATTCCATTTGTTCACAGTCACATTTAAGTGATTCAAAATTAAACAGAGTTAACAATGCAAAAACTGCCAAAACAACATAAATGGAGAACTTTGTCTCTAAAATAATTAAGAAGGTACTCACCAAAGTGCAAATGACACATAACCAGCCGTCCAAACTTTTGCTCCAGAACGGTCAGATAGCATATATTTGACATCAACAGAAAATATGCTATTCCCTGTTCCATTCTGCATGACTTGGCTCCTTAGATCCACATATGACCTCTCTATTGACAAAGCAGCCATATGCCTTTCCTCATTTATCAGAGAAATCGATTTCTCAATTCCTTCCCAAGGCCAGATCTTGATGGAACCGCTCTCAGATCCAGACCACAGATCACCTAAATAAAATTGCTCATCAGAACAGAGTTAAGCATATCCTTTTTTATTTAATAAAGATAAGTAAAAGTAAGCACACCCTCTTGAGTTCCTCCCACTAACATATTCTTTTTGTTGATCCTAAACCGGCATTTTGTCGGTCCCGTTTTAGAGGAACTAATTTTACTCATCAATAATAAAAAAGTGACCAAGAAGGCCACTTTGGATATAGGTGCATCACACTGCAAGTCAAGAGTGACAAAGAGATAGAATCTAAATGCGATTTGTGGTAGCAGAAGAAAGGCTGCAAGCTCAGAGATTCTTCTTTTTCTCTAATAGCATTTTTTGAGTTACTTGTGAGAAACTTTCAACAAATAAACAGCCGGCATGATAGCAAGTTGTTTTCTTGGCTACGTTGAACTGTTTGCTTAAGGGGAAGGATCACGGCCATTGAACTGGCTAACACAACGTATAGCACAGGATAGGTAGTGCCCTTCACAATTTAATAGTTGCAGCTAACTGATATGTAAACTCACTTTGACCTCCAAAAAATACTGCAATCATATTTTTGTTCCTTTTGCACCAAGGTAAAAGAATATGAGTGATCTTTTATCCTAGGCTTAAATATGTGTGATTTTTATCCAAGGCTATGCCTAACCAACTGCCTATTTACTACAGTAATCTAAAGAATAACAGAAATACAAACTTTTGAAACAGCTCGTATAAGACAATCAAGCACATTCAAAGGCTTACATTACTAAATTTAGTATTTGAAGTGCCAAAAATGCAATATAGAAAGTAAACCCAGAAAAAAACAAGATACTTGCATTTCACACAACACAAACATTGCACAGTTGAAGCAATTGCATAGACAGGTATGCGAAAAAACTCAAACTTTACCATAGGAAGTCATGATCATGGAAAGAACTGGACTGCGATGAGCTTGCCACGATAACACTTCTTTCAAAGCAGCTTTTCCACAAGCACCTTTCTCTCTACTGCTAGTTCCACTGTCCATCTTCCAACACATAATTCTACCGTCTTTGTGTCCACTCCATAACAACTTATTCCCAGCATCTTCAACAAGGCACAATGTTGGTGAAGTCTTAACAGACTCCAGAAAAGGTGCAGCATCTTCAAAATCCTCATCCTCTTCTTCTTGAGCAGCCTCATACATATCAGACAAATTCCATAACCGAACTCCACACTCCGACCCGGCCCATAACTGAGATCCATCGTCCGTACACAATACAGTCCTCAAAAATCTCCCAATTTGTCTTTCTCTCAAAGGATGTGGCCGTAATTCTAACGACGGCGGACGATCAGGATGCACAGCCGCACGTGCCGGCAACTTGAAAATGCCGGCACCACCACCTTTACCTGAAAACTCACGAAGACCTTGAGACTGACTCTTAACATTGCTATTACTATTAGAAGCAGCTGTTTCCGATGAAATCTTACGGTCAAGGAATTGAATCATATTATCAAGCCGTTTCCGAACAACGTCATTTTGACCTGAACCAGAACTGAACTCTTCATCATCAGAAGATGAAGAGCCGTAGAACCGATCGAATAATTTAGGAGTTCGTTCCGTATCATCGAAGCTAAATTTCCTGCCGGAACTTCCGACTCTATTGACAACTCCGGCGCCGGCGACATCGTCGGAGTCGGAGTCGGAGTTGAAAACGAATTTTTCACTGTAACAATGGTAGTTCCGGCGACCGGAGGTGTTTGAACTAGAAGCTAGAAGATCGCCGTCTCCGTCGTCGTCGGCGATTCGAGAATCCATTTCGGTAGAAGATAATCGCGAAAATCTAGAGAATTTTTTGGGGGATTTTGGACATAATACCGAAGATAAAGGGGTTCATTAGAAATAAAAAGAAAACGTTGAATTTCTTTTATTATTCTTTTTATTTATTTTTTAATTTCATTATTATTCTGTCTGTTTATACTATTTTTTTTTTATGATTTTTATTTTAATTGCACGTATTTTACGCTATAAAAAAGATATTTAAAGTTATGGAAAGAGTTAGAAATTTATTTATATTAAGAAATTTATTAAATATAAATAAATATTATTAAATTTAAAATTCAA
>JAOTQJ010000007.1:3666485-3686202 GCA_025642045.1 Solanum sejunctum
AATATTTTTTGCCCTTCATTTTAAATTGTCCAAAGAAGGTAATAATTTTGTACTGTAAACTAAAAAACAGAACGTGAACAGGCGTAAGGAAATATAAACTTTATTTTTTTCCTATTTTATCTTTTTATTTCCATTTTAAATGGAATAATTCTATTTTGATCTCTCAATTATTGAAAAAACTTAAATAGCAGTGTTCGTAATATTTAATTAAGTATATATGATTTTAATTAATTGAAACATACACTTGATCTCTTTGTGAGTATTCATAATTTTATTGTAATTGTTAATTTGTTGAACGTTTATGTAAATAATATCTTTACCCTACAAAGTTCACGATAAAGTCTACGTACATATTTTTTCTTCCTACGTTACTTGTGAGATTTGAATAATGAATATGTTATTATAATTATTGATCTGTTCAACTACTCAAATATTCATATGCCATATTTATTGTATAGTTACTCCATATTTACAGTAATATAATTATAGGAATAATTAAAATATAACAATGAAATAATTTTATATACATATAATAACTTAATTAATTTATAATAACTATAATCATGTTTTATTTATATAAAAATTAACCAGAAATCATAAGAAATAAATATACAATGATTATATAATATAGTTTGCCAAAAGCTAAGTCAAAGAGAAAATATACATTTATCATTCAATATAGATTACTTATATATGAACTATACACCGAATATATATTACGATACACTTAAAAATTAGATATAGCTTCACCATACATAAAATATAATTTGACTATACATACATATAATAAATCATCATTTTTTAATAATTACTTCTGTCGAATGATCATCTACTATAATTATTTCTATAATTAATATATCTCATATTAAAGGACACAAGTTATTAAGGGACACAAGTTATTACAAAAATATTATAAAAACATACACACAAGTTATTAATAATTGAGGGACTAAAAATATAATTATTAATTGAAAATTATTTATTTTTATTATATATAACAAAAACTTTAGTGAATCATGTTGAGCTTTACGTGAAAAAACATTTTAAAGGCATGTGACAAGGGATCAATGTCTTTTTCTTACAAGACAATGGTTACAATTTCATATTTATTGTTTAATTAATAATTACTTTCTCCATTTTATATTATATGAATATTTTTTATTTTATATTATGTGAATTTTATTATTTTACTTTTTTATTTATGTTAATGTATATTAAATTAAATTAGAAAAAAATAGTTAATCGTTTATTTTAATTTAATAAATGTTCATATAATATGAGATAAATATTTATAAGAACGGAGAAAGTAATACTACTACTACTATTGAAATCAATTCAACATTGCCATGAATGTGAATATACTAATATAATTGCAATCTTTACCAGTTCCCACTTGTTCTCTTGAGTTGTTCAACTAATAAATGCCAATTTTTTTTCTTATCCCTTTTTGTTTTTTTCAATGTTTGCTGACTTGGGGTTTCAAGATTTTTTATGTTGAAGCTCTCTGAAGAGCCACATTTTCATCTTTCTTGAATATACACTTTGGTTTAAGTATCTGTAAGTACGTTAGATAAGTATAAAGATTGGTTCTTTATTTGATTTGTAAGAATGGGTTACTTTCTTTACTTTGATTTGTACTCGTATATGTGAAGGAAGTGTAAAGATTGTTCCTTTTTTGATTTGAAAGAATGGGGTTCTTACTTTTTGCTTCAATTAGTAATAAATGCTGCATTTTTTGATTCCTTTTTTGATGATTTTGTTTGCAAATTTGGTACTTTTTGCCCATTTGGGATGGGACAGTAGCTGATAATTGCATTTCCCTGATAGATATTTGTTTCTTTTTCCATATATATCTGGTGAGAATGGTGTTTGGGGTGTTTTAGCTCATTGATTCTTTTTTGTTGTTCTTGCATTTAATCAGTTTATTTGTCCAATGCTTTACTAGAAGTATGAAAAGTTTGGTTTTTCTTGTAAGCTAAATGTCCTAAGATTCAAGTGGTGATGGAATCTTAGTAGCAGTGGGTTGGCTAGCTATATTTTACCTTGTTTGTGAGGGTTCAATTCCTCATCTTGTAATATCCTTCGCTACGGCTGATGTAATTGTTTTTTGATTTCCCTTTTACTTATAGCTAATTGTCATGATTTTCATATGTTTGTTGTATAAGTTGAATTTTCTGATTTTGTTCATTCGACTTGCATTGTTGCTAGATGCATAGAGATGGGGAAGTTAGGATTGCGGAGCGTGATATTTGCTGTTGTGGTTCACATTTTGTTAATATCAGCTGCTGCTGATTTAAAGAATTTGAAGATATGGCCAATGCCATTATCGGTTAGCTATGGACATAGGATTCTTCAACTTAGTAATGAGTTTGTGCTCAAGACTGAAGGCAGCAAGTACCCGGATGCCTCTGGAATTCTCAAGGAAGGTTTTGCAAGGTTACTTGATGTCATAAAGGTAGCTCATGTCGTCAACGCTAACTTCTCATACGATGGTCCCTCTCCTGTGCTAAAGGGAATTCAAGTGGTCGTCCTTTCTCCAAGCGATGAGGTATTGATCTTGTATCGATTCATTCTTTGCTTTTAGCTCGGGCATTTTGATTTGCTGTTATTCGGTTATTTAACTGGTAAATGGGTCTGCATCTTAATGATCTATAACTTTGTCAAAGGAAGAAAAGTAGTATTTGAGAAGAATTTTGTCACTCTGTCCATTGTAGACAAGCTTCTAATTATGTTACGCTCATCCCATTTGAGATCTTCGGTACAAGACCATTTCTTTTATCCCAATTTATGTGGCACACTTTCCTGTCCATCGCAAGAAGAATGTTACCTTTCTATAATTAGAAACAAGTTAATTTTAAATTCCTCCTTTACTCTTAATGAAATAATTTATAGTTACACAACTGGTTAAGGTTTGTTTTAGACTATAAATATCAAAAGTGTTCATTATTTTGCCGAATCAAACAATGCCACATAAATTGGAATGGAGGGAGTAATTGTTTCTCTAATATTATTATTACTTCATGAGCAACATTCTTCTTTGATACATAGCTTTTAGTTTTTGCCTTCTAAGAGCTATGAAAATATAAAAAGAAGGCATTTCCGAAAAGGAGTGATACTGATTAAATTCGTGGCTTTTTCTATATCAACAGAACCTCATAAGAAATTATCGTTCAATTATGCACATAGCTCCTGAAGAAGGAATGGTCGATTTCTCAAAAATACCACGTGAGCTCCGATTTTCCATTAATATAACCTTCACCAAATCAGATATCTTAGTTGAAAAAAATGAATTTCCATTCAGTTTGTCGCTCATTAAGAGCTCTGGAAGATGAACTATAGCTCAATGCCCAAGAGTGTGGGCTAGTGGTCAATAAAGTTGATTGAGAACCACATGGTCTCTGGTTCAAATTCCAATAAAGACAAAGGCCCTAGGTGATTTCTTTCCATATGTTCAGGCCTCATCAGATAGAGTTATCTTGTACCCAAGTGCTTTTATTCTGTTCAATTCTATGTTGGTAGATTTTTTTCCTTGAATTTCATTTTCTAAACCAACTGAATAAAACCTGGTGCAATGCAGCTGCAGTATGGTGTTGATGAGTCATACAACTTAAGCATACCAGCAAAAGGAAACCCAGCCTATGCATATTTGACAGTAAGTGTTGTCAGTTTTTTCTGTGTCGATAATATGGCCCATCTCTTTAAAAGATACATTTGTCCAATCAAATGCATTTCCCTGTAGCTGTACTGCAGTATCACATAATCTACGATACATCTTAAAGTGATTTTCGCCAAAATCAATAGACTAAGTTGCAATAAAGAATTATTCTTTTATAGCTGAAATATTTTTATAGGTGGACTTTGTTAGCTTAGTTATCAATGTCACACATCCCGTTCCTCTACACTTTTTGTGGTTACTTATTGAAATAGAAAGTTAGAAATTCACTAACCAAACAAATGTTGGTTGGTGTTTCGGGAATAATACTTCCTTGATTTCAATTTGTTTATCTAGTTTTGACTTGACGTAAAGTTTAAGAAGTAAAGAAGACTTTTAAATCTTGTGATTTTAAATTAAAAATATGTTGAATGTACCAAAATGCTCTTTAATCGTTTGGCCTTAGACATGCCATGCTGAAGTTCAAATTAAATAGAGCTGCCAGAAAGGAAAGAGACATTTTCTAAAATAGACTAAAGAGAAAAGTAAGATAAACAAATTGAAATGGAGGGAGTATTTCAGCAAGTGGTGAACTTTTATTTGATTACCATTTGCTATTAATAGTACAGAGGCAGCTACTGTTAGTATATTTCATTTCTCTCTGAAATTGCATGATATTTTAAGAAGATGACTGTATACAACTTCTCTTTACTTGCATTTGGGCTCACGTGGTTCTGTTACCTTTTTCCTTTTTGACCTTTGTTCTTCTTGAAGTCGCACACAGTGTTTAAAAAAACATCTGCACAAGCTAGTCGATGTGCATACAATCTGGCCCGGACACGACGGTTATTAGAATAAAAAATAAAAATAACAGCTGGACATGCTATGTGTCTGACTGCATCTGTGCTTATATGGTTGGGTAGTCAGAGATTGTTTTATGCTTTTTTTCACCATAGGATCTTATCTGATAGTCATGATTTGATGCAGGCAAAAACAGTTTATGGGGCTTTGCATGGTTTTCAGGTTTGATGCTTCTGCTCGAGCTAAATAGTTGTTAAGTACTTAAGCAAGTATATAGTTGCTTTCGTTAGATGCTTTAATGTTTGTTTTTGGCCTCAAGACAGACATTTAGTCAAGCATGCTACTTTAACTCTACAACCAGAGCGATTGAAGTTCATCAAGTTCCATGGACCATTGTTGATCAGCCAAGATTTTCTTATCGAGGGCTTTTAATTGGTGAGGGACTTCTCTAATAATTATAGGAGGGTTGAATATACTTATTTAATCTTGTTTTTCTAGTTTAACACAACGGCTACTATCCAAGCAAGGAATTTAATGAAATGAGAAACCATGCCAGCAAGGTGTGTTTGTTGTCACTTGTAAACTCTTCTACCTCTGAAAAATTCTCATTTAAATTCAGTGTGCAACTGCAATTTAGGGGTAAGGTCCGCGTAGACTTTACCCTCCCTAGATTCCACTGGTCCACTTTATAGGATTACACTGGGCATGTTGTTATTATCTGCGCAGCTGCTTGCTGCAGTATGGTCAAAGGTGAACTTAAGCCTTGAAGCGAGGCTCAAAACGCATTGAGCTCTTTGCCTCGTTGCGCTTTAGTATTGTCATCAAGGTTCTAAGGCATATTTTCTATGCCATTGAGCTTTCTACACTAAGCAAATTGATATTTCACTTTATCATTTTTTTTTTCAATTTGTATGTTCATATATTTGTCATCCATGCTTATAATAATTAGTCTTGGACTAAACATACATATACATATATATGTTATTGTTTTTATCCTTTTATGCATTTTTTCGTTAAAGCTCATGCTTTATTTGCACTTAAAGCCCCAACTAACCTTAAAGCTTTTTTGGGCTTTTTTGCTTTTGATAACACTGGCTAATGCCACTTCTAGTTTATTGATATCTGAATTGGTATGTCGGCATTTAAGTATTCAAGAAAGTGAAGCATTATAAGACTAGCTAAAGTTGAAAACCATAATAGTTTCTCAAAATGAGCTTTGGACAACTTATTTTCAAACTTTTAGCTTGTAGATTATCATTTACGTTACTCCTGCCCTGTACTAGTTGAGATTTAGCGCTATTGACAGAGTGCAGTGTGAATGACCTTGTCTTGTGTCTTTACCATGTCATATTCTGTCAAGATCTCTTGGTAACTTAAAATGTTGATATCCTTGATTGTTTTACAGACACTTCCCGTCACTATCTGCCGCTGCCTGTGATATTGAAGGTCATTGATTCGATGGCTTATGCAAAACTGGTATAGTAACTCTTCAACTACTACTTTTCTAGACCTCTTAATTATCTTTTATTTCATATCTAACTAAATTTTCCTGGACAAAACATCTATGTTTTGATGTGGAGTTCTTTGCATCCTCGCCTTGGAAACTTGCTAGTGTTGTGCATTAGAGCCTACATATTAGTGCCTCTTGGGGAGGATAGGATGTACGCGGACCTTACCCCATCCTTTGTGAGGTAGAAAGGCTGTTTTTGATAAACCCACAGCTTAAAAAACATGTTTCCGAGGCAGAATTGCAAGAATAATATGACAATAAGAAAAATTCAGAGCAAATGAGACAACAAGTAGTAACACACATTGAAGAATAAGAGACGACACGCCTACTAAATATCACTCTACCTCTCATAAATAAAGTGCAATAACACTCAACTACTTATTTAAGTTCTTATTGAATTAGCAAATTGAAAATGTCACTGGAAACTTTCCGATGCCTGTTGGCAGCACTTGGTGGAATGAAATGCCTATATCTTACTTCTTGTTGATTATCAAGACTCTGATCCTCACAATTTTCTCTATTCAGAATGTGCTTCACTGGCACATTGTAGATAGACAATCATTCCCACTTCAGATACCTTCATTTCCTAATCTGTGGAATGGTGCTTACTCAAGTTCAGAGAGATATACTGTAGCTGATGCTTCTGAGATTGTGAGGCAAGTTATTTCTTTCATGCTTTTTCATTATTCTTTCCTTGACTTGTGATGTGCAAACGACGTTTTGCTGATCTATGTAAACATTTAAGAGTTGCAGATACGCAGGAAGGCGTGGAATCAATGTATTAGCTGAATTAGACGTTCCAGGACATGCTAAATCTTGGTATGGAGGACGTTCTATTTGAATATTAGTTGTTGAATGAAATGTCAAAAAGAATTATTTTTCATTGCTACTTAACCAATAGATACTTATTGTGTGGCCCTTCCCCCAAGCTCCGGGCATAGCGGGAGCTTAGTACACAGGGCTTCCCATTTAACCAATCTACCAATTGTTCAATTTCAGGGGTATTGGTTATCCTTCTTTATGGCCATCAAAAAACTGTCAAGAACCACTTGATGTCAGCAGTGATTTCACTTTCAAACTAATAGACGGGATTCTCTCAGGTAATGCTCAGTTGTATATCACTTCACGACCCTCGTGAGTCAAATTAATAATCCATTCATGATTTGGAAACTTTCCTGTATTTCAGATTTTAGCAGGATATTTAAGTACAGATTTGTTCATCTTGGAGGTGATGAAGTGGATACAAGTAAGTTTCCATGTTCAGACAACTTTACTGGCTATCATTTTTGTTTGAAGCAGTATTATCTTCTGATGTCTGATTACATCTAGTGTGAACATAAAAGCATGCTATTGCATTTGATAATGAAAGCGTGAAACAGATTAGTTTTTACGTCTACTTATGTCTTAAGTCCTTAATTTGAGACACGCTTCTAGTTGGTAGCGTGTAGAGTTTAACTTCTGATGTAGATCATTCTCTTAGCCAAACCTAGCACAAGTTACTTCAAGACTCTGAAAGTTTCTTTCGACATTTGCATAATAAATGCATGCTTTCACCAATCTCTTATAGGGGTGACCGTATCGTCATGAAGGGTGTTAATCTATTTTGGAGCTCATTGATTCTGTTAGAACACAAATTATCTTTCTTTGTGAATTTTCAAAAACATGGAGCATAGGAAAAATATTTATGCGGGCTACGCAAGATGCAAAATGCAACGGATGTTATGATGCTACCCTCCCGAGTATCTTGACTAATATACTCTGCCAGGCTCCACAGCATTTCTCTGCTCAGCACTCAGAATTCATCTTCTTTATTTATAAGCATTGCTTGTATGCACGAGCTAATTGAAGGTGGTCTTTTACAATGTAGATTATTAACATAACAGAGAATGAAGCAGTGATTGACTAACAACCACAGAACTTTAAATCCTTTAATGCAAAAATTTTACTAAGTCATTGAGCATTTAATTATGAAAGGATATTAGTGAGGAAACGGAATCTTAATAATCCAAATTCAGTAGCTGCACGAATTTGAGGTGTAAAATGCATAAGAAATTATTACAAAAAAGGTACCTGTCTACTAAAGTAATAATACACCGTCTGTGCCTTTGTCAATATAATCTAGACACATATTTTGTATTAGGCATTGACTTTAGTTTCAATCTATCTTACTCACATACTGATATTTTATGCTTGTACTGTTTTGACCTTAACTTCCAGCGACGTGAAGGTAATGTTTACTGAAATGTGCAATTGGATGTTTCCTGCAGGTTGCTGGACGTTAACTCCTCGTATAAGCAAGTGGTAAAAATTTTACTATTTAATCATCCTTTGAAGCTCAGAGTTCAGTTTACTTCCCTTTTGTGTTTCGCCCATCTCTTAACTATTTATAGTTTTTCATCAATTCTATGGTTGAAATTTCTTCAATGCTTTTGCCATATGAACTTTGCATTGCACTCGGATAATGTAGATTTTTCTCCTCTCAGTATCCCTTTGACAAGTTTGTTTGACCATTAAATAATAAACATGCTCTATTTGTCAGGTTAAAGCAACACCGGTTGAATGGAACCACTGCTTATCAGTACTTTGTCTTGCAAGCACAGAAGATAGCTTTATCCCACGGATACGAAATTATCAACTGGTAGGAAGGACTTTCATTATGAGATTTACTAACAATAACTGGTTTTTTACTTTTAAATTTTCAAATTTGCAGGGAAGAGACATTCAATAATTTCGGAAATAAGTTGAGCCCAAAAACTATAGTACACAACTGGTACGTCCTCTTGTCACATGGTATAAGCTGGAAGCTCCCCATATTAGTGCATATATCTGGAAGCTGGAACCAGTTGATGGACTAACCTTGTGCTTGTATTATATATGGCAGGCTAGGGGGCGGTGTTGCTCAGCAAGTAACTGCAGCTGGATTGCGGTGCATTGTTAGCAACCAGGACAAGTGGTATTTGGACCATATAGATACCCCATGGCAGGATTTCTATTCAAATGAGCCACTAACTAATATTACGAATTCCAAGCAACAACGGCTAGTTATTGGGGGTGAAGTATGTATGTGGGGTGAGCATATTGATGGATCAAACATTGAAACAACCATATGGCCTCGTGCGGCAGCTGCTGCAGGTAGTCTTTTCTCTCTCTTTACTGAATTTTTCTTCCTGAAATCTATAGATTCTGCCTTTTTAATTTGTAGAGTATCTTTTATTTATTTCACAAAGTATTTATCTTTGATATGAAAAGTTCCCTCATATTTACAAAAACATCAAAAGTTCCTTTGTTTCATTGTTCAAACGCCCTTGGATTTCTTTCTTTCTTTCCATATGATTCACATAAGTGTTGATGGAGTCCCTTGTGTGTATTCGGTCCTTTCTCCTAATGTGATACATCATTCATGGCGTCATATGAAACAATGACATAGCATAGCTAGATTTGTTGGAAATAGAAGTCAAAATTTTCTAGCATGTCGAGTGAAGGATTCACAACTTGTCAAATATTTGGTGGAAAAGATAGCGTGGATAGGAAATGGCTAAGGCATTGTAGTCTCATGTAAACTATCTAATCTTTCTCTATTACTAGCTTTAAGCGGTCTTAGAAGGCACGTCATATCCTAACTTACTAGCAAATGCAAAAACACTGGGTGATATCTTTCCATTTGTCCTAGTTTTGGTGGATAGAATTATCTACTACTTGTACTGGCGGGAGGTAGTAAGTTGCCTCGTAGAATAAGTCTTGGTCTGCGCAAGCTTAGTGCAGACACCATGGTTGTAAAAAAGAAGATATCCTGAGATGGCTTTGAATTTTGATATAATATTAGCTCAAATGTCAAACATTGTTAAGTAGCACATAACGCCCGATTATCAGATGAACTAGAGTTTTTTTCTCTATCCGTGCTGCTTGTTTCTTCTGAGACACCGGTCTAGTTTCTTTAATGTGTACTAGAGTTGTGACATGTTGCCATATATGACTCTGGAAGAGGATAGCCTCTGAACGACATGTCAAATACAATCGTCTTTCTCTAACATTTCTTCTTCGTCATTGCTGGTCAACTCACAAAAGAGAGGCTATGGACCGCTTATGACAACATTGCCAAGGATCCAAGTCAAGTTGCTCGCAGGTTGGCGCATTTCAGATGCCTATTGAATCAAAGAGGAGTGGCTTCAGGTCCATTAACCGGAGGTGGGCGAGCTGCCCCAGAAGAACCAGGTTCTTGCTATGACCAATAGTTACCTCTAAGTGTTCTTTCTCCGCTCATTCTTTTATCAATCCATCCAGAATAAATTAAAATCATATATATATATACATATGTGTGTGTGTGTGTGTGTGCGCGCAGTAGAAATTGTCGATATCCATTGTAAGGCAACATTCTCTGTTGTTATTCTTTCGAAGGAATATGGAAGTTATATCGGCCTTATTTATAAGTTCAGTGCCAGTTAATTCTTTGTCTCACAAGAAACCTTATTACATGTTCTCTTCTTCAAGGCAAAACTCTTTGACTACTAACATCCAGGGACAGAACAGATCTCGAAAGAGAGGTCTTTCTTTATGGTTGTGAAAGTGTTTGATGGGAAGTACAAATACTGTTTCAACTCATTCTATTTCATCCGATTTGGGTTGTGATATGGTTCCGAAGGATGAATCAGATATGACCAGGGAAAGATACACGTTACACTGTGATTCTTGAATTAGGCGAAGGATGAATTGAAAAACAACTCGATAATGCCATGCATGCACTATTGACAGTTAAAGGAACAACATACCTAGTGGAATCCACCAAGTGGGGTGTGGGAGGATAAAATGTACGCAGACCTTACCACTACCTCATAAAGATAGAGAGGCTGCTTTCGAGAGAAACTCTCGTCTTAAGAATCAAGCCCCATAAACAGTTGAAAGGAAATAAATGAATATGAGAATTTTATTATGCTGTTATGTCACAAGATATAAATAGAGTTGAAACAACTCTGTAATCTCAAAATTTAAGCTGGAATTTAGCATTTTCAAGAATTTCAGCACATTATGGTTTCCATGGTGGAGGTGGGGGTGGGCTCATTGGATATAAAGGTGGAACAGCTGAGAAAATAGCATTTTTGTCAATACCATAGCCACCAGTACCAGTTAAAGAAACCAGTGCAGCAACAAGTCCTGCATTTCCTGCAATTGTTGGCTCTGTATAGCTGAAATTCACGCGTAAATCTTTGAACTTATCAAACTCATCAGGTCCTCCTACCATAGCTCCTGTTATGTTATGAACATTGGGATTTTTGGTGTCTCTCCATCTCCATCCTCCAGTGCATGAATACTTTGTTTTACCATTAGGTATTGATGCACCCCTATGATGAACATGTGTTGGGAATTTGTCTCCATATCCGACTATGTAGCTCATCTTCAGGGGATTTTCACCTAAAATGTAGTTCATCTGTTTTTTCAGTGACAAAATGTTAGGACATGTCGGAAATTCTTACGGAGAAGTTAAAACATTAGTCTTTCCGTTTCAATTTGTTTGTCTGATTTTGACTTGACACAAAGTGGAAAGGGAGTGATGTGCAGACCTGGGAAGTAGCAAAACTGCGAAGATCTTCCAATGGGATGAAGAAAGGCCCACAGTTCCATCCAGGAACATCAGAGGCATTCAAGTAATCAACAAATAGTGATGCCAAAAAGGCTGCATTTGCCACATACTGCAATGGCTGACCGCGCCCATCATTCAATTGGATCAGTCCACCTAAACATGTGAAAGCAGAGGCAAACTCAAGATTTGAAATTTATAGATTCGGAAACCAAACCACTTATGTTAAAGGATTCAAAGTTTAATAGTTGTATATATTTTGATGGATTCTACCTCTACAAAATCTAACATAAGCTAATGGGTAAGAAAGTGGCTTTGGTAGGTGTTTCACTGAGGGGATTCAAAATATAAAAAAGTAAATATACATAGAAACCAAGGGTGTTCAACATCTACTATACATGTACATAAAATAATAATTTTGATCATATATATATAATGTGATTTTCAATAAAGGAGGTTTGGATGAACCCCTTCTGATCCCATAGCTCCGCCCAATTAAGATCCTAGCTATCCAAACCAATTACAGTTTGTTGAATTTCCATCTAATCTTGCAAATAATCCTTGTTTAGGACTATATATGACACCTGAGAGACTCCCTCACCTTTTCTATCCATCATCTTTAAAAGTAGAGTGAGTGAGGCTGTTCTTTTTCTCCTGAAGGACCTATTCTATCCATCATCTTACAAGCAGGGTGAGTGAGTCTGTTCCTTTCCCTATGAAGGTTTTGGAATATAGAAAATTCCACCAAATCTAACGTCTCTATCATAATTTCTCTCTGTTGATGCACAAGAACTATCTTTCCAATTCTACAACAACAATAACATACTAAGTGGAGTCCTACAAGTGGGGTTTGAGGAAGGTAAAATATACGCAGACCTTACTACTATCTCATACAGATAGAGAGGCATTTTCGGAAAACCCTCTTCTCAAGAATCAAGCCTCATAAGCAGAAAATACTAGATATGAAAAAAAAGAAAAAGAATAGAAAAAGGAAGAACGACTAATAATGAAAAAAGCAAATGATAGTATGTAAATACGAAAAAAATTACATTAAAAAGTACCAGGACAGGGCATACCTTTGGTAAAGTTGAAGACTTGGAACCTCTGTAGGTAGGAACACATGGTAAGACCAGTAACATTGTGATAGCTACTCAACATTTCCTCATAAGGGTAACCTGGATTCAAGAATATCCTCATCCTAACTAACAGCAGCATAGCTGCAGGCAGCTTGTTATCCCAACTCAGCACGCTCAAATCCGGGGTCATGAACTGCGCCTTGGTATTCTTAAACAATTGTGAATTAGTAGCCAATGATATGTAAGTTTTATTACCAGTAGCATAATATAGCCAAGCTGAACCCCACATGTACTCATCAAAGTAGTTGGTGGAGTTGTAGAAAGGTTCAATGTATGGATTTCCGCGGCAATATGAAGTCCTTTTGCCACGATCACGGGCAAAATCAAAGACTGTCTCTGCCCCTTTAACGAGCTTTCTTGAATATGGTGCATTATCTCGGAATACTATGGAAGCAGCAGCCAATGCTGCTGCCATTTCACCTGCGAGATCAGGCCCTGAAGTAGCTGTTTGAACAGGGCGTTCATAGTTCATGTCTTCTGGCCTTTGCCAACAGTAGTGATCATCTGGTTTTCTTGAATTATTTAAAGCACCACCAACCTGAGATTCATGAAAATTGGAATCATATATAGTTCAGTATGAAGTTATTTCAAAGAGTGATACTTAGTCTAATATTAGGCTTAAAGCTTCACTTCAATTAAGTTCAAAGGTGGATCTTGGAGTTGAACTCTATGGAGTAAACTTTATTGGTTCACGTCAAAAGTATTGAATTTCTTTTAATATGTATGCATTGTAAATTTAGAACACATTAACTCAAGGCGTTATAATACTACAACGACGACGATGACATACCAACCTAATCCCATAATTCAAGTTTGAGAAGGATAGGATGTTCCTAGACTTTAGGCTACCTACATTTATTAGGTCGAGAAGGTCATTTCCAATAGACCATCAGGTTAAACAAAAAGTATTTGACCTATCCAACTAAACATATCAATAGCCACCAGATTCATATAAGCTACTAAGAAGTAAGTAATGATCTTCTTAAGATCGATCTGCAACATAAAGATAAACAAAAGGAGTGGAACAAAGTGTAGTGTCACAAAACATGGGCATTGAAAATCTTAAAAACACGTAGGTTCCCAATTTTAAAGCAACTTCTGCTAAGATGACGGATACCACCACAGGTGCCTTTACATGAGCTTCGGTAACCAAAACTAGTACTATAGGCACGTTGACGGTGAAAGAAGCAATCCATACGTGGAATTATAAGAAAACTAAGACAACCGAATAAACAAATGCAACAACAACAACATACTCCATGAAGTCCTACAAATGGGGTCAGGGGAAGGTAAAATATACGCAGACCTTACCACTATCTCATAAACATATTACCTGGGAGTAAATTTTGTCAATTCTAGTTGCACTGGAGTTGAAAGTACGAAGCAAGTAATCAGTGCCCCATTTGATGATGTCTGTGATGTGCTCATATTCACCAAGGGCTCTGTACTTGTGCTCATATTCAATGACACTCCAACTCAACATAGTCATTGCAAATGACATTGGAAAGTGGAATTTTATGTTGTCTCCAGCATCATAGTATCCTCCAACCAATCCCCCTTTAACATCTGTAAGTTTTGATCCATCTTGTAAACCTGAGTCCCCTCTCCATGGGATCCCATTGCTCTTTGGCAATTTCCCAGCTGCATATATGCAAAGAAAAAACAAACTCTTGGTAACATATATACATATGCATGCATAGATTTGATGTGAAAGTCTAGTTACATCTACAGGTGAAAATATACATTACAACAACAGTCTACCAATATAATCCCACAAAATGGAGTTTGAAGAGGGTAAAATATACCCAGACCTTACCCTACCTCAAAGGTAGAGACTCTGTTTACAATAGTCATATGTTGTTGACTTTGGCAGATATTAGTTTGGTCTATCTCTACTCCTAATACTTTTTCGGTCTACCTCTACCCCTCCCCGTAATCCCTATATCCAACCTCTCGCACCTCCTAACAAAAGCATCAACACTTCTTCTCTGTACATGTCCAAACCATCGCAGTCTTGCTTCTATCGTCTTATTTGCCACGAAGATCACTCCTAACTTTTTCTGAATGGTCTCATTCCTAATTTTATTATCTCTGGTATGTCCACACATACTCATCTCCACAACCTGCACACTCTAGATATATGAGTTTTTGACTGGCCAGCACTCCATCCCATACAATAACGACGATCTAACCACTATTCTAAAACTAAAGTTTAGGTGTTATTTTTTATCACACAATACTTCAGAGGCAAGCCTTCACTTCATCAATGCTTCCTCGATACGATGTGTGACATCATCATCGATATCACCATTATCCTAGATGATGGACCCTGGATGTGTGTATATATACAACATATAAAGACGTGTGAGCCAACTTCTTAAAATTTGATTTGATTACGGAGTAGATAAATTTTTCCCATGCAGAAAACTGAATTCTTAAAATAGCCTTCTCTCTGTCCTCTATTTATGTACATATAGGAAAATGGAAACATGTCCCACACTATTGCAAAATATTGAGATGTTGCGACTGCCCTACCAAGGAAATTAGTAGTATAAAAAAACTAGCACTTTAGATAACGAAATATTCCTACACATTGACAAAATATATATTCGTCTCATCAAGGTCATGACCTTAAATAGAAAAAAGTGAAGGTCGCGTAATAGGGTAGAAGATTAATAGGCTTGTAGGGATAGAATGTTATCTAGCCTTGTATTATAGTAGTTTAATAGGATTTATCGTGTCTTTGTAGCTTGTGTTATTATTATCTAGATTATATTTGTTACTTTTATTGTATTTATATATCATCATTGGCTTTTCCCTTTTAGTTAATTTTCTTTTTTTCATATCTAGTATCTTCTACTTTTAAGACTTCATTTTTTTGAGACAAGGGTCTTCCGGAAACAATCTCTTTATCTCCATGAGATACTGATACGGTTTGCATACATTTTACCCTCCTCATCTTATGGGATTCCACCAGATATGTTATTGTTATTGACAATTCGATTTGATTAATCAGAATCTCTTTGAAAAATTACAATGTATAAACAAAGACAATATTACTCATTTATTATACATATTTAATAAATATTAAGTTCTCTTGATTTTTCGAGTATCTATTTTTATATTTTGACTCGAAAAATAATGACTCGGCCATTTGTAGTATTTAATACTGTGAGCATGAAGATTATAAAAATACATAATTATTTGCTTATACATCTATTTATCCCCAGCTAACCCAAAAATCAAAACAAAAACATTTTAAATTTTACTTTGCAAAATAAAATATCATTGACGAAATCAAAGAATCAAAGTGATGGCTCCCCACAAACTCATAATTTAAATAATATTCTCTAAATTAGTTGGTAATTATTTAGGTAAGCACTGATCCTAATGTGGATCTTTTTTTCTTTCTTTTTTTTTTTGGGATAGGAAAATGGAAAATAGAGAAGAAATTATGAAATTGACTCCTTGCCAATAAAATAAGTTAACTTATTGAACTACTAAAATTTTTCTCGGATGGATATTGACGGAGAAATTTTTTTTCGCTAATTTCATTCTTCTTTTTATAGGAAAAAAGTGACATTTATAATTGGACTTTGAGGATCTTCAATGACGACATATTAATAAAGGCCAAGTCATGGAAGAGAAAGAAGACTTTGGTTTATTAGTTAATTAAAATAAAATTAATTTCTTATTTTATTTTATTTACTAGACAAGTAATAAAAATGTCCCTACCAAACTAGGGGTTTAATTTTTTCTGGACCCATTTTATCAATTTAATTTATTGGTCAAATGCTATGGATGTTCCAACTTCCAATTCTATGTCTACTTTCTCCTGTTCATATGTTCTAAATTCCTTTCTTAGAAAGTTCTCCCACATTGGAAGGATGACATATATATATTTGACTTAGGAAAAAATTATATTCATAAAGATTTTAAAATTTTGAACATATAATTTTAAAATTACGATGAGATCAGTATTAAGAATTTTATTACGATAAATATACGATTATCATATTTACAATAATAATAATTTATTCAGTGAAAATCTCGCAAGTAGAGTTTGAGGAGAAAAAATATACTCAAACCTTATCAATATTTGATTAACTTCAATATTGTGTTTGAAATTTTATATAGCTGAAATTCATACATGGACTATCTCATGAATCTTTTATGATTTTTTAATACTACTTTATAATTCTTTTTTTTGATATGAGAGTTTTCTGAAAATTGTCTCTTTATCTCTATGAGGTAATAGTAAGATCTGCCTACATTTCTATCCTCCCCAGATCCACTTGCGAGAATCCACTGAGTATGTTATTGTTACTATTTTATAATCCTTCATGAATACCATTGTACACAATATCTCGCAAACTACATAGGAGAGGTAACCCGCACTAGGTAAATCTGGTGCAACAAGGTTGACGCTAAAAGCAAACCCCTTGCTTTCTTTGGCAAGGAATTTCAAACTTGAGACCTCTAACATGAAAGCCTCAAGTCTGATGGATGACTCAAATGGTGTCTTATGTGATATAAATTAAAACAAAAAAAAATTTAAATACAGATATTAAACACCGAACAAAGAAATAACAACCAACACTACTTCATCATTAAACATAATGTTTTGATTCCTCTTAACTAAGTGCATGTCACAAAGAACAAAAAAAAAAATATTGGCACGTAGTATAATTAGAAAACTAGTAACGTGTCTATTTCACCATTAATCACGTTATAAAGTAATTTATGAGTATGTTGAAATAGAAAACTATGAACATTTTTTTCTAATATGTTTTACCAAGTCCATCTCCATACACGTACAAAAAGTCATCAACTTTACTATAATTTTGTGGAATTTCAATAACAAACACCATGTTTATAAGGAGCATTTTTAGCCTATAATAATTATTACTAATTACTTTTCCAATCAAATTATTTTATTTCTTGTCCTTTTTCTATCTCCCCTTTTTACGTATATATCTCTTTCACACATCACCATAGGAAAATGACGGAGTATAATAATTAGAATATTAAAAGTCAGTTCATTTAACCGTATTTTTCGAGTTACTTTACCGATCTTAATTAATGTTTATTTGTACAAAAATATATTAAATAATTTTATCCATCAAAATTTGAACAGATAAAATATGATTCTTAGCTAATATGGTTCACTTGATTTATATTGTATACAATTTCTTATGAGATGTGGAAAAATGTTGATGTTAATAAATAATCAAATTTAAGATTTAAAAGTTACACTTTAATTATATTTAGTAGTTCAGAATTTGAATTAAAATTACTGAGTTCAATCGAACTATAATCAATATAATAGCTATGTCCTGAAGAGTCATACTCAACTCAATTCATTGCATATTTTATGTTGAACTATTCAACTTATATTGTTCACGCATCATACGTCCAATTTGGGACATGCAAGAGTATTGACCTTCACATAATTAATTATGAAACTATTTTTTTCTTCTCAAACTAGGGGTTTTCCTAGCCTTTTATATGGTGGTCACATAATTTGATTCTCAAATATGATATTAAATTAGCAAATGAATCTTATGGAATTTGATTCTTGAGATGAGAGTTTTTTGAAAATAGTCTTTTTATCTCTATGAGATAGTGGTAAGGTCCAGGTATATTTTACTCATACCAAACCTCACTTATGAAATTTCACTGAGTATATTATTGTGGTTGCCTTTGAAATTTGATTATTTAAGTTTTGAAATTTCTTACTACAAATTCAAAGTTCAAAGCAAAATTAATGAGTTTGATCGAACTATAATCAACACATAATTTTGCTCCGGTCATGTGAGTCAGACTCATCTCAATTTATTATATTTTATGTTGAATTGCTCAACTTATATTGCCCACGCACCAAATGTCCAATTTCATACATGCGAGACTGTTGAACCTCGCATCGTTCATTTATGAATTTGAGCTAACTTTTGAATATGAGTTAAATTTGAAAGTTTTGATCATTTTTTCAATTTGGAAAAAAACTGGAAAAATGGAGGAGGAGAAAAAACGTACATTTCTGGGCGTTGAAGAAGAGCAGAGCCTTGTGAAGGGCAAAAGTGTAATTATCAGGCGGAGAAGGTTGAGGTTTATGCTTCGGCCAAACCTTCGCAATGATCGTCGGAAGTGCGATCACGACAAACGCGACAACAATTCCGATGAACGAATACTTCAACGCTTTCCGGCTACAAACAACGCATCCTAAATCAACGTATTTCTTCTTCTTCTTCTCCGGCGGACCTAACAGCCAACTCTGTTGCGTTTCATCCAAATTCCGACTACTCCGATCGAACTTGTAAATTTGTAGATGATTTACCGATGCTCTGTCCAAATCGAAATTCCGGCTCCGATTATCGTCGTCCGTCGTCGATTCGCCGCCGGTGTTCGTCGCGATATCTAACGAACCTCCCCAGTGACTCGAGTGCATTGTTAATTCCTAAAACAGAGATTAATTAATGGTAAATCAAGATTTAATTTGAGTATAAATGGAAAAATTTGACAGCTAAATGAAGATTGTACCTGTGCTTAATTTGTGATTAATGACAAAATGGATGAAAAAGAGATTATGAATGTAATTAGCATTTTGGTTTCCCTCTCATGCTTCTTGTACAATACAACTTTGAATATATATATATATATATAGCTTGTTCCAAAAACAAAAGTTGACTAAAAACTTAAAAAAAAAAAGTGGAAACAGTTTAGAGAAATGTTCGAGAAATCTTAGTAGCTTAATTGATTGGATAGATGAACTTTTATATAATAACAACAATAATGACATATCTGATATAATACACAAATGGAACGTAGAAAGAATGATGTATGTGTAGTTTTTATATTATTCTTATCTCGTGAAGATGTGTCCGATGAAATATTTGAATTACTCCTTTTTGTTTGATTTTAATTACTTGACTCATGTTAATTTGACACTCTAACACTCCTTGTGGACACTTATATTTGTGAGGAGATTATTGTACTAAATTAATCTCATACCCTTTATTTCATAGTATTAAGTGAATTATCGGAGG
>JAOTQJ010000007.1:3704147-3725714 GCA_025642045.1 Solanum sejunctum
ATTGAAAGAAGCGCAGACAGTTTAAAGAGCCATTTTGCTTTATTCCATCATACCCCAAAGCCAAAAAATAGTGAATCCTTGGCTCCATCCGAGATTGATGAAATTTTTTAGGTAGATATCATTTGAATAAATTTGATGACAAACTATTATTTATATTGTTTGAATTTTTTATAACTAGTGGCAGGTGAATACGTGTCAGATATTTCAAATTAAGTATTTTTGAGAAATTTGATATGAATTTGACATCAATTTTGAAAAGTTCAAATAACATGAATACTGATTATATATATATATTTTCTCCATCCCAAATTAAAAGAAATGTTACCATAGAAAAAATTATATCCATTAAAGAATATATAAATACAATATGTAGTATACAAAACTATTCCAATTTAATTAATAAATATCTCGTGAAAATTGAACATTATGGAGAAGACGGGGTATAAGGATATAGTTGAAGAAAATATATTAATTTTTGTCTTGAATTTCTGTGATGAGACTTATTTTGAGATGATTTTATTTGATATACTATATAAATATGTTATTTAACTCGATTTTATTTGATATTTATTATGTCCTCAAACTTTGGATATGCACAAGTAAATACTAAAATTTGTATAAAATTGAAAAAATATACGCACACATCCTGTGTGGCATAATATATATGGAACGCCATGTCGAATGTTGTGTAGAATGCAAACTGTCTCGTAGGATGCCAAATCAGACGTGTGTGTACTTATTCAATTCTATACAAATTTGAATACCCACTTGTATAAATTCAAAATTGAAAAATATAGATACCAAATAAAATTATATTAAAAAAACATATTTATATATTATACTACGTCTTTTTGGGGTGAAGATAATATTTATTTAAAAAATTGAAGTACTACACTACTGTAAAACCTAATATATGCACAGTTTCCTAAATATATGTGGAGAAAAAAAAAACTGAGTCTCCCAAAAGGTGCTTTTAATTTGTTTCTCTGTTTGTGTGTGTGTGTGTGAGAAAACAATGTATCATCAATCAGTATTTTCAGAAGGAACATCTCTTACACATTAGTATTTGCTTCTTTTATTCTCTCTCTTCTTTTAATTATAACTTTACATGCCTTTTGCACCCCTTATAATTTTTGAATCAGAAATTTAATAAAAGGAATATTTTTTAATCAAAACGTAACGAATAAATATTTTTAAATAGTTTAAGGGTATTTTTGATCTTTTTCTCTATTTTTTATGTAATAATTCATCTTGAGATAAAATGTCCCATATCGACAAAACATAGAAGAGATGTTAGATATATAAGTAAAGGACTGTTCTATATACTGAGAGACGGCTTTTGGGGTGAGCCCAAAGAACCAAATTCCTAATGAACTAGGCCCAAGAATGGATAATGCTTCACAGTGTTGGATCAGGTTGTTACATTTTATTTGGAAGAATATAATGTAACAAGCGTATGCATGTGTATGTACCCTAAAGTCACGAAGGGGATATTTTTAAATCAAAATGTAACAGATAAGTATTTTCAAATAGTTCAAGGATATTTTTGATCTTTTTCTTTATTTTTTATATAATGATTCATCTTGAGATGAAATATCCCACATCGGTAAAATACAAAAGAGATGCTGGGTATATAAGTAAAGGACTGGTTTATATACTGTGAAACGACTTATGGGGTGAGCCCAAAAACCAAATTCGTAATAAACTAGGCCCAAAAAAAAATAATACTTCACAGTATTGGGCCAGGTTTTTACATTTTATTTGGAAGAATATAATGCAACAAGCATATGCATGTGTATGTACCCTAAATTCAAAAAGTCACTTTCATTTTTGAACAAGGTGTATATAATTATTTATAGTCTATATATTCGAATTTTTTTTATTTATTTTTACTTATTCAATATTAATTTAATATATTTTTTTTATGAAGCAATAAATAAAATGATGATTTTACTGTATCACTTTTTAAAAATAATAAATTCAGTAATATATAATATGTCTTTTAACTTGACGTCAACTCACATTGATATCTCCAACATTGGATTTATACTATAGATATTTAAACTTTTATAAATTTAAACAAGTAGATATAGGTGTAATGCAGTAGATAGTTATTGGTGATATTGTAAGACAGTTATTTCACTAATTATCCATGTGAGACTAGCTAATTACTTTAAAATAAGTCAAATAATTTATTAAAAGAAGTTAAAATCATATAGAATATATTATTGATCATATTTTACTTATATTGATAGTGTGTTATTTTTAAAAGGTAGTCTGATATACAAAACATTTTCTATTCATGCATGGTTTGGAGAAGAGTCGCTGAAGATAGGGTGTGATATAAAACGCTTACCCTAATATTAGCAATAATAACTGATTTCATGATTTGAACTCATAATTTATAGATTTTACGAAGATAATTTTACCATTATAATACTATACATGTACTTTTTTTTGACTTTTTGCTTTGATTTTATCACTTTTTGGTCAACACTATTAACCCCTTTTAACTGTTTGGCATTTCTATTCTTCTACTTCTATTCCTTTTTATTACTTATTCCTTTTTTAGCTAACAATTTTTTTCCTCCAACTTTTTCAGAAACTATTTTAGTTGAAACTCTACAGTATATATACCGTGGACGTTTGGTTATATTTATTGCAAAATTTAAAAAATAAAAAATATATTTTTAAAGTAAAAAATGATATTTCAAAATTGCATTGTGTTTGGTCATATAATTTTTGACTTTTTGTGAGTAATAACAAGTAAAAAATACCATTTTGTCATATTTCTATTTATTGAAAAAGTTGAATTCTAGAATTTTACAATCAGACACGTTTTTCATAAAATTCAACTTCAGAAAAAGTAAAAGAATTTCAGGATCAAACGTCGTCATAATATATATGTAAAAACAGTCTTTTTTGAATATTGCCAAAGGTTATTTACATTGTTTTCTAAAGATTTGGGGTGGTGGTGGTTGAATTAACAACGAATTATCAAAAATTATGTTAGCTACGAATCATTTGACGATAAATTTTTTGCGCTACTTTGTTACTCCAAGGTTAAATCACACCAAAAATAATTTTTTTTATATTATCAATACACATAACTTGTATCTATTATCAAAGGAGAAAATAGCATTGATAATTAACATTAAATGATACAAAAGGCAAAAAATAAAAATAAAAATTGTTTTTTGATTAAATTAATACAGAAAATATTACTATAAGAGCTGTTTTATGCACTAGGGATTCTGCTGCCTCTAATATTTGAAGATTTTCTCCCAGTATTTGTGACATTTTTGCCAGAATTATCAGAGTCTTGATGAATTTCCTGTCATTTAATTTGAACAATAAAAAATTAATAAAAGTTATTTTTTATCTCGTTCGAAAAATCATCGTGCAGCTAGACAAAATAGCCTGAATATTATATTACACCCTAAATGACCAACAGAAGTCTGAATAGTAGGAAGCATCAGTAGCTTAAACTCTAACGCACGTGCGATGTAAAACATGAGATAGGAACTCTAAAACCATTTTACATTTTGGCAAAGACCAATAACTAGCCCAGTCCATTTGATTGAATTAATATGGGCCATGAGGTATGCTATGGACACATTAGTTGTACTGAGCCCAACATCATAGGCCCAGCCCAATTATTATCATTTTCCGATTTTTCCCTTAATAGTTAATTAGTTACTGTTCTTGAAGACTATAAATACTTCAATTATGGGATGATTACGCATAAATAGAATAAATATCCAATGAAAAAAAGACTATATATTAAGATATAAAATAGATATAACCCTTGTTAGTTAATATTTTTTTAAAGACGTGTAAACGATATAATACGATAGATAATTTGAGACTGAGGGAGTACCAAGTAAATTAGTTTGTGGAACATTAAATATGGAATGAGTAAAAATTAGATATACTTACCATATGCTTGTGAGCTATATTTGCTGAAATTCTTGAAATGTGCCTTCCAAAACCAGAACTCTCATTCATTGAGCCATTCAATTTTGCCTTGTTAATTTCCTTTTCTTCATGAATTGACTTCCTAGCATTCATGAACTTGTCAACCATTTTGCTACCAAGAACTTGTGTTGTGCCATTCCCTTGTTGAATCTTTGTGCTACTTGCACTAATCTCTTGTTTTCGTCCACGTGTTACATTGGGGGAACAAGATTGTCGTCTGATTGGTTTTGCAGTAGATATTGACGTTGATGAAGAAGAAGAAGAGGTCGATGATGATGATGATGATTCTAGCCTTTGGTTAGGCCGACCCCTGTTGGCTGACAGAGACCTATCTGTCTTGAGATTAGGTGGAGTTTCATCAGAAAATCCTGGGAATTGAGCTCTCAGGCTTTTAGGCCTCATAGCAGGGGACTCTCCCCTGCTTTTAGGCCTCCCAGCAAGGGACTCTCCCCTGCTTTTAGGCCTCCCAGCAGGGGACACTCCCCTGCTTTTAGGCCTAGTGGTACTTGAAGACGACTCCATTTCCATTGTTTTTGATAAGTTGGAAGCTAGGTAATTGAGACTACTATCTTTTTGCTTTGTTGTTCTTGTTGCAATTGATGGCAATGTGTTTGATCTTTCTTTATGATCATTGATAGTGTTGGATTTGATCATTGTTGATGTTGCAAATCTTGTGTTCTTCTTCTCTATTGATGAAGCATTTTGTTTTCCAATTTGTGTTGATTTTTTTATGTCTATTTTTTGTTTTTGATTAGGTGATGAAGATTTTATAGGAGTACTTCTTATTTTATCAGCTCCTGCAAACTGTTATAACAAATTTAAGTACAGTCTGACGTCTCTATATTAGTCATTCTCTACAACAATATATTTCACTATAGTGGTCAATATTTCTTCAAAATCAATTTTTCATGTTATGTTATATTCATAAAATATTCAGACAAATAACATCGTTATAGAAAATTCTGACGATATTTAAAAATATTAGAAGCACACACCTTTGATAGAGTATTAACTGGTTGAATTATTGGAATCTCCTTCTGAATGACTAGTTCTGGAGCATTGGCTTCCATGTCAAGAGATGGAAATAAAGGCGTAGCCGGTGGCGTTTTTAACCTTCAATTAAAATTTCAAGAATGAGTACGAACAAACAATACTACATTTAGTCCATATTATCTGTCTTTTAAGATTTTCGCAAGTTAATATACAATATGATCAAAAGAAACTTTGAATTTTACCAATCATAGTCATTCTTTCCTGTTTCACTACTCATCAAGTAATCCAATCCCACTTGACCTTTCTTGCTAGAAGCCATTCTGTACAATGCATAAGTCCCTGCAAGAAAACAAATCCGAGCAAGTTAAAATCGGCTATATGAATCCTTACTTCTCTATAAAGTCGCGTCAAAAATCTGCAAAACAAAATGTAAGTTTGTACTACCATTTGCCTCGAATTCATCAGGGAGAAGAAGACTGGCTAAATCATTTTTTTCGCTCTTATACATGTTTGTAAACAAAAGAAGATCTTCATCTCTGTTCATTTTTCGTGATTCTCACTACCAAAATTTCACGTTCGAACTACCAAAAAAAAATAGAAGGAATTAGAAATCGAAACTCAAAATGACTTTTTTTTAAACTCAAAAGCAAGTTTTTTCTCCTAAGTATATACTGTTTGGCCGGCTCATACAAAAGAAATATTCCAAAGAAGCTATAATAATAATAATAAAAGGAAATTAACATTTCATAAAAATTGTTTTTGTACATTTGGCGTTAGTTTGTTTGTTGCAGGCACATCAGAGAGCTTATCGGAAATAATTTATCTATCCTATTCGAGTAAGCGTATTAAATATATTATTATTGTCGTTGGTACGAAGACAATAATTATACTTTGGTCTAAAACAAGTTTCAGTTTATTGTATGAGTTTTCACCAATCAAATTATCATTCTATTTAAATTGACGTTATCAGTTTCAAGTTCGAATAAAAGACAAGGACCAAAAATAGATCGACAATTAACTTAAAATTAGACAATCATAATTCTCCCGCACAAACAATTTATGGAGTTCAAACTCTTAATTTGCCGTTAATAAATTCAAGAAAAGTTTAGAAGTTGTCTTATTTGAAAATATCTGAATTTATTTTAATTTTCAACTCTATGAAGCATTTCATTGATTATTATATTTTTTCTTATTTATGTGTATCCCTCATAACTCATAAGCCTTTCTTTTCCTCATTTTAATGTCGCTCTTCACTTTTAAAGCAAAATTCAAACTCGTAAATATTACTATATGGTAATATTTTACTTTGGAATAGTTTCTCTACCTATTAAGGTAAGAGTACTAGATATATAGTAGTTGCTGTTGGTACGAGGAGAATAATTATATCTGAGTCTAAAACAAGTTATAATTGATTGTATGAGTTTCATCAACCAAGTTATCATTTTATTTAAATTGACGTTGTCAATTTCACGTCCGAGTAAAAGGTAAGGATAAAAAATAGATAGACAATCAATTTAAAATAAGGCAATCATAATTCTCGCACATAAACAAATTCATAGAGTTCAAACTCTACGAGAGATATTTCAATTCACCGATTGTCTCGTGCCTATTTATAAGTTCAATAAATATTCAACAAGTTATCTTACTTAAAAATATCTGAATCTATTCCAATTTTTAACTCTACGAAGTATTTCATCAAATATTATATCCTTTCTTATATGTGCATGCCCTCGCAAGCCTTTCTTTCCATCGTTTGAACCTCGCACTTCACTACTAAGGCAAAATATATAGTAATATTTTAGTTGGGAATATTTCTAATTTTCCTTTTTTATTTCTTTTAATTCCTTGTATTTCATGAAGGGTTTTAGAATCTCTAAACCCTTTTCCCCTTTGCGCGCGCTCTGTAACGACATCGGCGAAACAGGCAGTTAAAACGCTAATCTGAACTCCGGTGAACGTCGCCGGGAATACGCCGGTCACGACGATGTTACGAATAGGTTCAAATCTCCGAGCTGCACGAAGGCACTTTAACAGACAGCTCCACTTTCAATGCCCTATAATTGTCGGAGATTCTGAAGTCGCCGGACTAACACCGGTGTCTCACCGGAGATTCATACCGTTCAATTATAGTAGTAATTTTGGAAATACATCTGTTTCTGCCTCATTATTTTCCACTTTGAGTTCAAATAGCTCGATTTCTAGTGCACCTAATACTGAGAGAGCTGAGGAAAATGATAGTGTTGGATCTAGTGTATCGGTTGGTGGAGCTGCTGGAGTTGATTTATTGGAAGTGGAACGGACGAGGCCGCGCTTATCTGATGGAATGATGGATGCTTATTTAGCAATTGAGTTAGCATTGGATTCGGTAGTTAAGATATTCACTGTTTCCAGCAGTCCTAATTACTTCCTTCCATGGCAGAACAAGTCTCAGCGCGAAACGACTGGCTCTGGTATTCTTTCACTTACAGAAAGTCATTCTCTATATGCTTCCTTTTTTCGACTTGGAATTGTATATTGTGAGATTTTTACTGGTTCCTGAAAGGAAAGTTCACTTCTCGGTGACTATTGACAATGTATTTACTATTTTCTAGAAATTTTGAGGGTAGAGGAAGGGGAAGGGGAAGGGGAAAGGGGATGACAAGTTGGGGAATTGAACCCTCATTGACAAGGTTAAAGTTCAGCTGGGCAATCAACTGAGCTACTAAGATTCACCAGACTTCATTAACTAAGGAAGTGTTGTAAAAAGGCAATCTTATATGATGTTCTTGTTCATTGACATAAGTAGTTTTCCATTAACTAAAAGGTTGCAAGAATTAGAGATTATCCCAAGGGTTGCAAGAATTGAGATTTGTTTGTTAAGAAGAGGCATTAGTCTAGTGAGATATGGGAGAGATGTGCATGGGAGTCTGATTAGTTTCTGTGGAAGGATGGATAGATTTCTCCAGATTCCTTGGGTTCATGACTGGGAATGGAAAATAATTTGTTTGTATTGGCATGATATTTGACACGGGGCACTCTTAAACTAGTTTAGAATTGAAGCATGAGCAGTGGCAGATTCAGTGTGTATCCAATGGGTTCACAAGAACCCAATAGCTTTTGGCCAAACTCTTTATATGTACTTTAAATCCATTAATATTTGATTGTAAGCGTAGTTATCATTGTGTATCAAGTTGAGATGCTGTAAGAACCCATAAAATTCAACTTCTGGATCTGCCTCTGAGCAAGAGATATTTGATATTGTAGCTCCAAGGTTCCTAGTTGGATGGATACGTGAACTTCCACCTTGTTGTTGGCGGGTCAATTCCCTTCCTCCATTTTCCCCCTCACGTTCCTCTGTGTATGATAACTTCTTTTCTGAAAAAGAAAGAGAATACAATGTTCACAGCAAGTGTACTGGCCTAATAAAAATTTTAACAGAAGACAAAGCTTATTTTTGAATTTTGCATTCTTAATATTACAGGTTTTGTTATTCCGGGAAAGAGAATCTTGACAAATGCTCATGTTGTGGCTGATCATACATTTGTACTTGTAAGAAAGCATGGTTCTCCAACCAAGTATAGAGCAACAGTTCAGGCTGTTGGTCATGAATGTGACTTGGCTATTCTGGTGGTAGAAAGTGAAGAATTCTGGGAGGGCATGAACTCTTTGGAGCTTGGTGATGTTCCATTTCTCCAAGAAGCTGTGTCCGTTGTTGGTTATCCTCAAGGTAGTTATTTTTCTTCTAGTTGATTCAACGTGAAATGTAAATCTTTCAGTTGAATCAAACTATGAGGTCTTCTTTCGTTTTCCTATTGTTTGTGTGATATATAATGTTCATAGTTTGGATATTATACCTCTTAAAAAAACTGATTATTGAATCAAAATTTACAAACAGGCTCTTTCCATTTACGTTTTCTCACAAAATTAATCAACCAACTGCACTTCAATCCAAATTAATTGGGGTCAGCAATGGGAATCACATCTCTCTATCTATATGTCTATACATCCATCCATCCATTTTTGTTCTCTCTGGTGTCAATTGGGTGGAATGCTGGTTATTTGTAGCTTGCATATACTAGATTTTCAAGTTCAAGAGTACAAATCCTTCTGAATCCTAGTGGACGTCTAGTTATATTTTTTGATTTCTTCACAGTACTATGTTTTTCTTTCATTACTTAATTGGATGCCCTAAATTTCCTGCATTTGATGAGTTCTCTACTAAACATCATTATGATATTCACTTTTTTGCAGGGGGAGACAATATATCTGTCACAAAAGGTGTCGTCTCAAGGGTTGAACCTACGCAATATGTACATGGGGCTAGTCAACTATTGGCAATCCAAATTGATGCGGCTATAAACCCAGGGAATAGTGGAGGACCAGCAATCATGGGTGACAAAGTTGCTGGAGTTGCTTTTCAAAACCTTTCGGGTGCAGAGAATATCGGGTAAATTAGAAATTTTTTGTTACTTTGTGTCTCCATAACTACTATAAAGATCTAGTTCCACTGCTTTATTTGTTGCTTATTCTACCATATTTTATTTAGTGAAATATCAATGGGGAATATATGCTAATATCCACTCGAATTGTCACATATCAAAGTAACTCTTCTTTTGATTAAAATTACACTTAGCTCCTATTTGCAATCATGCTTTAACCTTTCTTTGTAATTGTTAGTTTTTGTGATTCAATCACAATTTTTCACATCAGCTGGCTTGTTATACATAAAATGAAAAAAAGGGGGGAACAACCTTTGGTTCCTCCCTCCCTGCTGCCCTCCTGTTGAAAAAAAAAAAACGAAGCTGGATGGAAATCTGTAAGTAAACCCAACTGGGTTCTGACTTTTATTTCTTTGGCCTGAATCTGACATGCATGTTACTCTTCTTTAACATGTATTCTCCTGCAAATCTTCTCTCCCTGTTTTTTCATATTTCTCATCCGCTTGTCCTAGTTTCTCTTTTATTATTTTCTGTCTTTTGATTCACTTCTTTAATTGGTAAAAGAATTCATTCTTTATTTTTCTAAAACATGCTGTCCTTGTTCATGCGTTTACTTCTCATGCTGCAACCAGTCAAATCTAAACTGATCCGTCTTGATTAAACAATCTACTTCAGAGCAACACTGTTGAAAAGTAGCAAAAAAAAGTACAGTCTTCTAGGTTGACCTTACAAGTTCCATTTCTTGTTGGATTTTGCAGCTACATTATTCCTGTTCCTGTGATAAAGCATTTTATAGCTGGAGTAGAAGAGCGTGGTGAATACGTTGGGTTTTGCTCTCTGGGCTTGTCATGCCAACCTACTGAAAATGCACAAATTCGAGAATATTTTCAAATGCAGTCCAAAATGACAGGTGTACTTGTTAGCCGAATCAACCCACTTTCTGATGCTTCTAGAGTATTAAAGAAAGACGATATAATCCTCTCATTTGATGGTGTCCCCATAGCAAGTGATGGAACAGGTAGCATTCTCTGATTGCTCTTGCTCCTGTCTGTTTTGATTCTTATATGCAACATTTAAACTAGTATAAGACTCCATACTGGAGAGCCCTCTTCTTCTTCACAGGTGCTGTAAGATACCAGCACAGGGAGTTCTTTCTTTGTTTTTTCCACATGCTATAACACATGCATTTTTTCTTGCTTTAAATGTTTTTTTGAGGTAAAATGATGGATTTGGATGAAATGTGAATGTATTTCTTGTCATTGGCTTTTATAAGCATTGTAGCATCAACTAATAAGCATTCATCTTCTCTTAGCTTGCAACTATGAGTAACTTTGTGACCTCCCTTTGGAAGATGGAAATCTTAAGAGTCTAGGCTCTTATCTCTTGCATGCAGATAGCTCGTAATACACCAGAACTGCATAAGTGGTGTGCAGGATATAAGAATTGTTAAGGCCAGGACAACTTATTTCATTCTAGAAAAGTTTACCCTTCTGCATCCTTATTTTCCATCACTGAAGTTCTGACTTCTGAGATTGCTCATGATTTGCAGTTCCTTTCCGAAACAGAGAAAGAATCACATTTGACCACCTCGTATCTATGAAGAAACCAAATGAAACTGCTGAACTTGAAGTCTTGAGGAATGGTGAAGTGCATGACTTCAAGGTCACGCTTCATCCTGTAAGTCACTTTTATTGAACCTACAATATTAATTGTTGTTTTCAAATGTGGATATCTCCCAGTAGCTTTTCAGAATTCTGCTCATATTGAACCTAAATGCTATGATGCTTTCATAGAACTAAATTCTTCATTTTCACAAGTTATAATGTGGAAGTTCAACAATTCAACCATTCTCACTCTGATATCTAGAGTTTCTCATCCAGTATCCTTTTGTCAGCTGGACAACTAAACAATCTGATCTGACAAAAATAGGAAGAAACAGAAAAGGTGAAAGAGGCCTGGATCAGTTTTGTGTCTTTTATCAGTTCTGTGTATCTTACGTATGTATTTAGTATGCGAAACTATGGTTGAACTTCGAGGCCTCTTTCACCTTTTTTTTTCTGCTTTTATAAGAGATCAGCTTATTCTGCTGCTCTTCATTTGCTTTTTCCTTCACCTTCTTCTTCACAATGTCTCTTTCATCTTTGTAGAGTGTGAGCCCTCTTCTTTTGCTATTTCTGTTTCTGTGATTCACTTTTTTTTACTTGTTCTCAACATTTCATTTTTCATATTCATGTCTATTGTATATTGTCATCTTGTATTCTCTATTCTTGATTTTGAAGATAATCATTGTTACAATTATTAAAGCAACTAAACCTGAAATTAGACATTGCAAGTGAATTCCTTTTTGTTATTGATCAAGCGAGAACTGAACTAATTTTGCAACTGATGATTCGCTCTGTGTACTATGTTTTAACAATATTTAATTAAGTAGGATTAATATTCTCATCATTGTTTGTTGTCTGTTGAAATTAGTGATGTTGACTGCAATTTCAGCAGTACACATGCTAAATTCTATAATTAATATTTGTACGTCTGATAACATTATGCTACATTTTGAAGTAGTCTGTGCTTCCTTCTAGTTTCTCACTTAAAATTTGAGGAGCCTTTTTTTCTTGTTCCCCTTTTTCTTTCAAAACACGAGAGATTTTATGATTTGCCGCAAAAGCAAAATAATTTCTGCACAAGGTTCTGCATAGCTGATACATCTTTTATTTTTGTGTAAAAATTCTTTTACTAAAATAATGTCTGCGTAGCTTGTTGTACATTCTGTTTCAGTGTAAATTAAGCTGTCGATAAATAATGCATTATTTGGTTTTACTACTGATATCAAAATGACTTAGTTCAGACTGGCTGGGGTTTTGGAAATGTCACACTCTGTGTTGTTAGAATATTTTGAGTGCAGGATTGGCCGAGGTTAATTTTTTGTTTTGGTATGCGATTGGGCCAAAGTTAATTTTTACTTTGTCATTCTTGGAGATCTGGTGCATAGACATAACATGTTGAGAAGACAACTTACTTTCTGCTAAGCATTAAAGTGAACATTTCTAAACTTGTATGATTGTTGTTTCTAACAACTACTAAATGTTATATGCAGTTGCAGCCACTTGTTCCAGTTCATCAATTTGATAAGCTTCCGAGTTATTTCATTTTTGCTGGTTTTGTCTTTATTCCGTTAACTCAACCGTTCCTTCACGAATACGGAGAAGAATGGTATAATACCTCACCCCGCCGGTTGTGTGAACGAGCACTTCGGGAACTACCAAAGAAACCTGACGAACAACTTATCATCCTTTCACAGGTATCTAGAGTTGTTTATCCTTCTGTCAAATGGAATGCTTAAATAATTTCTCTGTTATAAAAGTACGAAAACAGAAAAGAAAAAAGAGGCCATGAAGTTCCGCCATAGTTTCACATGCTAAATACAGACCAAGGACACACAAAACCGGTGTATCCAAATGGGTAGACATTGTAAATGTGATTAGGATATTTGCTGCTTGATGATCTTTTGCGAATCTCTGCACTTTTAATATTGGACTGTGGAATCTGCACCCGCCTAAACATTATATAACCTTATTGCTGGCACGATAAAGTCCCTTAAACTATCATATGGAAGAATTCATCTGCTTCACTCCCAACTCTCTACCTGATCATTTCTGGTCCATGTCGTTCAACCTGTCTTCCTGTATAGATAATGTCAACCAATCTCATATGCTCAGAAATATTTCCCATGCACCGAGCCCACAGGCCTTTCGACCTGATGCATGTTCAAGCCTGTAAATATTTTAAGTGATGACTGTTTCATGCTTTCTTGAAACGTGGCTAAAGTCAGTTTTGTTTTTTTCATGGTAAGATATAAGGCGTGTCTTACCTTGGCCAATCTATTTCATTTGGTTAACTCCATATATAGCAAACTATATTTGCATGTGTTCTCTGTTGGTGCTTTATTTAGCGTTCACTTTTCAACATATTAACCCAATCTATATAGATGCAGAACTTTGAATTTCCTTAAGATTGTATTCACAGATCAACACATTATGTGCTACTGACATGACCTTTCGTGAGTAATTAGGTCCTGATGGATGATATTAATGCTGGTTATGAGCGCCTTGCCGAGTTACAGGTAAAATGCTCATTGCTTCTATAACTTCATTCTCTTCTTAGGAAAGACAACATAATCGCCCCTTTTAATCATGTTTCCTCTTTGTTGCTGCGGAATTTTGGTCCTTTTTTGTACAGGTGAAGAAGGTTAATGGCGTAGAAGTTTTGAATCTGAAACATTTACGTCAACTTGTGGAAGATGGTAACCAAAAGAATGTGAGATTTGATTTGGATGATGAAAGGGTGATTGTCTTGAACTATGAATCAGCAAAAATAGCCACATCGCGTATATTGAAACGCCATAGAATACCTTATGCCATGTCTAGTGACCTCATGGATGATCAAAATGCAGCTGAACTTCAGTCGGCTTGCTCAATCTAATTTTGTATTACAGTCAAACATCGCTATAACAACATCGTTTGCCGTTACCGAGATGGAAATGATTGTTACAGAGAGGTCAGATTGTACTCCTCTTCACTATTCTTTCTAAAATTTTGTTATTTTTATACCTTTGTGCTTTGTTTGAAATAATGTATTCGTATTTATGTAGTCATTTTACTTGTATAGTTGTATTTAAGAGGTAAAAAAGAAAAAGAAAATTAACCATTTTACTTAGTTTATTTGGAGAAAAGGGAGAGGAGTGGAAAATCACTTACAAATAATATATACAGTGGCGTATGCAGGATCTTTTCCAAGCGGTATCACTATTTAAAGGACAAGAATAGCTCAAGAGAAAAATTAATGAAGATTTTGCTTTAGATCTCCAAAAATTTAAGGCCACAATAATAGTAAACTTTATTAAAAAGATATTTGCTTAAATAATATAATATTTAGATAAAATTATAAATTAAAAAAATAACTATTTACTCTTTATATTAGGTAATAATTTAAAATTTAAAATTAAATTACTCAAGTCTTCATAATAGTAGTTGTAAATAAATGACTAACATTTTGTAAAATACGTAAAAAAAAAAAATTATAGGTCTTTTATCAAAAATTGGTTTAGATGGCTAATTTTGTTGGATAACCCTTGACAAGGAATTAAAAAATGAGCAAATCACTAGAATAATATATTATAAACTCTATGAGATTTCATGTTTTGAAAGGTATACATAATATCCTCATTAGAAACATTATTAAATACTTCCTTTTCTATGTAAGACATCAAACAACCACTCAAAAATACGTTATCTATTCGATTTCATAAGTTAAACTTGATCAATTTCATTGTAAAGAATCTTTTTTAGAATAATACCACTCTATTAAATTTTAACTAAGATCGTATAATCTACATAATTAGTAATTTAGAAATAAATAAAAGAGGATTGCAGATAATATAATGAATGATTCATAGTCAATTCGTCATGTGCAAATCTAAAAATAAAATATAAGAAAAATTAATTATCAATTGAATGCATCCTAAATTGTTTCATTGTAATGAACAAATATTATCATGAACAAATAAAAATAAAAACTTCAGGCATATAATTAAAAAAAAAAAAAACAGAAATACTAACATGATATAGAAATTTCAGATGCCGAATAAAGATGATTGATAGACATAAATTTTTTTTAAAGAAATTCACAAGTCACAAATACATAAAAAGATTTTGAGTTTTATTTCAGTTCTATTTTTAAAATAAAAGGTAATAGATTGATTTTGAATGAATTAAAATGGGTTCGTAGATTATTTAAGAGAAAAAAAGAAAAGAAAAAAATTGCACATTTTAAGACTAAACTTTAAGAGAAAAAATAAAAAGGAAAGAAAAGTGATTTAAGGGCTAAACTTTAAGGAAAAAAAATAAAGGGAAAGAAAAGTAATTTAAGGGGAAAAAAAAAAGGAGAAAAACCTGCACATTTTAAGAGGGGGGAAAAAGGAGGGAAAACATAGAATTCAAACTCAAGATGTTCAAGTCATTCCACAATCGGCCTAACCACATGAGCTAGAATTAGTTTCACTTTTTTAAAATATTTTATTTTTAACTAGTTTTTGAGACCGTACATTACACGAGTCAAATAGATGTTATTTTTCTTTCTTAATTTTTATAATTTAGATAAAAATAAAAAGTCAATGTGAATCTTTAATATTTTTAAGTAGTCTTTAAATAATACACATAATAGACATGACATAGTAAAATTAGGTAGACACTTTAATAGCCATCGTAAAATTAAGTAGGCACGTTATTGTAATTTCATAGTTAAAGTAGATGAGAAATAATTAAATAATAATAATGAACAGAAATGACACAGTAAAATTAACCAGATATTTTAATAGTCACTGTAACACTAAGCAGACATGTTGTAGTCATCTGTCTGCTTCAAGCAGTTGTAGCAGGCAGTTGAAATGGTCAGCTGCCTGCTTGCAGTAAACAATAATTTAAATAATAATTAATAGAAATGACATAGTAAATTTAGATAGACACTTTAATAGCTACCACAAAATTAAGTAGAGACGTTGTACTTTCGTTGTTGAAATTGCTGAAAAAATAATTAAATAATAATTGACGTAAAAATATTGACATTATTGAGGTTCGATCTTGAAACGTTGGACTTAAGATGTTAGGCCTGAACCATTAAGCCAATAGACAGCTACCTGGTTCAGCTGTCTGCTTGAAGCAGCTGAAGCAAGCACGACGATCTTATGTTGCTCAAATAAATGACTTATTATATATAGGAATATACACCTATATGTATATTAAAGGTTAAAATAGATTCTTTAATCTATACCATATTAAAAGCGTGAAGCCGTTAGAAATGTTATTTGAACTTTTTACTCTTCATTAAAAAACTTCTCTTTAGAAAAAATCGTGTTTACACTATTTTTCTTAATTTATTATTTAATCTCTTATTTATTTAGTCCCAGAATTTACTTTTGGATTAGAATTTCTTTATATTTAGATTCACTTTTAATTTAATACCATTCTATATAAATAATTAACTAAAATTTGAGTATCAAATATTTTATTAATAAAAAATTAAAAGTATGTAATATAACAAATTTAAAAATAAAAGTTCAGGAAAATTATGTTGGAGACATTAAACTACTCTTTTTATATTTAGGAAATTTTTGTTAAATTAAATTTTAATCAGTTTAATTATTTAACTTCTAATTATCCAACTCTAAATTATTATTTTATGTACTAAAAAAACTATTAACATATTTATAGTATAAGCAATTGAATTAATTTTCTCAACTTTGTTATTTTATAATAACTAAACTATTGCATCAAATTAATAATATTTATTTTATTTTATTTACATAAGTATTATTTTTGTTTAATGGCAAGTATTACTTATACACAACATTTAAATTGATGCAACATATACATACAACGTACACTCAAATAGTTTATCAAAACAAAGATTACAAATCAAATTAGAAGATAAACGATAAAAGACTTAGACAATAAATCAAAAGTGCAAAAGATTAATATATATTATAAGAAAACTATAAAATATACATATATACGTGTATTTATATATTTTCGTCAAGTATTTTGTATAATCAATTTCTTTAATTCATTTTTTCGACTTTCCTTTGTTTTCCCCTTAAAATCAAAATTATATTATGTGAGTGTTGTAATAAAAATAAACGTTTTTTTTTATCTTTATGTGTTAGAACAATTTCCATCAATTTCAGATGGAACCAAAGATTCACTATTTTTTGGTTTTGGGGTATGATGAAATAAAGCAAAATGATTCTTTAAACTATCTGCGCTTCTTCCAATTGTAAAGTAGTAGTTAGTCAATACAACTTTTGACGTTCATCATGGGTCATCCGAAAACAGTCGCGCTATGTTTTTAAATGTAGGGATCAGACTGCGTACATTCAACCTTCCTTTACCTCGCAATGGGCGGGAGCTTTTGAGGTATTGGGGTAATGTTGTTGTTGTTATGTGTTAGAACAAAAATTATTTTTTTTCCAATCTAGAGAGATTAAAGGAAGACCAAAATAACGAAGAGAAAATAAAGACCAAAAGAAAAACATTACTTGCGGACAAGAAGAAAATTTGAGTGGCTATAAGTTTATAACCTTAACAACTTCCAATATAAATGACCATACACAATTTGATCAAACCATCAATAACATTATATTCTAATAAGGTTGCTCCTTTTCTTTCCTCTCAGGTTCTCTTTTTGGTTTTTTCGATTCAATCGAAACCAAGTTTAAAGAATCGAAAAAACCACAAGAAACACGAGAGAGAAGAAGTAAAACAAATGAATAATAAGTTGTTTGTGCTAGCTGTTTTGCTAGCAATCATCTCAGTGAATGGAGAGGATCCTTATCTGTTCTATGAGTGGAAAGTTACTTATGGCACCCTTTCTCCTCTTGGTGTGCCCCAAAAAGTCATTTTAATCAATGGTGAATTCCCTGGACCAAGAATTAATGGCACAACCAACAACAACATTGTTGTCAATGTGTTTAACCAGTTGGATGAACCGCTTCTTTTCACATGGCATGGAATCCAACAAAGGAAGAACTCATGGCAAGATGGAACCCTCGGTACCAATTGTCCAATCCCCCCTGGAACTAATTATACCTATCGTTTCCAGGTCAAGGATCAAATCGGTAGCTACTTTTACTACCCTACCACCAGCTTGCACCGCGCTGCTGGTGGTTTTGGTGGCATTAGTGTCATGAGTCGCGCGTTGATCCCTGTCCCATTTGATAAACCTGAGGATGATTGCTTTGTCTTTGTGGGCGATTGGTACACCAAGAGCCACACCGAATTGAAGAGCTTTTTGGATAGTGGACGCGCTCTTGGAAGGCCACAAGGCTTGCTTATCAATGGGAAAAACGGAAAAGGTGATGGAAAGGATGAGCCAATGTACACTTTGACACCCGGAAAGACATACAGGTTCAGGTTTTGCAATGTTGGCTTGAAGGATTCTATCAACGTTAGATTCCAAGGACACACAATGGAAGTTGTGGAGATTGAAGGTTCACACACTGTCCAGAATGTGTACGAATCCCTGGACATCCACTTGAGCCAATGTTTGTCCGTTTTGGTAACTGCTAATCAGGAACCAAAGGACTATTACCTCGTGGCATCCACAAGGTTCACTAAGCAACCACACGTGGCCACTGCCACTATCCGTTATGCCAACGGTAAGGGCCCCGCCTCACCTCAGCTGCCCAAGGCACCCGAAGGGTGGTTATGGTCCCTCAACCAATTCCGCTCATTCCGCTGGAACTTGACAGCTAGTGCAGCTAGACCCAACCCTCAGGGTTCTTACCACTATGGACAAATCAACATCACCCGAACCATCAAGCTAGCAACCTCAGCCGGTAAAGTTGACGGTAAGCTCCGTTATGCCTTGAACGGTGTGTCCCACGTGGACCCCGCTACGCCAGTTAAGTTGGCGGAGCATTTTGGCGTGGCGGACAAGGTATTCAAGTATAATTTGATGGATGATGATTATGCACCAAGTGCACAAGACAAAATCACAGTTGCACCTAATGTGATGAATGCTACTTTCCGCAACTTCATTGAGATCATCATTGAGAACCATGGAAAGAGTGTGCAATCTTGGCATTTGGCTGGATACTCATTCTTTGCTGTTGGGTAAGTATGTTTTGACATTTCATCAAATTTATGGTCTAAAACAAGATTTGTGACCCCATTCCTTAATGCAGAATGGAACCAGGGAGATGGACCCCCGAGAAGAGAAACAACTACAACTTACTCGATGCAATTAGCAGGAACACAATCCAAGTTTACCCAAAGTCCTTCGCAGCGATAATGCTTACATTTGACAATGCTGGATTATGGAATTTGAGGTCTACTTCATTGGAGAGAAGTTATTTGGGACATCAGTTATATCTTAGTGTCTATTCTCCAAATGATGAGTACCCCATGCCCCAAACTGAGATCCTCTGTGGCATTCTTAAGGATATGCCTCACAAGTAATACTTAAATTCTTAATTTTTTTAGCAAAGGAAACATCAAGTAAGTAAAAGGGGAACACAACTGCTTTTTGTTTTTTGTCTGTGTTGTAATTTTTTTTTATTTTTGAAAATACAAAATCAATGCTGGCTATTGACAGTGATGAATATAATGACAATGAGACTTTCTATGATGATAAATGGTGGAACATACTGATTAATAGTAGTGATTCGCGATATGTTCTGATGAATATAATTTGGGGAAGTAATGTTTGGCTATAAAACTTGGTAAATATATTTGAAGAATTCTCAAATTTCAAATACTAGAAAAAACTAGTGTTTGGGAACTTGGCATAGTATTTGAAAAGTTCTAAATATTTAAAAAAATTATTCTAAAATTTTACGTATAGTTTATTTAAACTTGGATGGAGCCAAAGATTTCACTATTTTTTGGCTTTGGAGTATGATGGAATAAAGCAAAATGGCTCTTTAAACTGTCTGCGCTTCTTTCAATTGTGAAGTAGCAGTTAGTCAATGCAACTTTCGACACTCATCATGGGTCATTCGAAAACAGTCGCGCTATGTTTTTAAACATAGGGGTCAGGCTGCGTATATTCAACCCCCCTTACCCCGCAATGTGCGAAAGCCTTTGAGGCATTGGGGTAATGTTATTGTTGTTGTTGTTTATTTAAAAAACGCTCATCATTAACTTATTCCAACTAATATTTATCTACCTCCTCCGAAAAAGTTAAAATTATAATTTGAATGATAAGATTGAGAAATTATAGTTCCAACTGAATTAGTGACAAGTTTGAGTATGAAATTAATGTATTGATCTTGTCCATATTATTATTTTGTTGTTCTTTGATTGTTATCAATGTTAGTTTTTAACTAAAGATGTTCATTATAGAAATATAATACAAACTTATTTTAATAATTTTTAAAACTTACAGGTATAAATCATATTTTTTAAAATAATCAAATATTATTGAAAAAATTTGAAGCCTGACTCATGGCAAAACATCACCAAAACTAGCCAAGAATATTTGACAAGAATAATTTGCCAAGAATATTTAAAAATTTGGAGCCAAATGCTAGCTTAATGATTAAGATCTATAACAAAGAACGTACAATATACATAAGATATTTTTGATACATGATAGTATATCATTTATTTATATATTTAACTCGTAAATATAATTATTTTTAACCAACCAACCAATCTGTTCCTAAGAGAGAAAACTTTAAATATCTTGGGTCCATCATCTAAAGTAATGGCGATATCGACGATAATGTCATACATCGTATTAGAGCAGCATAAATAAAATGGAGGCTTGCATCTGGAGTATTATGTGATAAGAATATACCACCTAAACTTAAAGGTAAGTTTTATAGAATGGTGGTTAGACCATCTTTGTTATATGGGATGGAAAACTGGCCAATCAAAAACTCGCATGTTCAAAAGATGCAGGTTCTGGAGATGAGGATGTTGAGATAGATGTGTGGACATACTAGGGGGGATAAGATTAAGAATGAGTTCATTCGGGAGCAGTTAGAGCTAGCCTCTGTGGCAAACAAAATGAGAGAAGCGAAATTGTGATGGTTTGGGCTTGTGCAGAGAAGAAGTATTGATGCTCTAATTAGGAGGTGCGAGAGGTTGGATTTAGGGGTTATGCTGTAACGACCTTGAATTTTTGTCTACTTGAGTTGGAAAAAAATAATAATAAATAAATAATTTTTTTTAAAAAAAAAACCGTTGTTAGTGCATTTGTGGATCCTCCAATTTCCCACTTTATTCTTGTTTATTGCTAAAGTGGACTAGTCATTGTCTTCACTACATCTAAGTGGAAATTTTCACTGAAACCTCTTTGTTTCAAGCTCTTGTGGAGCAGTGGAAGGGGCAGATTAGCCCTTTATATATTTACAGCATGCTTCTCAATTGAGAGCATGCAATTAGGAAGTAAAAACTGAGAAACAAACATATAAATAGTTTATAAATATTTTGAAAGTTTTATTAAGTTGAAGAGAGATAGTTTATTACGTGGAGCTTCGACAATTTTATTGTAAGTTATTCTTATTTTCTAAAAAGATATTTTATATAAATGAGTTATTTTTGTGTATTTTTAAGTACTTTATTATGAAAATATTATTTATGATAAATGATAAATTTATCTTGAGGAATCAAATTAAGTT